>OX465579.1:4909119-5248079 GCA_950022655.1 Alentia gelatinosa | reverse complement strand
GGTAACGAAGACCAAGTGTCCATGTGGAGATTGAACAGTTGATTGTGCAGTGATTGTACGGTCTCTGTTTATTTGTCACTTTTTTTCTTCTATTTTTTTTTCAAGCCTCTTTATTGATATCATTTGTTATATAAATAATTTCGCTTCGATTTATATGTACACAATCAACTGTTGCGGATACCAATAAATAAGTACCAGCCTCAACTATGAATATTTGATTTTCATGGCTCTACCCCTTCCACTTATGTTTTCAGTACATTTCTGATTGAGCTATAAAATGAACAGATAATTCTTAACAAAATAAAACAGCATAAATTACAGCAAATAAGCTGAGACTCAGTAGCTAGTAGTAGTCAATATTATACTATTCCAAGAAATTAAAAATTAATAAAATGAAGAATAACCTGTAGGTGCAAAGACTATATAACCACTAAGCTGTTTCTTTGTGTCTCCATCCATCCATGTCTCCCTGTGTCTCTATTTGTTTCTTTATCTCTTTGAATCTCTCTGTTTGTGTCGCTGTTTCCCTGTCTCTATATGTGTCTCTATCTGTCTTTATATTTATGTTGCCATCCTTCTCTGTGTTCTGGTTATAGTTCTGTCATTCTCAGTCTCTGGATTTCTCTGACTTTATGTCTCATTCACTTTGTCTCTCTATTTATGTCTCCTTGTCTGTTTTTCTCTCTGCTTCTGTCTGTCTCTCTCTCTCTGTCCCTCTCTCTCTCTCTCTGTATTTTTCTGGCTCTATGTCTTTATCCCTTTGTCTCTATTATGTCTCCTTGTCTGTTTCTCACTCTGCCTCTGTCTCTGTCTCTCTGTCTGTCTCTCTGTCTACCTCCCTTTCTCTCTCTGTCTCTCTCTGTGTCTCTCCCCCTGTCTGTCTCCCTGTCTCTGTCTCTCTCTCTGTCTCTCTGTCTGTCTCTGTCTGTCTATTTCTCTATCTCTGTGTGTGTCTCTCTGTCTGTCTGTCTCTCTCTCTGTGCCTCTCTCTGTCTCTGTCTCTCTGTCTCTGTCTGTCTATCTCTCTATCTCTGTGTGTGTCTCTCTGTCTGTCTGTCTCTCTCTGTCTCTCCCCCTCTCTGTCTCTCTCTCTCTCTCTCTCTCTCTCTCTCTCTCTCTCTCTCTGTATCTGTCTACTGAATCTACCCATGTTCATGTATACAGAGTTGCCATCCACGCTAAGCAGAGTACAGAAAGTTAAATAGACTGACGACTGAAGTGATCGAAGACGTACTTAACGATATAATCCTACTTAAACGAGAAAGTCCTGCCTCAATCACAATGCACGCAGCTTCTAGTCTGCCTGGCCAACGTATTAACTTTAATATTGATAAAATATAACATCACTAATATATGATATAATCTTGTTAGGAAATTATCACAGAACCAACAACACCGGAAAATATCGTTAATTATTTTTTAATTGTTGATTGATTATCATTCTACATTGTATTCAGCCTCACTTTACTTGCAATGTGTGGGGGATGCCTCCCCTGCCCCCCCCCTTTCTTACCACCCCTTATAAATCTACCCCTCGAACTTTTCTCTGGAGAATAAATACATGAGGTCTTTTGTCCCGTAACTTCGGCCCGATGCAATAGGGCTGCAGTCATGTGATGAAAAACCGAGAAGGGGGCTGTCCAGAAATGACGTTATGCTATTTTTGACAATTTTTGACACCCCCCTCCCCCTTGACAAGTGTCAAGACTTATTTTTACTGCACCCCGAGCAGCGGGTAGTATTTCATAAACATAGGTACGTAGGAACATGAGAAAACGTGGTTACTGAGCCCGAACTGGTGGCCATTCGAGGTCATTTGATGAAAAAATACGGCCCGATGCCGGAGGTGGGAGGGCCGTATTTTTTCATCAAATCGCCGAGAACGGACACTGTACGGGCTCAGTCACTACGTTTTCTTATTACTATATACCTCCTACTCGTTTAAAAAAAACCGTTTTATTGAATTTTCTGCTCCACGAAAAGCCACTGCCATTCACTACGGCCCGCTGTCACAGCGGGCGCGAACATTATCTATACTACACCCCTAGCAGCGGGCAGTATTTAATGGACATTCGGTAATTTTTTTTTTATCAGGTTTTATTGATTCACTTTTGTTTGACAATTCTTTCGATGATTACAGTTCTTCTTCTGGTACATATATGAACCAATACTAGGATACCCGTCAGCTTAGCATTATACAATAGCTGGTTTTCTTCGGGCTTCCTTCAGTGTCACAACATAACAAGAAACAGCATATATCATAATATATTAAGCAAGGATTCATATACCGAACATAGCTATGTAATAATAAACAGTAAGCTCTCCCACCTCTGCTACATAGGAACACTAGCACAGGGACAGCTATCACACTGCCAGGTTGTTATAAAGTTCAGCAATGCCTCCAGTCTATGGCTTCTCTGCTCAATAGAGTCACATGGCTTATATATCATGAGTTATAGCACCTGTATGGTGCTAACATTACAAATAATTGTTCTAAATTACTTTTATGATTGGTGAATGCACAAACACCATACCTCTATTACCAAGGTTCTGATTTTAACATAATTTCGTAGATATTACATTTGAACATTAACAATCATATTTGCACATTAGATTAAACATTAACAAGTATTCCTATATACCTATGCGCGAACAACCTATGATTACGTAACGCTGCTGGGGATGGAATAACTTTTGTTTACTGCCTAGGTTGACGTTTACTGCCCAGGTTGACGTTTACTGCCCAGGTTGACGTTCAGAGACGTTAGGTGTTTATCAATATTAGCCGACAATTGAAGGTATATAAGAATAGGGAAACCATGTACCGGTGGAAATAAGTCAAAGTTACTCGGTAAGGCCTGGAAAAGTTACTGCCCGCGGCTGCGCCATGGGCAGTAATTTTTCCAAGCCGTAACTTTGACTTATTCCCACCGGAACATAGTTTCCCTCTATAATCAGAGATATGATATTACATTCAATATTAACAGTTTGTATGTCGTTAACTAAGGGGAACATGTATGATACTGCATAATTCTGCATGTGCCATCGCTCCTGTACACTTTAGAATATTGGGACACGCTTTGCATAAACACAATTGCTATCATTGTGGCTTCATTTTGATGTGGAAATTTATCGTATAAATTGACGTGCACATAAAAAATATGATAGATTGTCCTGCAACTATCAGAACTGCATACAGACACTATAAAACATAGCTAAAGGCTACTCCCCTGAGGTATCAAGGTAAGGTGTACAGTTAGCTTGTGTTGCAGCTAGCTGCATATACCGCTGAATAAACTAACAATGTTATATCCCTAGGTCGCAATCAATATGTTGTTAACGTAAGGTGATAGCTTGCGTTGCAGCTAACTAACGATGTAAGAGGTTAATTTTCTACTTCAGTGTTAGACATACAGGTGAGATTGTGTTGCAACCACCTGCCTTTTGCATACCATTACTCAAGTAACTGGCATGATTGTAATATGGCATTCTGTCTTTTATCATATACCTGTCTGCCAATACTACACACACCACTCTGTGACCTTGCCACTGACTCATACCACACACACCACTCTGTGACCTTGTCACAGACTCATACCCCACACACACCACTCTGTGACCTTGTCACTGACTCATACCACACACACCACTCTGTGACCTTGCCACTGACTCATACCCCACACACACCGCTCTGTGACCTTGCCACTGACTCATACCCCACACACACTAGTCTGTGACCTTGCCACTGACTCATACCCCACACACACCACTCTGTGACCTTGTCACTGACTCATACCCCACACACACCACTCTGTGACCTTGCCACTGACTCATACCCCACACACACCACTCTGTGACCTTGCCACTGACTCATACCCCACACACACCACTCTGTGACCTTGTCACTGACTCATACCCCACACACATGACTCTGTGACCTTGCCACTGACTCATACCCCACACACACCACTCTGTGACCTTGTCACTGACTCATACCCCACACACACCACTCTGTGACCTTGCCACTGACTCATACCCCACACACACCAGTCTGTGACCTTGCCACTGACTCATACCCCACACACATGACTCTGTGACCTTGCCACTGACTCATACCCCACACACACCACTCTGTGACCTTGTCACTGACTCATAACCCACACACACCACTCTGTGACCTTGCCACTGACTCATACCACAAACACCGGGTGGTGTTATTTTCAGTCGGGCTCCAGTAGCGTGTTGACACTGGAGGCTTGTCTGGTATCGACTGTTGACTCTGCTCTAGAGTGTTGTCAAGTCCCATCAAGCTGCTAGTTTCCACACTCACTCGATCCACCCGCAGTTTGTAGATAGAAATGATACTCACTCAAACCACCCGCAGTCTGAATATAGAAATAAGACTCACTCGAACCACCCGCAGTCAGAATATAGAAATAATACTCACTCAAACCACCCGCAGTCTGAATATAGAAATAATACTCACTCAAACCACCCGCAGTCTGAATATAGAAATAAGACTCACTCAAACCACCCGCAGTCAGAATATATTAATAAGACTCACTCTAACCACCCGCAGTGTGAATATAGAAATAAGACTCACTCAAACCACCCGCAGTCTGAATATAGAAATAAGACTCACTCAAACCACCCGCAGTCTGAATATATTAATAAGACTCACTCGAACCACCCGCAGTCAGAATATAGAAATAAGACTCTCTCAAACCACCCGCAGTCTGAATATAGAAATAAGACTCTCTCAAACCACCCGCAGTCTGAATATATTAATAAGACTCACTCAAACCACCCGCAGTCAGAATATATTAATAATTCTCACTCAAACCACCCGCAGTCTGAATATAGAAATAAGACTCACTCAAACCACCCGCAGTCTGAATATAGAAATAAGACTCACTCAAACCACCCGCAGTTTGTAGGTAGAAATAAGACTCACTCAAACCACCCACAGTCTGAATACAGCAATAATACTCACTCAAACCACCCGCAGTCTGAATATATTAATAATTCTCACTCAAACCACCCGCAGTCTGAAGATAGAAATAAGACTCACTCGAACCACCCGCAGTCTGAATATAGAAATAAGACTCACTCGAACCACCAGCAGTCAGAATATAGAAATAAGACTCACTCAAACCACCCGCAGTCTGAAAATAGAAATAAGACTCACTCAAACCACCCGCAGTGTGAATATAGAAATAAGACTCACTCAAACCACCCGCAGTCTGAATATAGAAATAAGACTCACTCAAACCACCCGCAGTCTGAATATAGAAATGATACTCACTCAAACCACCCGCAGTCTGAAGATAGAAATAATACTCACTCAAACCACCCGCAGTCTGAATATAGAAATAAGACTCACTCAAACCACCCGCAGTCTGAATATAGAAATAATTCTCACTCAAACCACCCGCAGTCTGAATATAGAAATATTCCTAAATAAATGAGCGAACAACCTATGATTACTTAACGCTGCTGGGGGTGGTATTCCTATTGTTTACTGCCCAGGTCGACGTATACTGCCCAGGTCGACGTATACTGCCCAGGTTGACGTTTACTGCCCAGGTTGACGTTTACTGCCCTGGTTGACGTTTACTGCCCAGGTTGACGTTTACTGCCCTGGTTGACGTTTACTGCCCAGGTTGACGTTTACTGCCCTGGTTGACGTTTACTGCCCAGGTTGACGTTTACTGCCCTGGTTGACGTTTACTGCCCAGGTTGACGTTTACTGCCCTGGTTGACGTTTACTGCCCAGGTTGACGTTTACTGCCCTGGTTGACATTTACTGCCCAGGTTGACGTTTACTGCCCTGGTTGACGTTTACTGCCCAGGTTGACGTTTACTGCCCTGGTTGACGTTTACTGCCCAGGTTGACGTTTACTGCCCTGGTTGACGTTTACTGCCCAGGTCGAAGTTTTACTGCCCTGGTTGACGTTTACTGCCCAGGTTGACGTTCAGAGACATTCGGTTTTTATCAATATTAGCCGACAGTTGAAGGTATATAGGAATAGGGTAACCACGTACCAGTACCTTGGGCAGTAATTTTTCCGTCCCTTACCTCGTAACTTTGACTTATTCCCACCGGAACATAGTTTCCCATTAATACTAATACAGTCTGAGGACAGCAATAAGATAACCCTTGACCCTGTTACCAGCCCACCTCTGATACGATACTCAAGAAAAATATAGAAAGTCAACTCTAATCCTGATCATCTTATGTCTAACAGTCATATTTAAATCTAAAATGGGATTCACACGGTGGGACAAATGGACCTGAGACTGGTGTACTTCACACCTTTGCACCAGTCGGCTACTATTTCCAACTGGGAACAAAGTTTCACAGATTGGGGTGTTCTACAGTCTCAGGGGAACATGGCGGATTCAATTCACATGAGAAGATTTAACAGGTACATAGTCTCACCCCTACACCCCTACACAAGGTACACAGGGTACACAGGGTACACAGTCGCCGACTCAGGGTACTTCCCCGTGTGAATAGGTGTTATTTGAGACCGCTGAGACTCACAGATTGGGGGAGAACGTGTGAAATACATTTGTCTCACCAAAATGTCCCTCTAAATTTTAAACCTGTTTAAAGTCAAAATCTCATGAGTTTCTGTTCCTTGTTAGGGGCGATTGTCGCCGACAATTGCAAGAGAAAAAAGTTGTCTCAGCAAAATGAAAGCCTGTCATTCACACGAGGAGATTGTGTTCCAGTACCGAATCTCAACAGGATTTGTCTCAGACAAACGGCCTGTGAGGTACATGAATCCCACCGTGTGAATCCCGTTTTAGTTATTTTATTCAGATTATAAAACCAACTCCAATCCTATTGCCCTTATGTGTAAGTTTTATATTCAAAATTAGCACGTTTTATTCATAAATGAACTCTAATCCTCGTGTACCTAATGTGTAAGTGGTACATTCAGAATTAGCATGTTTTATCATCCAATTCAAGTTTTATCAGAGAAAGTGATAAATGAAATTCTAAAAAGAACCAATAATAGATGGTTTTATGGACAGGCAGCTGTAAACCATGAGAAATTGAGGCATAGTAATACAAGAGTGTTAGTGAGAGTATTACCCCGAGTTGTTTACAGAGCTGCTTGTTCACAAACCATCGTTGGTTGTATTTATTATCATCTTCACAAGTGAATTAAAACCAGGAATTGCCATATTACAGGGTCTGTCAGTAGAGACTATGTTTTCTTGTCATTGCACAAAGGGGCTACAGACCTTTTATGGAGTTATTGATTCATAATCAATTGTTTTCAAGTCCATAAGCAATGATTATGGTTTCTTACAACATATAACCAATGGGTCGTGGTTTACTGTAGCTTCGATTCATAAAATTTCAATGGGAACTTTGCAATTGAAGAATAAAAACATACAGAAAGACACCAGATGAGGGAGTAGGAGGTGTGAGAATGGATTGAGAATAAACAAAAAAATGTTGAAAAGGAAACTAAACTATTTTTATCCATTGAATGGTTATCTATAAGCAGTTATTCATACAATTATAAAGTTGTTTCTCTGGCAATAAAAGAATCTCTTTAAATTCATGTAAAGTGGAATTTACAGGTGGGATTATTGTACTTCATAGGGTGTTTGTCTGAGACAAATCCTGCTGAGATTCCCTAATGGAGTCTCCTTGTCTGAATTTTAGGGTTCCATTTCCCTGAGACAAGCTTTTTCCCCCTGCAATTATCGAGGACAATTACCCCTAACTTGTTTCAAATTTATAGGGGCATTTCGGTCAGACAAGTGGACCCACTGCTGAGTCACTAAGTACCTAACCTAGCCAATAGCAGGCCAGCAAACAGGATCACATATTTGTCACACACCCCACCTCAAGGGTACTTGAGTCCCAGAGTGAGTGTTCAATGTGACTGTGTCTGAGATTATGTACCAGGTGTGTCCTTCCATGTGAATCAAATTCCCCATTTTTCCTTGAGATTATGAAAAGCAAGAAACGGCACCTTGCGCTGGGATTTTCGAACCAAAGGAGAATTGTCTGAGACTGGGAGAAAGGTGTGATGTACACCCGTCTCAGGTACATTAGTCTCTATGTGTGAATCCCGCTTTAGTCTAGGGGAAATGTGTGAAGTACACCCGTCTCAAGTTCATTAGTTTCTACGTGTGAATCCTGCTTTAGTCTAGGGGAAAGGTGTGAAGTACACCCGTCTCAAGTTCATTAGTTTCTACGTGTGAATCCTGCTTTAGTCTAGGGGAAAGGTGTGAAGTACACCTGTCTCAGGTACATTTGTCTCTACGTGTGAATCCTGCTTTAGTCTAGGGGAAAGGTGTGAAGTACACCCGTCTCAAGTTCATTAGTCTCTACGTGTGAATCCAGCTTTAGACTAGGGGAAAGGTGTGAAGTACACCAGTCTCAGGTTCATTAGTCTCTATGTGTGAATCCCGCTTTAGACTAAGGGAAAGGTGTGAAGTACACCCGTCTCAGGTTCATTAGTTTCTACGTGTGAATCCTGCTTTAGACTAGGGGAAAGGTGTGAAGTACACCCGTCTCAGGTACATTTGTCTCTACGTGTGAATCCTGCTTTAGTCTAGGGGAAAGGTGTGAAGTACACCCGTCTCAAGTTCATTAGTCTCTACGTGTGAATCCTGCTTTAGTCTAGGGGAAAGGTGTGAAGTACATCCGTCTCAGGTACATTTGTCTCTACGTGTGAATCCTGCTTTAGTCTAGGGGAAAGGTGTGAAGTACACCCGTCTCAAGTTCATTAGTTTCTACGTGTGAATCCTGCTTTAGTCTAGGGGAAAGGTGTGAAGTACACCCGTCTCAAGTTCATTAGTCTCTACGTGTGAATCCTGCTTTAATCTAGAGGAAAGGTATGAAGTACACCCGTCTAAGGTACATTTGTCTCTCCGGTGAATCCTGCTTTAGTCTAGGGGAAAGGTGTGAAGTACACCCGTCTCAAGTTCATTAGTCTCTACGTGTGAATCCTGCTTTAGTCTAGGGGAAAGGTGTGAAGTACACCTGTCTCAGGTACATTAGTCTCCACATGTGAATCCTGCTTCAGATTCCTAAAATGACGCTGTTATTCACATTAACAGTGCTGTGTTCCTTGCCTTGTGTACCTTAGGTCGTGCATTATATATTACTTACTTATGTGAAATCAATCATTGCTTGCTAGCAAACACTTTCTGATAACAAAAGTAATGTGTGCAGTACTTATATAGAACTGGATCGAGAATCATATACATACTCAATACTCCACAAGTTTAGACGCGCTGCAATCGTCATCGAGGCAAAGCCGAGTGACGATTATGTCGCATCCAAACGAGTGGAGTATTGTCTATTTTAGGATTCGAGTACAGTTCTGGATTTATCTTACCCCTTTCAATGACATTAGCATCACAATATCAGAATAATTCAAATTGCGTCGCAAATCCAGGAAGGAACATGTATATAAATCTCGATGTTGATGTACTGTCTACTTTCTCAAATCGACCATGGCGTAGTATTGACACTTTATGTGGGTGATTTTTGCGGATATTATTTTGATATTCTTCCTATGGCTAAATTTTACAGGGGGTGATAACCGGGGCAAATTAAAAAATGGTGCATGCATAGATGAATAACAGATCCTGTATACATGCTACCTTTATTTTCAATTTCCTTTTGATAATTGTAATGCAACAATTAAAAAAACTTTTATATCAAATAATATATTTATATTTGAATATCGGTTTTGTAGTGTCAGATTCTAGAATTCTTTATCAAAATCGGTGGGTGTTAAAATGCCCTTATAGGACACATAGCCACTGTGCTATGGAGACGGCCATACCCCTTACGCCATTTAAAACACCGGGTGGCGGGACTAATTATCAATGGATTTTATCAGAAACTGTGAGCTTTCTCTCAATATTATCTATAGATCATACCAGGGACCTGTTTCAGTAGTTTTGTGACATGTCTAGATGGCGTCTGTGACACCATACGGACAGATCACAAGATTGCAGTCAATGACACACGGGGTTTCACTCACTTCTCGTAGGAATTAAGCAATGACACTTTAACATGAGTAGGGGATACATATAATCTATAATCGTTCCAAATATGAAGAAGATTGGCCACTTCGATCGTCCGATATTTGCTAGTCTTTTTCCGCTGTTGCTTGCACTGTTGGTGCCACTGTTGATGTCTGTCTAGGCCTAGTGTCACAAGACTACTGAAACAGGTCCCAGTAGTGGTTGCCCCCTCCCCGACTACAGTGGCGCTAACTTACAGTTTCTGATGGCAGAACTAGAAATCACTCTGTGGCCTATAGGACCGGACCAGACCTGTCTGAGGTTTATGTCAGCTAATAGAAGACCCACTACAGGGGGCTGCTCACAGGGCTGGTGGCCATATCACACTAATCTCCTCATAATCAGGGATAATCTGAACGTCAGCTGATTACCCTCACCGCGGGGACTCCATTTAGTGTTCCGTAAGAGTTACGAAGACGGTGAAATACTTTTTTTTTTAATTTGCGTTTATCCTGCAAGGACTTAGGCTTAACCAGCCTGTTGGAATTTCCCCACAACATCATACAAAGCTTCATTTTACAGTAGTTTTTTGATCGGTTTATATAATGCAAAACATATTTGTCTTTCAGTACCAAACTAAGTGTGATATGCGACCTAAAGGTCACTTGTTTGCAGGCTAGTAGCTCTGCAGTCCATTTGTTTTCTTATATGATAGTCAGTGATTTCACCATATAATCTGCACCATGGTGTCTCTCGTGTAGCAGCGTAGAATTTTCAGTTTTGTGTTTGCTGCTAGGATTTAAAGTCTTCCAACATTTGAAGTCTTGA
This sequence comes from Alentia gelatinosa, assembly GCA_950022655.1. Classification (NCBI taxonomy): domain Eukaryota; kingdom Metazoa; phylum Annelida; class Polychaeta; order Phyllodocida; family Polynoidae; genus Alentia; species Alentia gelatinosa. The sequence goes on along the minus strand of OX465579.1, from coordinate 5,237,240 downwards.
TGTAAATGGTATAGTATATTCTATACCATTGATTCTACTTGAAATTGTAGTCAGAATCCCATTTATATCCAACAGACAACTTATTTAAGTAGATAATATTACACGTGAACTGGTAGTATTTTTGGTAGAGCAAGGGTCATTGTGTCACTGAAAGTGCCGTCACCATTGAAAACATATTGCGATTTCATCATCGCTATTTCATCATCAATGAAAATAAATCGCTATTTCATCACCACTGGAGATAAATCGCGATTTCATCACCAGTGAAACAACATCAATTTCGTTAACAGTGAAAATAAATAACACTTTTCTATTGCTATTTTATTACTAGTGAAAATAAATTGTTATTTTCATTAACAGTTAAATTAAATTGCTATTGTATCAAAACTTTAAAAAAAAAGTTTTGTCACTAGTGAAGACCATTCCATTAACAGTAAATAAGTCTGGATTCGTCAACAATGTAAACAAATTGCAATTCCGTCGACACTGATGATGAATCGTCACCAGTGAGAATAAATCGCAATTTGTCACCCGTTAAAAAAGCTCTCTGTGGAGTGTCAGACCATACAACTCACACTCAGACTGGGAGACTATATCATCACCAATGAAAACAAATCGCTATTTTGTTACTAGTGAAAATAAATTGCAATTTGTCACCCGTTAAAAAAGCTCCCTGTGGAGTGTCAGACCATACAACTCACGCTCAGACTGGGAGACGATATCGTCACTAGTAAAAACAAATCGCTATTTTGTTACTAGTGAAAATAAATCGCAATTTGTCACCCGTTAAAAAAGACAACTCCCTGTGAAGTGTCAGACCATACAACTCACACTCAGACTGGGAGACTATATCATCGCCAGTGAAAACAACTCGCTATTTTGTTACTAGTAAGAATAAATCGCAATTTGTCACCCGTTAAAAAAGACAACTCCCTGTGAAGTGTCAGACCACACAACTCACACTCAGACTGGGAGACTATATCATCGCCAGTGAAAACAACTCGCTATTTTGTTCCTAGTGAGAATAAATCGCAATTTGTCACCCGTTAAAAAAACTCTCTGTGGAGTGTCAGACCATACAACTCACACAGACTGGGAGACTATATTGTCACTAGTAAAAACAAATCGCTATTTTGTAACCACTGAAAATTAATAACAATTTAGTCACCAGTGAAAATAAATAACGATTTCGTCACCAGTTAAAAAAGACAATCCCCTGTGGAGTGTCAGATCATACAACTTACACACAGACTCGGAGACAATATCATCACCAGTGAAAACAAATCGCTATTTTGTTACTAGTGAAAATAAATCGCAATTTGTCACCCGTTAAAAAGGACAACTCCCTGTGAAGTGTCAGATCATACAACTCACACACAGACTGGGAGACTATATTGTCACTAGTAAAAACAAATCGCTATTTTGTTACCACTGAAAATAAATAACAATTTAGTCACCAGTGAAAATAAATAACCATTTCGTCACCAGTTAAAAAAGACAACTCCCTGTGGAGTGTCAGACCACACAACTCACTCTCACTCACTCTGGAGTCTGAGATCCCAGCCCTCACTCCCCCCTCCTGCCTGGAGTGTGTGATACAGATCCAGCTCTAAGTCGGTAGCCTTGAGCTTAGTATACTTCCCAATCCCCAAATCTCGTTTCTTCCTCGTGAACAACATCGCCATGAGCAGCGCTGCGGGAGAACGGCTTTTATTGCCATTAGGTAAATTGGCATTGTGCCTGGAGCCGGCTGGAGTGGGGAGGGGGGGAGGGACTTGACCATAAAGGCGGGCGTCCACCAACCACGACAAGGCTGCGACACGCGCCGACAAGAAAGTTCCAATCGGTGCCTTGTCGCAGCCTTGTCGTGAGAAGGGCAGCTCTGCGACAGCGTTGTCGGGGCGTGTCGTAGAGGTCGCTGGGTCCCGTTATTTTGACTCAAAAATGGGCCCTCCACCTGTGGTGTCGGCCCGTATTTTTTGAGTCAAAAGACCTTGAGCAGCAATCTCTATTGACTTGGTAACCCTGTTTTCTCATATAATTGATTTATCCTACCCCTAATATAAAATCCCATAGGCTTAACATTGGGTTTCCGTATGCCACGCTGACTGGCATACGGAGTTTTATATGCCACTAGTGGCATACAGCATTGTTATCACGTAATATTCCAAAATCGAGGAGATAGAATAGGATAAAATCAAAACCTGATTCGTTTTAATCTTGGCCTCCGCATTCCACTCTTGGAGTTTTGGCTCCGGACTTCACTCAGCTTCGCCTCATGAAGTCACTTTGCCAAACTCCAAACGTGGAATACGGTGGCCAAGATTAAACCTCATCCAGTTTTATGATAATATGCTTGGTTGTATCCTTTATAGGATTATTAAAATGCATTTTATTTGGCGTGTTCACCTGCTGACTGGTCCATACCGACAGATCTGTCCTGCAAATATATTATTTGGCGTTTCCACCCAACCGATAGGGAGCCAAAGTGAACCCGCTGAAACCACAGATACCCGTTTACAAAACACCATTTCCGGATATAGGCGCTCAGTACTTAGACTATGTAGGTTCGAGATTACATGCGTCATTCTCCAATCTTTTAGATCCATATTTTTGATAAACTTAACAACTGTCATCATAGCTTCGAGACAGAGTTATTCAGAGATGATAGTAGTAAACTACACTTCAAAAGTAACAAACGAGACAAAACAAAAACAAAAGTCTAGCCTCAAACCTAAGATGCTCCTCGGAGTTGACTCTGCGTAATATCCTCGCATGCACTCAGATATCACTACGTGTCAATTCCTCTGAGCATACGACCGCTTGTATCTGAACCCAGTCAATATTGTGTGTATAATGGGCATGTGGAAACGCCACATAAGGCCACCGTTCATGTATGTATAATCAATCCCTACCGTCAGTAGATTCTCCAGACTTTACTATTCAGGAGCGGGGCCCTGTTGTATATGTGTGCAGGGATTAATCGAGACATTGGGTCCACACAAGGGAAGCACTCCACCAAGGAGGTCTGTGAGTCCCGCCACCTAAATCTACCCCGCCATTGCCTGATCCCTGGCGGGAATAGGATTTAGGAGATTGCCTCGTGTCGCGACAAGGCCAATGCTTTGACTGTGTGGACCGCTACAGGGTCGTCACCCGTCAGCGAAAAATACTGTTATTTCAACTGTTTCTTGTATAAAGTGATGTTCATTTTGTGCCACAGTCACTTGGAGACGTGGAGTGTACAAAGTATTTTATCATTCGCAATGGTGAACAAGATAGATGATTATGTGGTGTCCTGTATGAAACAGGGCCTCGTTGACATGGGGTACTTAAAGGCCTTTCTCCACTGTGCAGCTGGAGGGGGGGGGGGGGGGGGGGGGGCTTGCGAGTCTTTGTGTTGCCAAGAAAGGTTTAGGGTACAAGATATATTGTTATTGGATATGATAATGATGATAATAATAATGATAATAATAATAATAATAATAACAACAATAATAATAATAATAATAATAATAATAATAATAACAACAATAATAATAGTAATAATGATAATTATTATTATCACCATTATTATTATCATCATCATCATTATCATCATCATTATTATTTTTATTATTATCATTATTATTATTATTATCATCATGTTATTATTATCATATTATCAATTATTATTAGCAGTTATTAATTATTCCTGAATTATTATAGTAAATTTTTCAGCAATTTTCAATGACTGCCTACTTTGTGCCCACCGTGTGTTGGTTAACACGTGCGGTATTTAGGCCCCCGCCCCCCGCTCTCATCCTCTCGCCGCCCGTGTGGAGACTGTTCAGGGGCGGCCTGGCCGCGGTCCTTACGTCACGGCTCCATACAAGTACTTATATTTCATATCCACTGCCGGGGCCGGCCAGTCTAACCGAGATCCCAGCTCTCAGCCGGGGGGGTTCCCCGAAACGGCCACCGCGGACTGGTCATATAAGGCCCGTTTCCATTGGCCGATTTCCCGTCACCGATCGACAGTCAGGACCCACTGACGGACTTTTGGCACGGCTGACCTATAAGGCCTGTTTCCATTGGCTGATGAAAAGGGTGTAGATGTTTTGGGTTACCCAGAAAGTCTGTCATTGGTGCCACCGACTGTGCGTTGATATAAAAAGGATCGGTGAGGGTAGTAGATTTCACTCATTGACCAAGCTTTCACTCAGTGGTGGGTGGTGCCACATTGCATAATATAAGCAGAACAAGTCGTGGGTCATTTCACAAACTGGGTCGTTTCCATTGACCGATTTTGGGTCAGCCATGCCAATGTCCGTCGGTGGTTCCTGACTCTAGATCAGTGACGGGAAATCGGCCAGTGAAACGGCTGTGAAGTGCAATATCAACTGAAATAAGCCCCCCTCCCCCCCCCCCCCAAAAAAAAGAAGATTATTAAATTCTCGAATAATTGTGAGCCCTAGATTACTCTACATGAGAATAGGGAAACAGATAATAGAAAATAGAAATGTAGATTCCAGTTATTCTGATGATTCTGTATTAGGTGGATGATATAACATATCTGTATACAGACTGTTAATACAGACTTCATATAGGTGTATTATGAACACTTTGTATTAGGTGGATAATATGTACGTATGCACCAGGTATGTCCATACAGACCCCATAGGCCCTATACGTTTACTATGAGCACTTTGTATTAGGTGGATAATATGTACGTATACACCAGGTATGTCCATACAGACCCCATAGGCCCTACAGGTTTACTATGAGCACTTTGTATTAGGTGGATAATATGTACGTATACACCAGGTATGTCCATACAGACCCCATAGGCCCTACAGGTTTACTATGAGCACTTTGTATTAGGTGGATAATATGTACGTATACACCAGGTATGTCCATACAGACCCCATAGGCCCTATACGTTTACTATGAGCACTTTGTATAAGGTGGATAATAAATATTGATGATTTAAAGTAGAATGACTTTCAAAGGCAGGTAGACATCAAAGTTTAAAACAACTCGACCAGGACAATAATAAAGTAAGGCAGATTTGAGCCCAAGCTATGACTATCTGATATTTATTTAGATTTGTCAACTACAAGTAGTATTTTCCCACACAGAGATGACCACCGTAACTTTTCAAAAGTTTTAAAACTGAACACTGTATTTGAAAAAATGTGAATGAAATGAAAATGTTTAGCTTACCTCAAAAAAAGGGGGCGGGAAGAAAAAAGAAAACACTTTCCAGGTTCTGAACTTCATATTTTGGTATGTAAAGACAGAGAGACAGAGACAGACAGACAGGCAGGCAGGGAATCACAGAGAGACAGAGAGGGACAGACAGGCAGGCAGGGAATCACAGAGAGACAGAGACAGACAGACAGGCAGGCAGAGACAGAGACAGACAGACAGGCAGGCAGGGAATCACACAGAGACAGAGACAGACAGACAGACAGGCAGAGAGAGAGAGACAGAGACAGACAGACAGACAGGGAATCACAGAGAGAGAGACAGAGACAGACAGACAGGCAGGCAGGGAATCACACAGAGAGATACAGAGACAGACAGACAGGCAGGCAGAGAGAGATACAGAGACAGACAGACAGGGAATCACACACAGAGAGACAGAGACAGACAGACAGGCAGGCAGGGAATCACACAGAGAGATACAGAGACAGACAGAGAGGCAGGCAGAAAGAGATACAGAGACAGACAGACAGGCAGGCAGGGAATCACAGAGAGAGAGAGAGACAGACAGGCAGGCAGGGACAGAGACAGAGACAGACAGACAGGCAGGCAGGGAATCACAGAGAGAGAGAGAGACAGACAGGCAGGCAGGGACAGAGACAGAGACAGACAGACAGGCAGGCAGGGAATCACAGAGAGAGAGACAGAGACAGACAGACAGACAGGCAGGCAGGGAATCACACAGAGAGATAGAGAGAGAGAGAGAGAGGGTCAAAGATATAGACAGAAAGAGACACAGAGACAGACAGGGTCACAGAGAGAAAGAGAAACAGAGAATTAGAGAAAGACAGAAAAGAGGAGGGACAGAGGATCAGTCTGATGAAATTTACAATTATTGTTTTGTTGTATTTTTGGTTGTTGTGGTTTTTTAGGTGTTGCGCTTGATGGCGCCCGGTGTGTTCAGTTTGTATTCAGTTTGTGTAGAGAGTTGTCAGTTTTCCCATATGAGAGTTACCACCTGTCAGATAGACGAACTGGATCACTCCTGAATGTGGAGAATAAAGCTTAAATAAAGAATATCTGTGAATCTATACGAAATATTTTAGCTAACTCAGCGAAAACCTGATTTCTGATCATCTGTAATATCCGTCCATGTAAGATAGGGAACAGTAGGAATTCTAAAGGTATTTTTCCACAGACATCTACTCAAAAGAGCAGAAGGGCCATGATGCACCTTTAGTCAGAAAGAAAAGAAAAATAGGTGAAATTTATCTTAAACAGTTACACCAAACGTCCTAATGTACATTTATATTGTTTTCTCTTTGCAGAATTCTTAAAGACTGTTCCATATCATCAGTACCAGCCAATGCCTTCCAACAATTCACCAATTTAGTAAAATTGTAAGTATAACCCTTGTGTGTTCAGTGTATGGAGTAATGCTATTAGTAAATGATGTGGAGGGCACAATCATGTTCATAAATTTCTTAGCTAGGGGTTACGAAGTCCCCATTGAAACTGTATTGGGCTACAGTAAACTACTGCCTATTTTGGTATGAATTGTAGAACATAGAAAGGAATTGATAGTAAGTATATGAAGAAATCGGGTTCTGTTAACAGTGAAATATCTATTTGTGAATTATGTAGCCATACAACCATGTAACATCTGTAACTACAACCACAACTCATCATCTATTTATCTACATATGAATATTAAATGTATCATGTATCTCACTATATCTTGTGTATCATTATTCATCAAACTTTGTTATAACATTGTGTGGAAGAATGTGAAAAAGCAAATATAATTGGTTCAATAAAAAGCAAGTAGCAGATAAACATCCGTCGTTGATGGAAAAGCGCAAAAGCAGCAACCTAACGACTGCTTCCACTGAGCTGGGCGGTACACTGGCAACCAGAGCTATAGAAAATTAGCTCTGGTCGGGTTAAATAATTTTGAGACGATTTTGACAGATTCCCCCTGCAATTAAGAGCGACGATTTCCAATCGACGCTGTAAAAAGTCATCTCAAACTTTAGGTCACACGTGGCATAAGCACTGTGAGAAAAGATGAACCAGGGTCATCTTGATGTGGAGGAAAACAAACTAGCCTACCTTTTGCGCATCTAACCAGTATGTTCTACCACTTCCACTGCTCAGTATTAAGAGAAAACGTGGTTACTGAGCTCGTTGGGATAGACGTTGTCGGTCTTTTTGTATTGCATAAAATACGTCCCGGTGCTGTAGACAGAGGGACGTATTCATGTTAAAAAAGACCAAGAATGGCATCCATATGGTTTAGTCACTACGTTTTCTTATAACTATGCACCTAAATAACACTGAAAACGCCATTTTAAGTAATACTAATAAAGTGTATTTAATTTTTGTTCACAGAGACTTATCAGACAACAAAGTTGCCTTGTTAGACGCAAATGTCTTTCAAACCCTGACGAACCTGCAAGTTTTGTGAGTATACAAGAATTATATATAATATGTACTTATATATATATATATATATATATATATATATATATATATATATATATATGATAATGAGTTATTCAATGTAGGCAATAAGTAATGTAGATATCACCTGAATCTAAAAAGGTTTCAAAGAATAAAAGAATAATTAGCATTTAATGTATATGAAGTTGATTTTAGATTGACACCAGTCTGTCTCTCATTGCAGATTACTTGCGGGGAATAACCTACAAACTTTACCTGCAAACATCTTCGCTGGACGAAGACAACTGAGAGAATTGTAAGAACTACTTTTTTATTATACCCCATCAGCATGTACTATCTATCATTTCAAAGATTCTTAGGTATACAATTAACAATGGATTCATTCTGAGTTAGGGTATAAGAAAAAAAGATATTTATCTAAAAAATAAAGTGTTTTAGAACATCTACTATTTATGCTCTTAAAAAAGAACCTGTTGCCATTCTTCCAAACCTGAATGGTTAAACATAGGGGAAAAAAGTGAACCGACTGCAACGGCAGATACCCGTTCACAAAATACCACTTCCGGAGATTCTAAGCACTGAAGCCTCATTCTTAGTTGTCTCCGGAAGTACTCTTTTTGTAACGGGTATCTGCTGTTTCACTTTGGCTCCACAATAGAACTCTCATAACTGTTTCCAGTAAGTGATGTTCATTTTGTGCCACAACCACTTGGAGACGTGAAGTGTACGAGTGTTTTATCATTGTTCGTAGCACTTCCATATTCATAGTGCTAAATCTACTGTGCACAACATTGGCGACATCATGTCCATTGTAATCACTTACCGGAAGTAGTACTTTGGCTGATTGGAAATCAATTTCTTTTCCAAGAATGCACAGTGATAGATATCGACCATTTAAAGACAGCATTCACTGATTAACTGAAGTCTTAGAGAACCTTGAGTAAGTTAACCCTTTAAGAACGCATGATGCCTGGAGGCATCACCGCACTAAAGACGCATGATGCCTGGAGGCATCACCGCACTAAAGACGCATGATGCCTGGAGGCAACACCACACTAAAGACGCATGATGCCTGGAGGCATCACCTCACTAAAGACGCATGATGCCTGGAGGCATCACCTCACTAAAGACGCATGATGCCTGGAGGCATCACCGCACTAAAGACGCATGATGCCTGGAGGCATCACCGCACTAAAGACGCATGATGCCTTGAGGCATCATTGTCCAAATATTAAAAAAATGTTTTAACAAACAAATAATAGAGCAATATTCATGAAATCTTCAGAAAATGTAGATATCACATCATATTTAATATTTCTATTAAAAGAAATAAAATAGTTATGATTATGTATCATATTGCAAGATTGCAAACTTGGATATCAGTTTTAGCTATTATGTGCCCGTCCTCTAGCCAGACACACTCCCACTAGCACCCGTCCTTATAGGAGTAGCTCAGCTCCAGGTAGCCGTCCTTAAAGGGTTAATTAAAGCAATGCAAGTTTCTTTTAAGCTCAAAATCGTTCCATAAAACGATAGCTATATGCCCTATAGGGAACAGAGTGGTTGCTAGTACCACAATCATCCGCAAGGAAATTGTAAGATATTGCCACTGTGGCCGGGGCACAACCAGTATTTTCTGCTGCCATAATCTAAGGTAATTATGGCAAAATAAATTAAAAAAATATATATATATCCATTGATAACTGGACAGATGTTATCCATCAGGGGGCTTTAAGATAGTACCATTGTAGTCGGGGGACAACCACTATTTTCTGCTGCCATAGATTATAGTGAGACTCGGCTAAACACTTTTATGGCAAAACTAAACAAAAATCTTTAATAAAAATCTATTGATAACTGGACCCGCCACCTGGTGTTTTGTTTAGCGTTGGGGGCAGGATGGCCACCTTCATAAAACAATAGCTATGTGCCCTATAGATGCACACCACCACATGTTGTTATTTTTGGAAGATTGTTTCCCTAGTACCTCCTACTGTCCTATCAAGGGGCGTTCACAGATTGATTTATGTAAGTTAGATAAATATTATCATTTGTTATCTCATGGCCGGTATCATTAAGAATAGCCTGTATATTATCAAGGACAAAAACACGTTGAACCAATTGTTTGTGTGTCTGGAAATGGATCTCCAAGTGATGGAACAATAGTTTTTGCAAAGTAAAAACATGAAGACCGTTTTTTCGATATAGAGTTCTTTATTGAGTGTTATGATACTCTGCCTAGGTTAGGGAGAAGTTTTATTATCCACCTCATACAAAGTGACCATAGTAAACCTAGTAAACTCTAAATGGACATAGCCGGCGCATACGGCACATGGATATGTGTTGTGAACTCCGGGCTGCAAAACGGGCGCATTCGGAAACATAGTGCGTATGAATAAATAGTGCATAATTAAAGCGAACTAGAATCGGGATTCACATGATCGGATTCATGTACCTCCCAGGGTATTTGTCTGAGACAAATTTTGCTCCTGTAAAGTGGGATTCACACGATGGGATTCCTGTACCTCATAGGGTGTTTGTCTGAGACAAATCCTGCTGAGATTCTGTACCCTGTTAGCGGGATTCACACGATGGGATTCATGTACCTCTCCTGCTGAGATTTTGTACTCAAACACAATTTCTTCGTCTAAATTGTAGGATTCCATTTACCTGAGACATGTTTTTTCCATTATTATTGTTGGCGACATTTACCCCAAAGGCTCGTTTCCATTGGCCGATTTCCCGTCACCGATCTACAGTCAGGAACCACCGATGGACTTTTGGCACTGCTGACGTAGAATCGGTCAATGGAAACGACCCAGCTCGTGAAATGACCCACGAATTTTTCTGCAATTATACAATATGGCACCAGCCACCACTGAGTGAAAGCTTGGTCACTGAGTGAAATCTACTACCCTCTATATAGACGCACATTGGGTGGCACCACCGACAGACTTCCTGGGTAACTCAAAAGATCTACACCCTTTTCGTCAGCCAATGGAAACAGGCCTTATAAAGAAACAACATCTCATGAGATTTCGAACCCTATGAGGTGCATGAATCCCACCATGTGAATTCCACTTAAGAAAATGATGACCTTAATGAACATAATAAGAGAAAAGATTTCCAGAAGCAGTTAGAACACGACCTTTGCCCGGCTACCTCATTGCATGAAAACCACCGTTTTATTCATATATACGCAAGTGCATGTATTGGCTGAATATTGACTTGTTTTCATTTATATACATCCAGGCCTTATATACGACAGACGCGTCTTAGCTGTATTTCACACCCGGCGTATATGAGAGAAATTACCCTCTGCCCCCGCCACCTCCCGCCCTTTGTGTTGGTAGAAGTACAGGTGTCCTCAGTAGGAAGCCCTCCCCCCCACCCCCTGCCACCTCCCCCCGCCCGCTCTCAGTGAAGCCCTGTTCACTGGACGCCTATATATGCCCACAGATGAGGTGTATACACATGGGGATTAAGACGACCTTGTAGACGCAAAATACTTACTTATATACGCCCGGCGCATTCATATGTAAAATAATGGTTTTCGTGCAGTGCCTGCGATTCACATGAAGACTCTTCACCGGGACTTGACCCACTTCACACTGGATTCTTTTCATTGTTGTCAACTCATTTATCTCCCCATCACAAATAAAAAAAACAACTCAATGGATGTAATTCTTATCTCTTCAGATCGCTGTCAGATAACTCCCTCAGTGACCTTGATGCCAACCTTTTCAGTGACCTTGAAGCATTAGAAGTATTGTAAGTATACATCCTATGTGTGACCTTGACCTTGTTTGTCAATGACATCTGATTACCTTCTTATCTTGCCAGTGGATATTATCAAGTATTGATAAAACACTTGTTGGCCTCGTCAAATGGTGTTCGTCTAATTTCTTATCTTGGTGGCAGATAAATATTTCTGATTGCCTCGCGACTTACTGCGTCGTTTGTTTACATTTGCGTTTTTTCTTCTCCATTTCTTTCTCGAGAGTGTTTGAGGTGACTTTAGTGTGAGGCCAGAAAGCTGAATTTGGCATACCACTCCGTTGACAATCCTTTTAGCAATACCTTTTTGGATATTTGTGTTTATTATCCACTCAATACAAAGTGTCCATAGCATAAAGATATCTATTATCCACTTAATACAAAGTGTCCATAGTAAACCTATAGGAACTCTGTATGGACATACCCAGCACATACGGATATGTTGTATTATCCACCTAATACAGAGTGTCCATAGTAAACCTATAGGAACTCTGTATGGACATATCCGGCACATACAGATATGTTGTATTATCCACCTAATACAAAGTGTCCATAGTAAACCTATAGGAACTCTGTATGGACATACCCAGCACATACGGATATGTTGTATTATCCACCTAATACAAAGTGTCCATAGTAAACCTATAGGAACTCTGTATGGACATACCCGGTACATACAGATATGTTGGATTATCCACCTAATACAAAGTGTCCATAGTGAACTTGTAGGAACTCTGTATGGACATACCCGGCACATACAGATATGTTGGATTAGCCACCTAGTACAAAGTGTCCATAGTAAACCTATAGGAACTCTGTATAGACATACCCGGTATATACGGATATGTCGTATGCACCAGTTTACACTAAAGCGCACATAAAGTGGGATTCACACGGTGGGATTCACGTACCTCACAGGCCGTTTGTCTGAGACAAATCCTGTCGAGATTCGGTACTGGAACTCAATCTCCTCCTGTGAATGACAGGGTTCCATTTTGCTGAGACAACTTTTTTCTCTTGCAATTGTTGGCGACAATCACCCCTAGCAAGGAACAGAATCTCATGAGATTTTGACTTTAAACAGGTTTAAAATTTAGAGGGACATTTTGGTGAGACAAATGTATTTCACACGTTCTCCCCCAATCTGTGAGTCTCAGTGGTCTCAAATAACACCTATTCACACGGGGAAGTACCCTGAGTTGGCGACTGTGTACCCTGTGTAGAGGTGTAGGTGTGAGACTATTTACCTGTTAAGTCTTCCCATGTGAATTGAATCCGCCATGTTACCCTGAGACTGTAGGACACCCCAATCTGTGAAACTTTTTACCCAGCTGGAAATTCTAGCCGACTGGTGCAAAGGTGTGAAGTACACCAGTCTCAGGTACATTTGTCCCATCGTGTGAATCCCACTTAAGGCAAATTAGTGCGTATTCCAAAATAGTGCATAACTAAATAGCGGCTTGTCAGGAGAAAGTGGATAATGAATACAACAGAGACTGGTCCCTTTAGATCGCATGTTCTGGTGCAACACATGCATCATACTGCATGCGTTTTATGTCTTATCCTACTCCTAATATAAAATCCCATAGGCTTAACATTAGGTTTCCGTATGCGTCCGTATGTCGCATACAGATAAAAAAAAATCGCTCCTTGGAGCGTACAAAAAATGGACCAATCAGAGATCAGCAGCTGAAAGTAGTTCCAAGCGCCTTCAGAGCAGCAAGGAGAGCTATATGGAGGACTTCAGAAAGTTTTTATCATGTTTTTTGTTATTATCCTCACATAAAATATCAGGGGGTAGGATAAAATCAAAACTTTATTCGTTTTAATCTGGGCTCCCGTATGCAACTCCTGGGGTTTTGGCTCCGGATATCACTCGGCTCCGCCTTGTGATATCACTACTCCAAACTCCAGTCGTCGCATATGGGAGCCCAGATTAAAACTCATCCGGTCTTACGATAATACTGTATTGTCTCACCCCAGTAGTGTTCTCCATAGGCTTAACATTAGGAACTCATACTACACATAAAGGTAGTGTACCCAATACTCAATAGCTCATTGGGTGAGTTATTTCATTGATTAACAATGTTCCTGATCATGTATATGGGGTGAGATGAAATCAGAAACTCACTCGATGAAAATAACTTTTCAGTTTCACTCGAGTTTCACTGCAAGGTTATTCATTCAGCTTCGCTTCATGAATTACTCCGTGGTCAAACTCGATGGACTACATAGACAATAATCGATGGTTTTGTGGACAGGCGGCCGTAAACCACGAGAGGTTGACGCGTAGTAATACACGAGCGCCAGTGAGTGTATTACGATGTCAACCGCGAGTGGTTTACAGAGCCGCCTATCCACAAAAACATCGTTTGTTGCATTTATTATCCATCTTTTCGAATAAATCAAACCCAGAAATTACCATATCAACAGGTATAACATTAGGAACTATTTCTTTGGTCTATAGCAAAAGGGACTATTTTTCCCGTATACCATGGTTTTGAGGCCGTATACCACAGGTTTGAATCCGTATACCACAGTTATGGTATCTGACAGGTTTTATACAATGGGTCGTGGTTTAATGAGTCCCCATACATTTTCAATTGGGACTTTGTTTACGATGGATAATAAAGACCAAGTCATGTTCGCCGCATGAGTTTCCTTCTAAGAACCACTCTAAGCAGTGGTATGTGTTTTGTGGTGGTCCGCTTGATGTAACTGTTTCTGTATAATTCATGTATGTCTCAGGTACTGTTCGCTTAGTTATGTGTTTTTTCTTTTTCATTTTCAGATATTTGAACAAAAACGCATTCAAGCATATACCAATGGACTTACTCGAGGGGAAATCCAATTTGACTACAATGTAAGTGAAACACATCAAAATGATGTTCGACTTTTCTTTAAAAATTGGAGTGAAAATGCGAATGATCTCAGTTATCCATTTGATGTGAAGAATCTTCATTGTCAATGGGGCAGTTTTCGCATAGCTGAGGTACTAATTCTGGTAAAGTACAACAATGGCCATGAAAATGTCGCAAACATCGTGCATTTAGTATATTTAACACTGGAAAGCTAAAAACTGCTACAAATAATGACAAAACACTCTGTACACTTCAAGTGTTATCTCCAAGTGATTTTGGCACAAGATTAGCCAGTATATATGACCATTTAACCTCTGCCTACTCTATTTTCTGGTTGATTACCTACTACTTATAAAACGTTAGAATTTCGTCGAATCCGCTTGAAGTTGCTCCCGCACATAGAGACAGAGTGAACCAAACCTAGGCCTGGAGACTGAAGTGCCACGAGAGTGAGAATCTCGTGCATGGAAAAACTAGAATCTGTTCTTCTTTTTTGTAGATCTATTGGCATATATACTTTTTCTCTTATGATTTATTTCGAGCCATGCCGAAATCAAAGTTTAGTAATGTAGTTTTTTATCTGCTAATCTCGAGAGAAAGCAATGAGATTACTTCGCTGGTTGCCCGCAGAATACCTGTGTCATACGAAATGATAACCACAAATTTCTGATTGTTCCCTGTTCACCCACTAGGGGCATGGCAGTTAGGAATTGTTAGAAATTGACGAAGTCGCTAGTTTAGTAGAAAATTGCCTTTTACATGGCAGATCCGCCCAGTACAAGTGTCCCGCCTGCACAGTTTCCGTGTACAGGGGCGGTCCCACTGCCACCCGCCGCACGGGCAACGGCTCACAAAATTCATAGCATTCACACTCGCCTAGTAAGTCCTGGGTATAAGTAGCTGAACTCAGCTTTCCAAAATCAGCTCATGACTCCACTCAGTCTAGTCAGGAATATCAAGGCGAGTACAGTGCAGACTCAGTGTATCGGAACCTACTCTTGTGTACCAGCCTCATCATTAATGTATATATTTGAGGTTTGCCTTCCTAATTTAGCTACAAGCTTCATGTATGAAGCATTAGGTCCTGCCAACCTTGTGTGATGCATTATTTATGTGAGGATATATGAAGCCAGGAGATGAATAGAGTAGAAATATTCTGCGATTTACAATAGGTTCCGGGAGTGTAGCACTGGCAGGACAAATTAGTTACTAGACCATTCAAAATCTTTTTTTTGGGGGGGGGGCGGGTTATTTTTTGTAGCTGCATTTCCTTTTTTGGTTGCTGCATCAAGTCCATCTAGAAATCCTTATACTAAAACTTATTGTGAAACAAGGGTTTTTATTGCATCAGCATGTGTTACACTAACATGTATTCTCCCAACACCCACCCAACCACCCACCCACACACTTAGTCAATGTACTACTTTTTGTAAGTGACGTCAACGGCCATGAAAATGTCGCCAATGTTTTGCACAGTAGATTTAACACTGGAATTATGAAAATATACAAATTATGATAAAACACCTTCATCAAACAAGCAGCAGTTAAAGTATTGAATCGGAAATTGATACCTAGAATATTCTTAATGTATCATAACCTAATGAAGTGTGATAAACCGCATAGAACATCTTGATTTTTGCTAATATCATAATACACTTCTGTCAACTGATACTAAACGCCAGATACACGCCTTAATTGCCCATCCCCTCAATAGGGACAGTTTGTAGAACTCTTCACATCCTCTCTCCAAGTGACTGTGACACAAAATAGATATCACTTACCGGAAACAGTTGTGTCTTGGTGTAGCGGAAACTGAGCCTTTGAACCCGCAGTTCTTGATTTCTATAAAGATTTACCTAGTACTAATTTGCAGGATAACAGGATGTCTGGCTCATGAGGTTAGACATGCTAGCCAGACTGGCAGAAAGTCATACAAACTGTTGATTGGTAAATATTTTTATAATCTCTTAAATAGGGTGATAATGAGGAGGGCCCCCAGGGTGCTCTGGCACATCCTGGGGTTGTCCGTAGACTTCACGTCCCATCTCCAAGTGACTGTGGCACAAAATAAACATCACTTACTGGAAGCAGTTGCGTCTTGGTGTAGTGGAAACAGCCATTGAAAACCACCATCTACCCAGGGCCGGCCCATTGTTGTTCGCTTTATCTCCTGATAGAGACCTTTCGGAGAACTCCTGGACGTGTGAATGTACCCTGGGGGTTTTCCACATTATCACCCTATTTAAGTGATCATAGGAATATTTAAGAACAGTTTGTATGACTTTCTGCCAGTCTGGCTAGCCTGTTGGGAACTCAGCATGTTTACCCTCATGAGCCAGACATCCTGTCATCTTGCAAATAAGTACTAGGTAAATCTTTATAGAACTCAAGAACTAAAAATAAGCGATTCACTATATTTCAGTCCATCGTGGTGAAAGTGTTAACCCTAAAAACCTATAAAAAAGCCTATGTTTTTGGCCTTAAAAAACCTGTAAAAACCCATATTTTGAATTTTAAATCCTATTAGAAAACCTATATTGAGGAGGAGTGGAACTGTGAAGTCTGCGTTTACCCATGTCCAGCCCGATGTTATATCTATTGTTGTGCATTCTGTGAAAAGAATATGGGAATTTTCACTTAGGCAATGTACTACTTCCGGTAAGTGATGTCAACGGCCATGAAAATGTCATGCACAGTGGACTTAATACTGGAAATGTGAAAATTTCTAGAAACAATGATAAAACACTCCGAACACTTCATGTCCTATCTCCAAGTGACTGTGGCACAAAATAAACATCAGTTACTGGAAGCAGTTGCGTCTTGCTGTAGTAGAAACTGAGCCATTGGAAACCGCTGTTTACCCATGCCGAGCCCGCTGACTGTTAACTTCATCTCCTGACAGAGACCTCTCGGAGAACCCCTGGACGTGTGACTGCACCCTGGGGGCTCTCCTCGTGTGGAGCCGCCAGGGGGCGCGCCAAATGCTCCATCCGGGTCTCACCAGCTGCGCTGTGAGCGGCGCAGTGTGGTCCAGCCTCAACCCTGCAGAGCTCCCCTGTGGTAAGGTCATGTACTTTACGACTTATTTCCAATATTGATATTAATTCTTCAAGCTGACTTTGCGTATTCGTTCGGTATTTGTTTTTTTCCACAAAATATTACATATGTTAAAAGCGCAAGCTATAGTTAAAGAGTACAAAGTAAATCTCATTGGTGCTCTTAGGATAAGACTAAAACCGATGCCGCATGTACGGAGCAGGTTGATCAAATATATATGAGAAATAAAAGGAAGGAAATTATATATTAAAAAAAGTATTCTTCAAGCATTTGAACGAAATGCTGAATATAAGGTACTTCATAACCATTACTGGTTTTTCTAGATAAAAGAGTGGGTGGGTGGGTAACACTGCACGAAAACCACTATTTTACATATGTATACGAAACGCGTCTAACAGTAGGATTTTGCGTCTAGAAGTTAGACCTGTTATCCGTCTCATAGACGCCTTATCTAGTGGCGTATATACATGTCCATGGTGCGGTCTTATATACGTCATATATACGCCTGATTCCGTTGTATATACACCAATCTCAAAAAGTTCCATTCTCTGCCACTTGGGGACACTACTGGTAGCATATTTCATTTGCCATTAACCATCCAAGTCTGTATTATATGAAAATTGTAATCTAATATTACCAATTTATTTCATAAAAACCTAATTAAGTATAAATTGATTAATTACACATAATAAACCCTGTATTTGTTGTTTTTTTACCGTTTTTCTTATAGATTTGACTTTTAAACACCATGCCTATGTGTGGTCAATCTTGGCTCAGCATATAAGCACCCTCTTCAAGGTTATCGCTAACTACTGACTACTGGGTGGCGTGGGGTGGTGGGGGGCGGTAGGGGGTGGGGTTGGGAGGTCGCGGGTGGCGGGTCAGTGTTGGCGTATCCTCTACCATCACCCGCCTGGCGTATATATATTGCGCAGAGTATATTTTATCTTAAATACGCCAGGCGTGAAAGACAGCCAAGTCGCGCGCGTCTACATGTGGAAAACCGCTTGTAGATGGCCGAAACGTAGACGCGTATAAGAGGTGTATACAAGTATAAACAAGCCACGATACAGCCGATACGTGCGTTATCACAATGGCGTATATATATGTAAAATTGTGGTTTTCGTGCAGTGTAATTCATTGCAGTACTTGATTTTTCCAGAGATCCGTAATTGACAATCTGTATAGGTTTGTGAAGCGTAGTAACAGTAAATAAATGAGTGGGTGGGTGGGCAAATTATTGTGCTACTAGATTTTTCCAGAGATCCATAATTGACAATCTGTAGAGATTCTGTGAAGCATAGTAACAGTAAATAAATGAGTGGGTGGGTGGGCAAATTATTGCAGTACTTATCCATTTTCCCAGAGATCCCTGATTGATAATATGTACATGTATGTTGGAGTTCACCCTGTCGGATAATTAATTCATTCTCCTTCTTTCCCGATCAGATCTCAGTGCCTTAGCCTCATGTTTCCACGACGCGACCTCCGCAGTTTCCACTCCCATCTTCCCCCAGGACTCCATCCCCGCCGCCATCTTGTCCGCCATGACGTGTCAGCGCGCGTGCGCAGAGCGGGGCCGTTCCTGGGGCGTCTTCCAAGCGGATGTTCTGTGTCTGTGCGGCTCGGACGCTGCCTCGCTCTCCTCCCCGAGTTGTACATGTTCCCCGGTCCCCGGGTCCCCCGTCTGTTCCCGGACCTACCTCCCAGGCGGGTTCCCCACCTCCTTCGGCCTCCTCCTGGGCCCCACCCTCCTCACACCGTCCAATCAGAACGCCCGTCTCTCCTTCACTGGCGCCTCGGCCGACTTCTCCACTGTCTGGCGGTTCGGGGACGGCAGTGCGCCTGTCAGTACTTCCTCCCTGTCCTCCGGGTCCCTGGAGCACTACTACATGGCGCCGGGGGAGTACGGGGTGCGCCTGGAGGTGGCGGGGCAGGCGGGGCGGGCCCTCCGCTGGCCCCTCCAGGTGCTGGATCCGGTCCGCGGGGCCGCCCTGGAGGCTCCGGAGTACTCCGACGCGCAGAAACACCTCGATCTCAAACTGAGGCTGGGCGGCGGGAGTGAGGTGGACGTCCGCTGGAGGCGCTACAACTCACAGGGGCAGGAAATCTACGGTACGTGTATGGTGTATGTTATATGTAATCTACGGTACGTATACGGTGTATGTTATATGTAATCTACGGTATGTATACGGTGTATGTTATATGTAATCTACGGTACGTATACGGTGTATGTTATATGTAATCTACGGTACGTATTCGGTGTATGTTATATGTAATCTACGGTATGTATACGGTGTATGTTATATGTAATCTACGGTACGTGTATGGTGTATGTTATATGTAATCTACGGTACGTATACGGTGTATGTTATATGTAATCTACGGTATGTATACGGTGTATGTTATATGTAATCTACGGTACGTATACGGTGTATGTTATATGTAATCTACGGTACGTATACGATGTATATTATATGTAATCTACGGTACGTATACGATGTATATTATATGTAATCTACGGTACGAATACGTAGATGTTATATGTAATCTACGGTAAGTGTATAGAAATATAATATCATATATACCATACATATATATATTCTAGGGTACGTATACAGTATATGTTATATATACCATCTACGATACATCTATAGAAATATAGCATATATATTATATAATCTATGGTATGTACACAGTGTACATTCTATATAATCTACGGTACGTATACAGTATATATTATATAGAATCTATGGTACGTATGCGATATATATTATATAGAATCTATGGTAAATATATGGTATATGTTATTTATAATCTGCGGTATGTATACGATGTATATTATATGTAATCTACGGTACGTATACGGTGTATGTTATATGTAATCTACGGTACGTGTATAGAAATATACCATATATATAAAAGTAATCTATGGTAGGTTTATAGAAATATACCATGTATGATCTTATATGATCTTTGGTATGCGTAGAGTATACATTATATATAATACACATTACGTCTATAGAAATGTATATAGAAGTCCACTATATATAATAAAAAATTTATATTGTTATGTAATTCTGATGATGATTAGGACACGTTATATCTGATATAGATGCTTAATGTATACAGTACATTATCGTATATAAGTTCAGAATACAATTTATACACCAATATATATTAATAAATATCATATATAATTATTTTTGCTTGTTACTCTTTTCCCCGTTGGGCAGATAAGAAACAAGTGTCGTTGGGTGAATAAAAGTATTGTTTATTTAATTTTGTATTCAGTCAAATTGAAAGTGAAATGAAATATAATGTTTTATGAATGAAATATTAAATGAATTGATATGAAATATTGACTGGTTTTGTGGAGCGTAGTGACAGTGAATAAAGGAGTGGGTGGGTGGGTAAATCACTCTGGTACTTTGTATGTGTGAGTAGTTAGGGTTTGAGAAGAAGGAGGAAGTGGTGGGGTGGCCTGGAAGCCTGGCCTAGTTAGACTATAGGCCAGGTAACGGGTTCCATGTTTATGTTGCATTATTGGTAACGCCTCCTGGTTCCCTTGTCATCCGCTAGAGGGCTCGGCGGAATTAGGTGTATGACAAGCGGATACCAGCTATACCACTAGGCTGGTTCCCGGGGTATCCGCTAGTCACAGGCGGGCACCAGCCAAAGTTGAAGGCCATGCCTGTGGAACCCGTTACCTGCCCCTTATTCATATGGGCAGGGAACCAGTCTAGTGGTGGGGCTAATGGGTAGGTAGTTGTGTAGTTTAACGATAGGTGGTGTAGTGGGTGTGTGTGTAGTTCCTGCCTTGTCCACCAGGGCTGCAATGACCCTTCACATACAAGAACCTTACATCAAGATTTAATGATAATTATAATCATATTTATATGATGTGAATATATATCACACAATATATATCCAATGGCTAGCGATGGTGCCTAACAAATATTAAGAATGAATAAATTACTATAATGATCGCTGTTTAGTATGTATAATATACCTGAAAGAAGAAAAGTATTATGAGAAAATCCCTCATATATGAAAATATCTTTCTGCTCAAAAATCCTGCTATTGCTACATTCTCTGACCATCTGCTTATAAAATGTGTTTTCCTCCCTCAAATAGTGGAGTTTCCACTTCGTCCATGTTATTCTTCTGGTAAGTGATGTTAATAGCCATAAAAATGTCGCCAATGTTGTGCACAGTAGATTTGACACTGGAATCGTGAAACGTGCTACAAATAATGATACAACACTCTGTACACTTCACATCACTTACCGGAAACAGTTAAAATAGCATGATTTGGTTTTGCGGAAACTGAAGTACTGACACATTGCTGGTTTCTGGTATGTTTAGGGAAGCGCTGCTCGGCTGGCTGGTACCAGCATGCAGTGCACACCTGTCTCAGGCCCACCCTTCTACAAACTGCTGAGGTCAGCGATTACCATGAGGTGACGGTGAAGTGCGGTGATGAGGAGGCGAAGCTCCTTACATTCGGCAGCTTTCGCGAAATGGATGCCTACAACAAACTGATGACAAGAGGTATGTTCTTTAGTCACACAAGACTGCCCCATTAAACAGACCACACCAGTAAGCAGGCCACCCCATTAAGTGGACCATCCCGTTAAGCTGACCACCCCATTAAAATACCACCCCATTAGACAGACTTCCCCATTAAACAGACTACCTCATTAAACAGACCACCCCATTAAACAGACCACCCAATAAACAGACCACCCCAGTAAACAGGCCACCCCAGTAAACAGACCGCCCCATTAAACAGACCACCCCATTAAGCACTCCACCCCAGTAAACAGACCACCCCATTAAGCAGACCACCCCAGTAAACAGACCACCCAGTAAACAGACCACCCCAGTAAACAGACCACCCAGTAAGCAGACCACCCCATTAAACAGACCACCCCATTAAGCACTCCACCCCAGTAAGCAGACTACCCCAGTAAACAGACCACCCTGGTAAACAGACTACCCCAGTAAGCAGACCACCCGGGTAAACAGACCACCCCAGTAAACAGACCATCCCAGTAAACAGACTACCCCAGTAAACAGACCACCCCATTAAGCAGACCACCCCATTAAACAGACCACCCCATTAAGCACTCCACCCCAGTAAGCAGACCATCCCAGTAAACAGACCACCCCATTAAGCAGACCACCCCCAGTAAACAGACCACCCCAGTAAACAGCCCACCCCCAGTGAACAGACCACCCAGTAAACAGACCACCCCAGTAAGCAGACCAACCCAGTAATCAGACCACCACAGTAAGCAGACCACCCCAGTAAGCAGACCACCCCAGTAAGCAGACCACCCCAGTAAACAGACCACCCCAGTAAACAGACCACCCCAGTAAACAGACCACCCCAGTAAACAGACCACCCCAGTAAACAGACCACCCCAGTAAGCAGACCACCCCAGTAAACAGACCACCCCAGTAAACAGACCACCCCAGTAAACAGACCACCCCAGTAAGCAGACCACCCCAGTAAACAGACCACCCCAGTAAACAGACCACCCCAGTAAACAGACCACCCCAGTAAACAGACCACCCCATTAATACCATTCAGTTAGCAGACTACCTGTTTATGTGGACTACCCCTTGAGGCCAACCACCCCATTAAACTAACTGCCCCATTAAGTGGACTGCCCTATTAAGTGGACCACCCCATTATATCTTGCGTCTTTCATGATACTCCAGAACTGAACACGGGCGGTGTTGCTGATCGGCGCTCAGAAAACAGACAATGTGTCCTACGCCTGGGTGTTAAGCAGACCACCCCATTAAGCAGACCACCCCAGTAAACAGACCACCCAGTAAACAGACCACCCCAGTAAACAGACCACCCCAGTAAACAGACCACCCCATTAAGCAGACCACCCCATTAAGTGAACCACCCCATTAAATCTGTCGGCTATTTTCCTGACACTTCAGAGCTCAACACGGGGGCGGTGTTGCTGATCTGCGCTCAGAAAACAGACAATGTGCCCTACGCCTGGGTATTAAGCAGACCACCCCATTAAGCAGACCACCCCATTAAGTGAACCACCCCATTAAATCTGTCGGCTATTTTCCTGACACTTCAGAGCTCAATACGGGGGCGGTGTTGCTGATCGGCGCTCAGAAAACAGACAACGTCTCGTACGCCTGGGTGGAGACGGGTCACGTGACACACTTCAACGTCTCCATGGTAACGGACAGCGACGCGGGAGACTGTGTCGGCGTCTCGTCCCGCGGTCTCGTCGGTCTCGCCTGCGATCACGTGACCGGGTTCGTCTGCAAGAAAGGTGAGATTGGATTCTTCTCGTTAGAAGCGAAACGGAGTTAGGCACCACTAGTGAAGTATCTACACACAGCAGTGTTAGGTTGTACATGCTACAAAGGGGTACATTTGTACGGAGAAATCATGGTTTTCGTTCCCAATCTTTTAAATCAATTCACCTTGTGTAAAACAAAGATAATCTACATTTTAAAAAAAAATTAAAAAAATTCTACCCCCAAAAGTAAAAAAAGACCAGTAATATTCTGACCAGAAATAAACTGTAATATGACCAAGAAGAAAATAAATGATAATAGATAATAAAGATTGAGCCACATTCACACCAATAAACCAGTGGTTTGACTCTCTCCAAACACCCTCAGCCTCACTCCATGACCAACACCGATGTATTCTCCATGTTTTCTAGGCCTCTCGGAGGTAGTAAATTCCATAAATCATATATTTCTAAATGTTCCTCGACCCCAAATGACACCCTGTTATGAGTTTGAGACTGGTTTCATACCACAGTGCACTAGTCCTTAAGGGTTGTTTAAGAACTAATGTTATTTAAGAATTAGTTTGTCTTCCGTAAAATAAAGATTGTATAAATTGAGCCACATTCTCACCAATAAACTCTTGCAGGCAGTGTATTGCACAAATAATATGAATTTCAACTGTTTTTCCTGACCCCAGCTGATTTTTTGTCTGACCCGTATCATGAGTTTAAGATTGATTTCATCCTACAGTGCACTAGTCCTTAGAAGTATTTAGGGTTTTTTAAACTTCCAGAATCACAACCGATTACATACACAATAATGACTGGGGTTTTTATGAGTTTCTGTATTCTTCAAGTAATTAGCAATAGCGAGGGTATTGCTCCATAGAATTGTCAGATTATACCATGTAAAACCATCAGATATATCCCTCTGTCATACAACTACTGTAGTCCAGTTTCCGTATAATACTTAGTAGAAACTGAACGAGAGTTAGCTGCGCGTAGTGAGGAGCAGACCTGACCAGAGTGGCATAGACACTGACAAGTCTAACTCGAGTTCGGTTTCGTATTTATCCTACCCCGTCTCTACCCTTTTGGATTACCAAAATATAAAAATCGATTGAACGACCAACCGAAGTCCAACCAGAACTTTTTTCGGAGCAGCTCACAATCTGGTCGCTGATTGGTCGATTTTTTTTTATGCTCCTAGAGGCATAAATCGCACTTTATGTGATGGCATGCCGCATAAAATTTGCCTATGTTATGCCTATGGACTGTTTTTATTAGGGGTAGGATAATAAAGTATTCCCTAAGTAGAGGGTACAGAAATATACCAGTTTTCCAAGGAAATTCTTGCTTTCATTTGCAGGTTTTGTAAAAGTATCTTTCTTGTATGAAATAAAGATGAGTAGTATGAATAGAGCCTTTTTCACACCAGTAAAACAGTGGTTTGAACCTCCCCACAGACCATCAGAGCCACATGCAAATATTGACATATTTTCTCAGTCTCGCTGATACACATGAAAAATATTTCTATTTTTCTCCTGACTCCAACTGACATTCCCAATATATAAAGAAGTAAATAAATAAATACCCCACATTGATATGTATATTCACACATTCGCTAATGCAAACCCCACCCACTCGAAACTTAAAAAGATTGGGTTACATTGGATATTTAGTATACGAGTGTATGGAGAGAACTTTTTTTTTTTTTTTTTTAATTAATCTTTATTATGGAGGCAATGTAGGCTTAAGTAGTGCCTATTTCCACAGTGCACCAGGCTGGAAATTTAAACCAGCCTGTACCTTGTACTGTAAGGACATTTCATGCAGGCGGTGAGCCGGTGTTCTTGCAGGATAAACAACGAAAATTTAAAATTAAAAAAAAAATAAAATAAAAAAAATAAAAAAAACCATCCACCCCCCAAATGATAACGAAGAATCTCTGAATGACCTGCTTTGCTGATTTGCTGAGATGCGGGATTTTCTTCTCCATGTTTTGGCGGGAACAGTATTTAACACGTGTCTCATTCTAATTCTGGCACAACACAGGAACCATAGGTATAACAACGCATGCTTTATTTTCAATTCACCATCTGTACATTTGTGTCTACCTTTACGTTGCTGGAACAACAGCAATGATTGTTTATATTCTGAGACCATGTTTTCTAAAGAGCTATGTGGGAACATGACAAATGAATGGGTTTTGTTTTGTAGATTTTTTTAATTCGCCTTTTATCAACAATCTTCTCATTCGTCCATTAGTCAGTCATTATGAGAGATGTGCGGTGAATAAGATCACAGACAGAAAATCTAGATTTGGGAATATTTAGTCGCCTAGTTTCTTTTCAGCGACTTTTTTTTAGCAACTTTTGGTATTGGAGAAATAGCCATTCTCACACAATCCCCAAGCATATCCTTTGTGTCGCTTGGCTTGCAAGCAATACGAACGATCTGCTGGGAGACTGATATTCGCCATAAACCCCCTAACGGATTACGAAGGAGATAGGGCAGCTCTGTCTCCTATAGGGAGCCAAAGTGGGCCCGCTGAAACAACAGATACCCGTTTGCAAAACACCATTTCCGGGTAATAGGCTCTCAGTACGTTGACTATATAGGTCCGAGATTAGATGTGTCATTCTCCAATCTTTTAGATCCATAGCTTGGTATTGGAGAAATAGCCATTCTCACACAATCCCCAAGCATATCCTTTGTGTCGCTTGGCTTGCAAGCAATACGAACGATCTGCTGGGAGACTGATATTCGCCATAAACCCCCTAACGGATTACGAAGGAGATAGGGCAGCTCTGTCTTCTATAGGGAGCCAAAGTGGGCCCGCTGAAACAACGCTGATCCGTAGCTTCGAGACAGACTTACTCAGAGACGATATTAGTAAACTACATAAGACTAAAAATATGAATTCTATCCTCGAACCCCTAATGCTTAAGCCCTGAGCCTCATTCTTACTGGCCTCCGGAAATGCTATTTTGAGCACGGGTATCTATGGTTTTAGCGGGTTCTCATGAGTTCCTTATAGAAAAGACCGGAAATCACATTCAATGATCTTTCGATGGTTAACCAGGCCTCATTATTTCATTCACTACTCTCTCCTACCACTGATATCTTTCTATACATATGTATTTACTGTAAGATAAATGTAGTTTATGACAATATAATGATTTCTTCAACCACTTGTATAAAATGTACATTTGAAGTAGTAATTACTAACATATTGTACATTGTATGGGATCCACAAATCAATGTACAACAAGTATGCATAGAAACGGGGCATTTACATTTCTCGTCTCTGAAGATCAACTGAGACGAAGTCATTTATGATATTGGTTTTTCTGTACGTTGTTAAATAGCTTCTACAAAAGGTAAGTATGCCGTTCGGAATGATGCAATAAAAATAGGGAGAATTATTTGACGTAACGAATGAATTTTTGAGGTTTGATTGTATTTTTATGCAATAGGGGTTCTGACGGGTTTTGATGTGTTGATTAATATGGAATAGAATTAGTAGTATCGAGAAACTTTATGTGATCCACGAAAGGTGGTGACGTCAAACTAATTTCTCCCTGTTGCGGGCCATTGATATTGAGGAGATATTGCTTGTTTAAACTCTAATGAATTCCCCGCATCTTCATGTTATAACGAGTTAAGTGGTGAACCCGCCTGACATGACATGCTCTGCGATAGCACTTACGACATGTTCCCATGGTGCGTTCAGGCGATACATTCATTTCTCCGCCACACCCAGGAGGCACTCGCGATAAAGGCTGCACTTCATGATTGTGCCGTATACTTCTTGACAATATTGAACCTGTTGAGAGCGATAAATGCCCCTACAATTTCTGCCCATGGCGTCACCAAAAGGCTGATACAGGAATCGCAAGGAGGACCTTCAGAAGATATCCAACAAGTTGGATTCTGTACCTTTTGTACCATTTGTTGGCGGTGATTGCCCCTCTCAATGGGGGCTGGAACATTATGGCAGCAGCGCAGAAATCTAGGGTTTTACCCAGAGCGATTATTTACCAGTACAGAATCGCAATGGACATTTTTGCCAAGAAATGCCTCTGGGGGAACAAGAATTGCTCAATGTGAATTCCACTGAACACTGTTTCCATGGAGCGCTAGGGTGGTGTATTTGTCTCTCCGACACATTCAGGAGGCACTCCCGATAAAGGCTGCACTTCATGGATGTGTCGTATATCTTTCAACTTTATCACACCTATTGAGAGTATCACCGAACCAAAGAGGTTGCGATGCAGCCACATTCTGTCGTAAGCGTGTCATGCTAGGTGGAATCACCACTTTACTACAGAGTTGACCACCGGAGAAGTTTTTGAATGCTCATGTTGTTCGGGACACGTGTGAAACATGAAAGGACTAGGACGATGCATGTTTTAAGTGAACTAACCATCATGAACCATGCAGCAATGCTGCATCTTTTTTTCAAAATTTTATTTTTGAATATAAAGTGAATTATTGTACAGAAAAGCTTATTCTATGAAATTGCATTTAACCACCAAACTTTTGAGTTCTTGATGATAGCAACATTTGAAGTTTCAGCACCAAATTGAGACATACATATGTATATATATTTCAGCCTCGGCGGCGATTTTGCATTAAATTATTATTCCAATGATTATTTTTCATTTAACCTTTTTTTATTTCTTGTTTGAATTTTGTTTCGAAGTTATCATTGCATGTCAGAATTAAGGGTAATAGAAGTTCTGCTTATTAACTGTTTAATAGTAGAAATAGGCAACCTACACAATAACAATGTTGAAGGGAGTGGGAGAATCTACCTATAACTAAATAAATGTCCTACTATAATACAACTAATTTAGCATAGTCCATTGACATAGCAGGTGAAGGGTAAATGATTATTACTATGGTGAGCAAGGAATGATTGACAGCTTATTACTAATGATTATCATGATTGTAATTTTGTTTTCTATTTATTATGATTTTGCACATAGGACTATATGCACAGTAATGCAATAACTAGTAGATCTTATGATTCCTTGTCTTTTATTATACTCTATTTAGTAAGGTCTGTTTAGATTCTCAATTGAGCAGGATGCCTATAAAGAAAATGGTAATTTTTGAATGCAGATGGAGATATTTGTGGAAATATTTGTGGAAATATTTGTGGAAATATTTGTGGAATATTTGTGGACATTTCTGAAATTTGATCCAGATAGCTACATTGCTGAAATAATGGCAAGACACTGACTTTGAAGGAGTAAAGAAAAATCAGATATAAATCCTGTTGATAAGTGTTATTTCACTAAGATAAAATCACAAAATCATTTGGATTGCTAAGAAATTGCACCTTTCTGAATTAGCTGTGATGGAAAGTGTCATATCTTGCCTTAAAGGACATTTTGTAGATCCTTAATATCTATAAAATGTGTTTTTCAGTTCTCCACAAATCTCACCATCTCCTCATTTGTGTAACAATTTATAATCTAGCCATCACCAAGTCCCCATTGAAGATAGGGCCACAGTAAAACCAATACCCATCCCTACTGATGTGGCAATTCCTGGATTCAATTTATTGGTGAAGATGGATGATAAATACAAGAAAGAATGTTTTTTTAATCAAGCAGCTCTATAAACTATGAGAGGCTGACATTTAGTAATACACTCGCTAACATACATGTATTACCATACATTAACCTCTCATGGTTTACAGTCACCTGTCAAAACACTGTCGATTATCTCACCCCTAGAATCTTTATCCCATAGACTTAAAATTGGGAACTCGTACTCAACGCCCATGGAGTATTGTGAAAAAATACTAAATTGGCGATCATGTTGCAATCGCCAGTCAATGAGTCAGTGATAGGGGTGAGATAAAATCTTAAACCGCACTTGATCCATAGCTACTTAAAATATGCGATTCATTTGGTTTGCTATGTAATCTTCCTCGACTTTGCCTCGTGAGATTACTACACAACCAAGCCTCATGGCATATTGCCATTGGCTATGGATGTCGATGCAGTTCCTTCTTATTATTGTCTTCACTCTCCACTCACATGTTTCCTCTGTACTCCACAGGTCAGGTCTACTGCAAGCACGGTGGTGAAGAGTGGAACAAACAGAGCTGCCTGGTTCCGCTTGGAGACAACATACCTCTCAGCCAATCAGAAGCCGAATCGGCCTGTCAATCAATTAGCGGTCACCTAGCAACAGTAGACAGCCAAGAGAAGGCGGAGTTTGTCCGCCAGAAGGTCCTCGGTGGTTTCAGGTGAAGATAAAATGGTTTTAAATAATAACAAAAAAAGGATGAGATGGTATGAATATTCCTATAGTGCACCTAATGAGAGGAAACTGGGTAAGGGTGGACAAATGGGGAAGTTTCCAATTCGCCAAAGTACTACTTCCGGTAAGTAATGTCAACGGCCATGAAAATATCGCCAACGTTGTGCACAGTAGATTTAACACTAACTATATGAGAAGTGCTACAAATAATGATAAAACACTCTGTATACCATGCGTCCCATCTCCAAGTGACAAAATGAACATCACTTACCGGAAACAGTTAAGGAGCATGATTTGGTGAAGTGGAAACTGAACCATTGTTACAAGATGAACATTAGGGGCTTGTAGTTTATAATGCTATAGGGACACTTTGGGGAAAAAATAGTTTTCTTATTTTTATATACTTATATGGATATAAAGTATAAACTTTGAGAACAGGTATCACACTACAAATTCACAAAGATGACGTACAGGATACAGCCATCCAATCAACATCACTAGAAAGTCAAATGTTGCCATTTTAAGATATATAATATATACAAACAGGCTGACGAGTTGCACATAAAAAATACAGTGACCACAGCATTGCCTACTACTACCTCTGGCCAACAGGTGTATAATAATACCACATGTTTTCCCATACAACTATAGTCAGCCAGTTTTCATATAATTCCCTCGTTGAACATCTTGCCCCACTCTTCCTCGCATTTCATCCCGGCTCTGGCTCGGCCTCTCGATCACAGCATTGCCTACTACTACCTCTTGCCTACAGGTGTATAATAATACCGCATGTTTTCACATACAACTACGATCAGCTTGTTTCTGTATAATTCCCGCATTCAGCATCTTGACCACATCGTACCACACTCTCCCTCAAAGCTTGTCCCGTCTGTGGCTTGGTCTCAGTGACCATCGCGTGGCTTACTGCTACCTCTGGCCTACAGGTGTATAATAATACTGCGTGTTTTTCCCATACAACTACCGTCAGCCTGTTTTCGAATAATTCCCTCATGGAACATCTTGCCCCACTATTCCTCATTTCTCTTCCCGGCTCTGGCTCGGCCTCAGTGATCACAGCGTTGCCTACTACAACCTCTGGCCTACAGGTGTATAATAATACCGCATGTTTTTGATGTACAATGACAGTCAGCCTGTTTTTGTATAATTCCCACATCGATCATCTTGGCCACATGTCCACACTCCTCTCCCTCACAGCTCGTCCCGTCTCTGGCTTGGTCTCAGTGACCATCGCATGGCTTACTACTACCTCTGGCCTACAGGTGTATAATAATACTTTGTGTTTTTCCCATGCAACTATAGTCAGCCAGTTTTCATATAATTCCCTCATTGAACATCTTGCCCCACTCTTCCTCACATTTCTCGTCCCAGCTCTGGCTCGACCTCTCGGATCACAGCGTGGCCTACTACTACCTCTGGCCTACAGGTGTATAATAATACCGCATGTTTTCACATACAACTACCGTCAGCCTGTTTTCATATAATTCCCTCATTGAACATCTTGCCCCACTCTTCCTCACAGCTTGTCTCGGCTCTGGCTCGGCCCCAGTGATCACAGCTTTGCCTACTACTACCTCTGGCCTACAGGTGTATAATAATACCGCATGTTTTCACATACAACTACCGTCAGCCTGTTTTCATATAATTCCCTCATTGAACATCTTGCCCCACTATTCCTCATTTCTCATCCCAGCTCTGGCTCGGCCTCTCAGATCACAGCGTGGCCTACTACTACCTCTGGCCAACAGGTGTATAATAATACTGCGTGTTTTTCCCATACAACTCCCGTCAGCCTGTTTTCGAATAATTCCCTTATTGAACATCTTGCCCCACTCTTCCTCGCAGCTCATCCCGGCTCTGGCTTGGCCTCTTGGATCACAGCGTGGCCTACTACTACCTCTGGCCTACAGGTGTATAATAATACCGCATGTTTTTACATACAACTACCGTCAGCCTGTTTTCGAATAATTCCCTTATTGAACATCTTGCCCCACTCTTCCTCACAGTTCATCCCGGCTCTGGCTCGGACTCTCGGATCACAGCGTGGCCTACTACTACATCTGGCCTACAGGCGCCTCGTTGGGGGCCTACGCCCCGTGGGGGGCAGGCTCCCCCCTCCCGTCCACCCCTGGTGCTGAGATGTGTGTGGCCATGGTGACGAGTAGTACGGGCACGACGACCTGGGAGACGGCAGAGTGCAGCAGCAGGACGCCCTACGTCTGTGAATACCCCACGGAGAGTAAGTAGTCTCTTATCTGCTTTAAAGGGGGCGTCCACCAACCACGACAAGGCTACGACAATGGCTTTCCGACAAGGTCCATGACAGCTCTACGATTGGAAGCCTTGTCATGGCCTTGCCGTGTTTGGTGGACCACAGTTCTCGACAAGAGGCTACGACAAGGCCACAACAGGCTGCGACATGCAGCTTGTCGGGGGCCTGTCGGGGGCCTTCCAACAAGGTTACGACAAAATCGAACATGTTCGATTTTGGAGCCGTGCTGTGGCGTGTCGTGGCGTGTCGGGAGGTTGTCACAGAGGTCTACGATAGAATATTTAGGTGGAGCGTGCACTTACCGACAGACTGCGACAAGGGCTCACGACAGCTCTCCTCCTCACGACAATGCTGCGACAAGGCACCGATTGGAACTTTCTTGTCTGCTCTTGTCGTAGCCTTGTCGTGGTTGGTGGACGCCCCCTCTTATATAGAACTGTATAGAGAATCGAATAAATACACAATACTCCACGAGTTTGGAAGGGCAGCAATCTTCATTGAGGCGAAGTCGAGTGACGATTACGGCCCTTTCAAACGAGTGGAGTATTGTTTATTTTATGATTCGAGTGCGGTTCTGGATTTATCTCACCCCTTTCAAGGTTAGGGGAGTTGAAATTTCTTGCCTTGTCTTGTCATCTCTCTGAAATCCTGGCCGCTGATTGGTCAATTGCCTATGACGTCATCTCGTATTCACTACTCCACGACCGCCCGTGTAGATGACTCAATCAAGCTGGCTATAGCCTATAGTCATCTAATGTAAATGCCGGGTAAGGGTTTGACTTAAGAGGTGCATCTCTGCATGATCTATTATTATTTGATATCCCATCAAAACAGCATGTTCAATAGTCGTGAGTTGGTGCCAAATTGTAATCTGATTAACCAAACAATCTGCAGTCGCCACACGCTTGGTCGTCAGGTTCAAGAATCGCCGCCTATAATCGTCTAAAGGCCAATGCCCATCTACCGATTCCGGAACATTCATGTACCTTTGTCGGCGACAAACGGACGGTAATTTGTCTCACCAAAGGCATCCTAACGGAGTCGGCCATAGTCGGTAGATGTAGGACAGCTAGGCCAGAGTGAGCCACCAATTTGTAGACCGATTTGCTTAGGACTAATATCCACCACCCCATCTTCTCAATGTCCGCTGGTCGAGCGAAGGGTTACGTAATTTGCCTGCGACAAGTCGACCGACTCCTATACGATTTGGGGACTAATCGCTCAACCCTGAATCGGTAGATGGGCATCAGGCTTTATGTAAACTCTGGGATAGACACAGCCCCATGGAGAGTAGTCTCTTATTACCCATCATATAGTAAATCCCCACTGAAAATGTATGGGGACTCCATGACCATGACCCACTGTCAGATACCATAACTGAGGTATGCAAATTCAAATCTCTGGTATACAGCCTCAAAGCCATGGTATACTTAGACAATAATCGATGGTTTTGTGGACAGGCGGCCGTAAACCACGAGAGGTTGACGCGTAGTAACTTGTAGCTTTTAGTACTAAATTTGTAATGATAAGACTTGATTCCATTTACCCCAACTATGTCCCGATCCTGCTTGGGCCATGTTCGGTTCCTATTCAGATCAGGGCTAAAGCACCCCCGATTACGGCCTGAGTGGTGACGGCTACCTAATTCAGTCATATGGAATCAAGCCTTTAAAAGCATTTACTGTTGTAAGAATATTATGAATATCTGTATTTGTTTTCCAGTACGTGTGGCGCAGGTTCGACGTTTCATCGCAGGCTCAGCGCGGCTCACCTCTAACACCGGGACCTCCACGAGGCTCAACGCGACCACGAACCTCGTCACTGTCAAGACGGACCTCATCATCCTGCCAGGTAGATGAAGTACATTTACTTCCCGTTCAGTCCCGAGAATGTCTGGAGGCATTCCCCTGGTGAGTCCTGAAGATGCCTCCAGACATTCCCCTGGTGAGTCCTGAAGATGCCTCCAGACATTCCCCTGGTGGGTCCTGAAGATCCCCTGGTGAGTCCTGAAGATGCCTCTAGGCATTCCCTTGGTGAGTCCTGAAGATGTCTCCAGGCATTTGTGAGTCCTGAAGATGCCTCAAGGAATTGGTAAGCCCTGAAGATGCCTCCAGGCATTCCCCTGGTGAGTCCTGAAGATGCCTCTAGACATTCCCTTGGTGGGTCCTGAAGATGCCTCCAGGCATTGCCCTGTTAAGTCTTGAAGATGCATATGGCATTCTATAAAGCCATTTTCCACTGGCCGACTATTCGCCACTGATCTGCAGTTGGGAACCATCAACGCCAGGTCGGTGAATGGAAACAGACATCCAGAGAAGTGTTCACCAATAAATTGATTATGCAATAAGGCCACCACTGCGATGGTCATTGTGTTTAGAGGACAGTTCTGTCAGTATGGACCTGTTATCTTTTAACATTTTATCTGTTATCTGTTATCCTGTTAACATCCTTTCTGTTCTTTATTTTTCTCCCTTTTTTTATTTCTAAAATAAAACCAGGGTTTCAGATCTTGTGTCTGAAATAAGTGTTTGGTATCTAAAAGATTTTTCTGTTCTGTGATGTTGTGTTCCTGTTTTACAGGTTCCTGGTTCCCGCACGCCGGACATAAACTTGTGATGCTGGATTCTGTTCCTGTCTTACAGGTTCCTAGTTCCCGCATGCTGCATGTAAACTTGTGATGCTATATTCTGTTCCTGTTTTACAGGGTCCTGGTTCCCCCACTCTGGATGTAAACTTGTGATGCTATATTCTGTTCCTGTTTTACAGGTTCCCGGTTCCCGCACGCCGGACTTAAACTTGTGATGCTATATTCTGTTCCTGTCTTACAGGTTCCTGGTTCCCGCACACCGGACGTAAACTGGTGATGCTATATTCTGTTCCTGTCTTGCAGGTTCCTGGTTCCCCCACGCTGGACGTAAACTTGTGATGCTATATTATGTTCCTGTCTTACAGGTTCCTGGTTCCCGCACACCGGACGTAAACTTGTGATGCTATATTCTGTTCCTGTTTTACAGGGTCCTGTTTCCCCTCACGCCGGACTTAAACTTGTGATGCTATATTCTGTTCCTGTCTTACAGGTTCCTGGTTCCCGCACACCGGACGTAAACTGGTGATGCTATATTCTGTTCCTGTCTTGCAGGTTCCTGGTTCCCCCACGCTGGACGTAAACTTGTGATGCTATATTATGTTCCTGTCTTACAGGTTCCTGGTTCCCGCACACCGGACGTAAACTTGTGATGCTATATTCTGTTCCTGTTTTACAGGTTCCTGGTTCCCGCACGCTGGATGTAAACTTGTGATGCTTTATTCTGTTCCTGTTTTACAGGTTCCTGGTTCCCGCACGCTGGACGTAAACTTGTGATGCTGGATTCTGTTCCTGTTTTACAGAGTCCTGGTTCCCGCACACCGGACGTAAACTGGTGATGCTGGATTCTGTTCCTGTTTTACAGGTTCCTGGTTCCCGCACGCTGGACATAAACTTGTGATGCTATATTCTGTTCCTGTTTTACAGGTTCCTGGTTCCCGCATGCTGCATGTAAACTTGTGATGCTATATTCTGTTCCTGTCTTACAGGTTCCTGTTTTCCCCACGCTGGACGTAAACTTGTGATGCTATATTCTGTTCCTGTCTTACAGGTTCCTGGTTCCCGCACGCTGGACGTAAACTTGTGATGCTATATTATGTTCCTGTTTTACAGGTTCCTGGTTCCCGCACGCTGGATGTAAACTTGTGATGCTATATTCTGTTCCTGTTTTACAGGTTCCTGGTTCCCGCACGCTGGACGTAAACTTGTGATGCTTTATTCTGTTCCTGTTTTACAGGTTCCTGGTTCCCGCACGCTGGATGTAAACTTGTGATGCTATATTCTGTTCCTGTTTTTACAGGTTCCTGGTTCCTGCACGCTGGACGTAAACTTGTGATGCTGGATTCTGTTCCTGTTTTACAGATTCCTGGTTCCCGCACGCTGGACGTAAACTTGTGATGCTATATTATGTTCCTGTCTTACAGGTTCCTGGTTCCCGCATGCTGGATGTAAACTTGTGATGCTATATTCTGTTCCTGTTTTACAGGGTCCTGGTTCCCGCACGCTGGATGTAAACTTCTGATGCTGGATTATGTTCCTGTCTTACAGGTTTCTGGTTCCCGCACGCTGGACGTAAACTTGTGATGCTATATTATGTTCCTGTTTTACAGGTTCCTGGTTCCCGCATGCTGGATGTAAACTTGTGATGCTATATTCTGTTCCTGTTTTACAGGTTCCTGGTTCCCGCACGCTGGATGTAAACTGGTGATGCTATATTCTGTTCCTGTTTTAAGGGTTCCTGGTTCCCGCATGCTGGATGTAAACTTGTGATGCTATATTATGTTCCTGTCTTACAGGTTCCTGGTTCCCGCACGCTGGACGTAAACTTGTGATGCTATATTCTGTTCCTGTTTTACAGGTTCCTGGTTCCCGCACGCTGGATGTAAACTTGTGATGCTATATTCTGTTCCTGTTTTACAGGTTCCTGGTTCCCGCACGCTGGACGTATCCTTGTGATGCTATATTCTGTTCCTGTTTTACAGGGTCCTGGTTCCCGCACCCTGGAGGAGTTCAGTCGTGGAGGTTCGTCATTCAGAATGTTCCCACGACGCCGACGGAGCTGCGTCTCCAGGTGTACAGACCGGTGTGTGAGAGCGGCTACACCCTCGTGCCTCCAGGTAACCCACTCAGCACTATCACCAGTATACTGTATAGGGAGCCAAAGTGAACCCGCTGAAACCACAGATACCCACCTACAAAACACCATTTCCGGTGGCCCGCAAGAACGAGGCTTAGTGCTAAACCTATGGGGGTTTGAGGCTAGACTTATGTTTTTGGTCTCGTTTGTTACTTTTGAAGTGTAGTTTACTACTATCGTCTCTGAATAACTCTGTTTCGAAGCTACAATGCCAGTTTATTAAAAATTTGGATCTAAAAGATTGGTGAATGAGACATATAATCTCGAACCTACATAGTTAAAGTATGGAGCGCCTATATCCGGAAATATATTTTGAGACCGACTATCTGTGGTTGCAACGGGTTCACTTTGGCTCCCTATACCCATGCCCTATATTCTATAAATATGCACTGTTTCGGCATATAACTTAAAAATACTGTATGGACCATTGGTCCGTACAGGAAAATACAGACTACCTTCCCAAACACGTTTATTAGAATATTGGTTATTAAGCCAAATGAAATTAATGATTTTTTTCGGGTATAAAGTGAATATATAACGTCCAACCGTGCTTGTACAAGTCACAGAACTCAATGATAATTTACGGTTTGTACGGAACTCGGCATAAACGCCTGGGTCCGTACAAACCGTAAATTACCATCTAGTTCTGTGACTTGTACAGCATGGTCAGGACATTCTATATAAATACAACTGCTACTTTTGTGTTGTCAATTGATCAAGGGGCCATCCATAAAGTATGTACACAGAATTTCCAAAATTTCGGACCCCCCACCCACACCCCCATTCGTGTACGCAATAGAACAAAGAATGGGCATACGCAAAATTTCCGAAATCTTTGACCCACCCCCACCCTCCCTTAGTGCACACATACTTTATGGATGGCCCCTGGAGGGGTGTCGTTTGCTCAGTAGTATGTAACTGACGATAATTGGATGTTGTTTGTTTGTATTGCATGTTACTGCTGCTAGGTCTAGTGAATCAAAAATAGGGATATTGTTTGTTCTGGTAGTACGTAACTGCGTAACAAATAAGTTTAACTCGACTTTGATCAGGGTGAAGATCTGACAGTTGACATAATGATAGTGAAAATCTAGCTAACAAAAACAAACAACAAACATAAATAATAGTGAAAATCTAGCTTAAAAAAATTACAAAAAGTATTATAAATAGTTTTTACAGTTGCGGTAGGACAAAAAGGTTGAAAGACCCAAACCCCATAGCATATATGGCCAGGGACTATCTTGCCTATATTGGTTGCTTCATGAATAAAATCCCCCTTTGTTATATAATATTTTGTGATTTGTTGAAAACTCTGAGTACAGGTGAAAAGTAGAAAATATAACATTTATCTGAATAGAATATGAAAATGTGGGTGGGTGGGTAAATTGACACTTTATGAGTAGTATGGGAATGGCAGTAACCTAGAATGATTGAGGTGATGACTAAGATGTTAATGTTTGGCATCAGTCTCTGAATATCTTCACTGAGTTTTGATAATTTTTTCTTACATCAGGTTGTGCTGCGCTTCCTTCGCCCTTCGCGACATGCGTAGAAGGCCCGGTGAGCTGCTCCGAAGACCAACCCTGCCCCGCGGGGCGCCAGTTCTGTCCGCTCGCCAACAGGTGTCTCGCGCTCTCCGAACCCTGCACCTGCTCAGCCTTAGACTCCGCCTCCTCTACGGGGTGCGAGAACCTGCACTACACCTCCCAGGCCCAGCTCACCAGTCCTCTGCTGAACACTGACTCCTACCGCTACGACGGCACCGTCCCCAAATACACCCTCATTGGCCAGACCGGGGTGACCTTAACCCCGGATGCCGCGGGGCTTTTCAACGTTGACGCTGGGGATATCCAAATCGAGGCGAATGATGTCATTGGCGTGCAGTTCGTGAGTGGAGACTACGGGATTCTCTGTGAGACCGCAACGGCTGATATGGACACAGCAGATTTAAGACAGAGCATCCTGAGTGTGTCCTTGCCCAAGAACCCTGTGATGGAGAAGGTGAATGTCAACGGTGGCATCTGGCTTGATTCAATTGTTTGCGGCATCCAGGCGGTCTTCACCAATGCTACTGTGGTGTCTCCACCGCGTAACATCATCGATGAATCTGTGCATACTGTCGGGGACTACACCTACAAAGCAACCCTACACAGCCCCCTCTCCCCTGAGCTGATCACCCTGCAGAAAACAGTCACCATGCAGTATTCAGTAAAAGGACTCAACATGGCCGTGCCCAATCCAAAATGGCCAAGAAGAACTGTTGGGGCCTCTAAATTAGCAGTCGTAGAAGCACTCCGAGTACAGGATCTGCTGTGGTTTATCACGCAAGGAACGGATCCTGTCGCGAACTGGACAATATCCGATGCATCACCAGGATTCAGTGACAGTTGTCCAGTGTCACTCACAAACCATGTGTCACAGTGCAGGAAGAACTACCAGTTCTTGACATACACCCTGACGGCTGGGATCCCTGGGACCCTCACCACGATAACCACTGAGGCGTGGAACAAGGTCAGTCATGCTTCACTGACCATAGACGTCCTGGCTCAGGAGCGGATTAAAGGATTAAAGATCATCCTCCCTGTGTCTCGGGAATTCGTGTCCGGGGTACCTGTGAGTCTCTCCGCCACGATTGAGGCCGGGAGTGAGGTGGAGTATGAATGGGATTTCGGGGACGGTACCGAATCTACAACCTCAGAGACGACACGATCGCATTTATACCAGAATCCAAGTATTTATACCATCTCTGTGAAAGCCTCGAATTACCTCGACTCAGTCACTGTGGATGTGGAGTACAAGCTTTGTAAAGCGGCGAATGTCAACAATCTTAACATCACTGCGCCGGATAATGTCGACATGATGTCGTCATTCTCCGTCAAGGTATTTATGAATCTTACCCCAGGGTCTTGCATCACTACCCTCATAGATTACGGAGACTCAAATACAGTCACAGTCACTGAACCAGAATTCCAAGCCCAGCCACAGATAGTCGTCAGTGAGTCTTACAAGTACGCCACAGGGAATACGTACAATATCAAGGTATATGTCATAGATAACCTGCACTGGGACGGAGTCACTGATATCAGGACCCTGATAGGCCAGCCTTATGTTAAAACCAAGACCAACACGATACAAGCCTGGACAGTCCTGTCTGGTCTTACAATCTCCTCAGCCCCTACTTGCCATGCCGTTAACTCAGCAGTCCACTTCACTGCATCATTTCCAACTGGGCACAGCCGCACTGGCTACACATTCAACTGGGACTTCGGTGATACCCAGTCCACTTCGACTTACGAACTAGATTCGCCGACCCACACCTACACCTCGCCTGGAGCCTACGACGTGGAGTTAAATATCCAGAATTCTGATACTAAGGGAACGGTGAAGTATGAGAAATGCATCGAGATCCCTGTTTCTGATGTCGCACTGTCTCCTAAGATTTCTCCTTTATCCTTGACCCGTGGTCAGAAAGTGAGTACAGGTTTCCATGTATCCGCCAGAGGGAGTGACCTGCAGTATCTGTGGACGTTCGGCGGTGAGACGTCAGTGCTGCCACCTAGTGGATTCTCCGCGGAGTACGCCACGAACGGCACCTTCGACGTGAAACTCAAAGTACACAACCACATCAGTAGTGAAGAAAAAACGGTACAGGTTCGAGTCAAGGAAATCATCAGGGGATTAAAGATCAACCACGATGGAATCTCTCCGTATTACTTCAAGGTCAACCAAGGTTACGTATTCCAGGCTCAAATTGATACAGGAAGTGACGTCACGATAACATGGACGGTGCAGACACCTGGTGTCAGTCAGGGGAACTCCGATCCGTACCAGACGACAATTTCCTGGCCTCGTTCTGGATCGTATGGCGTCTCGGTGACCGCTAGGAACGGGGTCAGCCAGCAGAGTAAAACCATCACGGCTATTGTACAGACGGTCATCGATTCGGTGACCTTGATGGGCGTCGGGGACGTAGAGGTCAACGACGCCATTACATTAACGGCCGACGTCGGAGCGGAAGTTGATACGTCCACAGTGCGATACGAATGGACGCTCTGCATCCTGGAAGACGGCACATGCTCCGAAATGCCATCCACTTCCGGTACACTCGTGACGTCACCAACACAGGCCGGAAGTTATAACTACACCGTGCGGGCTTATAATGACGTCAGTTCCGTTACACAAAGCGAGGTGACTAAGGTGTGGGGCAAACTCAAGGTGCTCTCTATCCTACATCCCAAGGTCATAAACAACTGGGCGATAAAGGAGGATGAACTGGAGTTCACTGCGGAACTAGCGGAAGGAATCGCCACTACGTACAACTGGACGATAGAGGGTTCTGGCTACAAGCACGATGCAACGGGGAAAACATTCAGAATCAAACTCTCAGAAGAAATCCGCTATGTTCTCACTCTAACCGCGACCAATCCGATAGATAGCGCCACCGCGACCTTGACCTTCAGCGTCCAGGAGGCCATAGAGAAACTCAGGATCCTGTCTATTTTAGGTGACATTGCGTACACTGGCGAAACGTTAAAATTCAACGCTACACTCGCCAAGGGGAGCATCGTACGATACACCTGGACTATCACTCCACCTAATTCACCTCCTGTAGAAATAGCCAGGTTCACGGATGCCATTAGTTATGAATTCCCGACGGTTGGTGAATACCTCCTTCAGCTGACAGGTTCTAACAAGGTCACGGACGTCGTTGAGTCTTTGAAGGTCACCATCATGGATCCACTTCCGGGTTACGGCATAGATGTGCGCTACCCCAGTGCCCCGTATGTACATCAAAACATCCCGATAGACTGCGGTGTTCTTGGGATTAAAGAACCAGTGACTGGATATAAGTGGAGCATCTATGATACCTACCCACCCGCTACTGGGCATGAGAGCACCATCAACCATAACTTCGCTGTGAAGGGTTCCTATATCATCGAGGTCAGGGCCACTGTGACCTCTAGACTCCAACCAATCGTAATACGTCTTACAATCTACGTGCAAGGAAAACTCCCTCCAGTGACCTTGACCCAGGACAAGACCATCACCGAAGCGGGAGGCTCCGTGACCTTCACGGCAACGGTCCAGGAAGCCGTGGATGACCTTGAGTATCTGTGGAAGGTCGGGACTGAGACTACGGAGGTCAATCAGAATAACGTGTTCACGTATACCTTCCAGAATGCGGGAGTGATTCGTATACAGGTAATGCCGAGAAACAAAGTGAGCTTCAGTGAGGATAACGTGGTGGTGATAGTCCAAGACCTCATTGAGGACATCGTCCTTGAGAACTGCTGCCATTATAACAGCACCCAGGAGAGTTCCCTAACCGCCAATGTCACCAGAGGAACCAATGCCACCTTCTTCTGGACTATAGTGCAGGAGTCAAGGTACCTGATGGCCAGCGCAGGCAGTGAGATCCAGTATAACTTCCCTGGGGTGGGAGAGTATAACGTTACAATATCCGCCGTGAATTTAGTCAGCAGGAAAGTGGAATCCTTCCTGGTGCATACACTAGACGCCGTTAGCGGTCTGCAGTTCGTTAACGCCCCTTCGGAGGTGTACGCGGGTCAGTATGTGATGTTCCAGGCTCAGGTGGCTTCAG
The DNA here is from genome assembly GCA_950022655.1 of Alentia gelatinosa. Classification (NCBI taxonomy): domain Eukaryota; kingdom Metazoa; phylum Annelida; class Polychaeta; order Phyllodocida; family Polynoidae; genus Alentia; species Alentia gelatinosa. The sequence goes on along the minus strand of OX465579.1, from coordinate 5,194,716 downwards.
GGACGGATGTGAGGTATAGATGGGTGCTAATCCACCTCACTTTATCTGGAGACGGTGTAGAGGAACAGGATTCACTCAGCGATCGCTTCCCGATGGATTTCACCAAAGGTGGTTCCTTTTTACTCCGAGTCACCGCCTACAACAATGTCTCCTCCGAAATCCGCACCAAGTTCATCACTTCTTCCGTGATCCGCTGTGACCCCATGACCTTGAGGGTCATCGGGGGCACGCGTCGGGTGGGCTACAGGTCAAGGTCGGTGGAGCTGGAAGTAGAGGTGGAGTTGAACTGCACGCGCTACCCGATCGTGTACACCTGGGAGATCTACAGCGATTGCGAGACGATGGATCATAAAGTGTCGATCGGTGATGTGACCGTGAACACGCCGCAGCTCGTTTTACCACCGCGCGCGCTGGGATACGGCGAGTACTGCGTGAAGTTCACGGCCATGTACTTCCGCACGCCGGTGGTGATTGACGTGACGATCGACCTGCTGATCATAGAGTCGCGGATCAAGGCGATCATTGACGGAGGTACTCTGAGGTCGGTCCCCTCTGACCGGACCCTCACCATCAGCGCAGGCAAGTCGTACGACCCCGACCTTGTACCCGGAGAACCCGCGGGGCTGCGATACCACTGGACCTGTCAGTCAACCGTAAGTCACTACTTCTCTTTTATCATCTCACCCTTGTGGTTTTTCAAATAGACTTAATATTGTAGACTTGTACTCAATACCCATGGAGTATTACTACTGGACCTGCCGATCAAGTCACAGTATTTCTCTTTTATTACCTCACCCTTGGTTTTTTTTCCAATAAACTTAACATTGTAAATTTATACTCAATACCCATGGAGTATTAGCACTGGACCTGTTAGTCAACTGTAAGTCACTGCTTCTATTTTATCATCTCGCCCTTGTAGTTTTTTTTTCAATAGACTTAAAATTGTAAATTTGTACTCAATACCCATGGAGTATTTGCACTGGACCTGCCAATTAACTGTAAGTCATTAAAATCGATTTGAGGAATATGATGATAAGCAAACGTCCATTGGACGAAACGATTCCCGTTTGAGGTCAGTCATCGTTCCTGACACTGTAGGCAAGAGGCGGTATGAAATTGACAACTGTCCAAGAACAGGAACCGCTTCAGCCACAGTAAGGACGTTTGCTTATTATCATATTCCTCAAATCGATTTTATGGACGTTTCCTAATATAATCGCACCTCTGGCATTTTTTCTGATAGACTAAACATTGGAAACTGGTACTCAACGCCCATGGAGTATTATTGTAGACAGATACTCAATAGGGGATGATGTCACAAATATTAGCCAATTAGGTGAAAGGTGAAGCCACATGAATTGTAGTAATTCAAACAAGAGCACTGACTGTAAACGTGAATGGGTTTCTGAATTTATCTCATCCTTCACATTGACTAATGAGCTAACATTTGTGACATAGTCCCCAATGGGATACTTTTCAATACTTAATGGGCGTTGGATACGAGTTCCTAATGTTAAGTCAATGGAGAAAAAATACCAGGGGTGAGATAAATATATATATATACGACTCACTCAACAGAGCTCTAATGGTATAAGTTTGCTATATGCCATTCATTTTGGAATGCTACGTAATCTCACTCTGCTTTACCCTGTGAGATAACTCCGCAAACTATACTGATGGCATATTGTCAGTGACAATGGATCTCGATGTAATTACTTATCATTATCCATCTAACAGAGAGTGTCCATAGAATGGGCAGCGTGTATCTACATACCCGGAGCATACAAGATCTGTAAAGGCCTGTTTCCATTGGCCGACGATAAGGGTGTAGATTTTTTGTGTTCTCCTAATAGCCTATTTCCATTGGCCATCACCGATATACAGTCAGGGACCACCGACGGACTTTAGCACTGCTGATGCAGAATGTAAATAGGCTATTAGGAGAACACAAAAGATTTACACCCTTTTCATCGGCCAATGGAAACAGGCCTTTAGAGTTAGGAGGTCACAGATTTCGGAAATTCTGCATACGTACCCTATGGCTGGCCCATTTTCAATGCACTTACTAGAAGTAGTAAATTGGCCAAGTGAAAACTCCCCAATGGTCCTGATATGTCTCTTCCCTGTGAATTTCCATATAAATAAGGCAGATATCACTTCACGGTTACATAATAGTTTCTCGTATGCTTTCAGTTTCAGTGTTTCTCACCACAAAACACGTCAGTGTTGACGATACCGGCCAGCCTGCTACAACCAGAACGAACCTACGACATCCAACTGACCGTCTCCAAACCGGGCCGCAGGAGTGCCACCGCCAAACAAAAGGTACGGCAATTTATCCTACCCCTAATATAAATCTCCATTGACTTAACATGGTGGGCCTGTATGCCACAGTTATGCCATAAGATATTTATATGCCACTGGTGACATATGAAGTTAAAAATATGTGACAGGGTAGGATAAAATCTAAACATCACTCAATTTTCATATGATTGTTAACATGCCTTTCGTTGTCTTCTGCTACAGATATCACTCAGCTCCGCTTCGTGATATCATGCCATATATAAACAATCATATGAAATTTCGTGATGTTTCATGATATTATCCTACCCCTAATATAAAATCCCATAGGCTTAACATTGGGTTTCCGTATGCAACGCTGACTGGCATACAGAGTTTTATATGACACTTGTGGCATACAGAATTGTTAACTCATAATATTCTAAAATCCAGGAGACAGGGTAGGATAAAATAAAAACCTGATTCATTGATCCACTCTAAACAGTAATATCAGATCGTTTTATGTGGTATCCTTATTTTAACATTGTATTGCTACCTTTTTTGAACACCACATTTTCAGTAAAAGACTCATTAGATTTCTCAATGAATATAGATGGCAACATAGTTATGATGCAATCCGCAAAGAATCTAGAGCAACGATTTCGACAATGAAGCGCTATTCTGCGATCCCCAAAACGTGGAGCAATGCCTCCGCCCTATATCATTACTTATCTTTGTTTCCTTTTCTCGCAGATTGTGATTTTATCACCAGAGGGCCTGGTGGTGGACCTCTCCTGCATCTCATGTCGCGACTCGAATCTCTTGCCTTCCCTATACCATTACTCGTGCATCTCATGTCGCGACTCGAATCTCTTACCTTCCCTATACCATTACTCGTGCATCTCATGTCGCGACTCGAATCTCTTGCCTTCCCTATACCATTACTCGTGCATCTCATGTCGCGACTCGAATCTCTTGCCTTCCCTATACCATTACTCGTGCATCTCATGTCGCGACTCGAATCTCTTGCCTTCCCTATACCATTACTCGTGCATCTCATGTCGCGACTCGAATCTCTTGCCTTCCCTATACCATTACTCGTGCATCTCATGTCGCGACTCGAATTTACTCATCGCTTTTTTCATTTCTCGCAGATTGTGATTTTATCACCAGAGGGCCTGGTGGTAGATATCTCATGTCGCGACTCGAATCTCTTGCCTTCCCTATACCATTACTCGTGCATCTCATGTCGCGACTCGAATCTCTTGCCTTCCCTATACCATTACTCGTGCATCTCATGTCGCGACTTGAATCTCTTGCCTTCCCTTTACCATTACTTGTGCATCTCATGTCGCGACTCGAATCTCTTGCCTTCCCTATACCATTACTCGTGCATCTCATGTCGCGACTCGAATCTCTGCCCTTGTCTCTACCATTACTCATCGCTGTTTTCATTTCTCGCAGATTGTGATTTTATCACCAGAGGGCCTGGTAGTAGACCTCTCCTGCATCTCGTGTCGCGACTCGAACCAGTTCAACCTGAGCACGGGCATGCCCGTCAAACTGCTCGGCAGCTGCTCCAACTGCGGCGACAAACCCCTGACCTACCTGTGGTCGGTGACCCGTGACGACGGCCAGGACTTCCAGCTCACCCCGCAGACCTCCACTACCGGCAGCGACAAGCAGAACCTGGTCATCCTCCAGGAGAGCCTCGTCAAGAACCACGGCTACACCTTCAGGGTGAGCATCCAGGAGGCGGGCAGGGCCGACAACACGGGCTTCGCCGAGCTCACCATGCACCCCAACCAGCCCCCCACCGGCGGAACCTGCCACGTCGCCAATAAGATACTCCCTATTATCGCCATGGAGCAGAAACTGGAGATCGCCTGTGAGAACTGGATCGATCCGGATGACACCAGCAACAGCTCGCTGATATATATGGTAGGTTATCTGTCAATGTTATTATTATTACTATCATTATTATTATATTTTTATTATCATTATTATTTTTATTATTTCTATTGATATTATTTGTATGGTCCCTTTATACCCCTAAGACTCCCTAGGATGTTAAGCAACATCTATATGGTAGGTTATTTATCAGAGATATTATTATTATTATCATTATTATTATTATCATTATTATTTTTATCATTTTTATTGATATTATTTGTATGGTCCCTTTATACCCTTAGGGCTCCCTAGGATGTTAAGCAACATTATTATTTACATTATATTATCACTATCATGATCGCGTTACAGGTTTATGTGAAGAGTATATTGAAGACGAAGCCATGTACGCTCCATATGTTAGTAAATTAAAACTTGAATAAATCGCGTTACAGGTTTACTTGAAGAGACGAAGACCTGGTACCTTCAATACATTAATGAATTGATACTTGAATAAATCATGTTACAGATTTATGTGAGGAGCCTTTTAGAGTCAAAGGCCTGGTACCCGCTGTACATTAGTAAATTAAAACTTTAATAAATCGTGTTACAGGTTAGCGTGAAGAGCCTACCGAAGACAAAGGCCTGGTACCTTTCATACATTAGTGAATCAAAACTTGAATAAATCATGTCACAGTTTTACATGAAGAGCCTACAGAAGACAAAGACTTTGTAACCTCTGTACATTTATGAATTAGTGAATCAAAACCTGAATAAATCGTGTTATAGGTTTATGTGAAGAGCCTACTGAAGACAAAGACCTCATATCCTCCATACATAAGTAAATTAAAACTTAAATAAATCACATTACAGGTATACATGAAGAGCCTACTGAAGATGAAGACCTTGTACCCTCCGTACATTAGTGAATTAAAACTTAAATCATGTTACAGGTTTACATGAAGAGCCTACTGAAGGAGAAGACCTTGTACCCTCCGTACATTAGTAAATTAAAACTTAAATCGTGTTACAGGTTTACATGAAGAGCCTACTGAAGGAGAAGACCTTGTACCCTCCGTACATTAGTAAATTAAAACTCAAATCGTGTTACAGGTTTACATGAAGAGCCTACTGAAGACAAAGACTTTGTAACCTCTGTACATTCATGAATTAGTGAATTAAAACTTGAATAAATCGTGTTACAGGTTTACGTGAAGAGCCTACAGAAGAAGAAGGCCTGGTACCCGCTGTACAGCGGACCGAAGGCTCGGGGTGCCTTCTACGTGGCGCCTCTCGAGGTGTCAGAGGAGATCGTTCTCGTCAATGTTGACGTCATTGACAAACTTGGCGGCAAAACTATCGGGCTGTCCACGTAAGTTTCTGTTATTTTTTAATTGTGCCTTCGTTAAGATATAGTATATGTAATGGCAGAGTTTCCACTTAGCAAATGTACTACTTCTTGTAAGTGATGTCAACGGCCATGAAAACATCTGCAATGTTGTGCACAGTAGATTTAACACTGGGAATGTAAAAAGTGCTGCTGATAATGCCCAAACACTTCAGGTCTTATACCTAACCGCTTAGACTGTTTTTTTTATCCTACTGATTGTTAAGTTCCATGGCTAATAGATAAAGTCGTTGTTCTCCATCTTACTTGAACACCAAATGATATTCACTCAGCTGTTGCCTAGTTCATATCACTCCGCATCAAACTCGTAGAGAATGACGAATTTGACCAGAAACTTTTTGGTTTCTTCTTTAAACTCGAAGTTACTCTTCTAATAACAAGATAGTGAAGAACTTCCTTATTTTGAACATTCCATTGGAGCCTACTGAAAACAGGGTGCTACCCTAGTAGACCCTCCAGTATAGATCTAATAAACAACAACAGAAAATAAACTCAAAGTTCCTCTTCTGCCTTCTTGCAGGCCTATCTCCACCAAGGTGCAGGTTCCTGAGAACACCACCCTCCTGGGGTACCTGTCCGACATGACCTCCACGACGTTACCAATACTCGTCCTGCACCAAACTCCAAAGGTAAGCGTCACATGGTAATCTACAGTCCAACTTTGCAGTGCAGACCGCTCTTTGTTCCAGTGTCATTCAAAGAACTGGGACTGTTTTTTTAGACCCGATAATCGTTAATCTCTGTTCGTAAAGAGTCAGAGTAAACATGTTTCGGAACAAGGCCCTCATCAGGTGTCTCAGGTATAAATAGTAACTAATCTCTGTTGCTCAGAGTAAACATGTTTCGGAACATGGCCCTTATCAGGTGTCTCAGCTATAAATAATACATGATGCCGCTGTTGATGTCTGTCTAGGCCTAATGTCACGAAACTACCGAAACAGGTCCCAGATGTCTCAGGTATGAATAATAACAAATCTCTGTTCCTCAGAGTAAACATGTTTCGGAACATGGCCCTCATCAGGTGTCTCAGGTATAAATAATAACTAATCTCTGTTCGTCAGAGTAAACATGTTTCGGAACATGGCCCTCATCAGGTGTCTCAGGTATAAATAATAACTAATCTCTGTTCCTCAGAGTAAACATGTTTCGGAACATGGCCCTCATCAGGTGTCTCAGGTATAAATAATTATACAGAACTTCATCGAGAATTGTATAAATAGACAATACTCCACGAGTTTGGATGGGCCGCAATCGTCATCGAGGCGAAGCCGAGTGATGATTACGGACCATTCAAACGAGTGGAGTTTTGTCTATTTTACAATTCGAGTGCGGTTCTGGATTTATCTCACACCTTTTTATGACATTAAATATCATCAAAATTTCACAATAATTAGAATAAACTCAGCAAATCCATTTGACGTCATCTGAAATTCACTACTCCACGGCCGTGGCGTAGTATCGTCACGGGGTGATCGTTGAGTATTTTTTCTAATGTTATTCCTATGGCTAAACTTGTACCAGGGTTGAGATAATAACTTATTTCTCTTCCTCAGGAGCTGCTGCAGTTTTCCATCGCGCTGACGAACCAGCTGAACTTTCCCTACAACGACAGCTCCCAGGCCGACCAGGCTCTGCGCATCGCCACCAGAGTCACCATCATCAAAGCCCTGAAGGACATGAACTTCTCCAAAACACTCGACGACCTGCAGCAACTCTCCTTCCTCATCAAGCAACTCACTGTGAGTGGAACACCCTCTTTTTTATTATCTTACAAATTCACCATTTAAGGATGGTTTTGTAATTTTTCTACATTATTCATTATCTCATCAATTCATCTCTGTATACAGAATATGGATAAGGCATATCTAGATGTAAAAGCCAATCACTGGAAGAACTGGTACACCAAACAGAAGTGAATAAACTAATTTTTTTTTAAATTAAAGAAATTATGGTAATTATATAGAACGACCTGATCATGTTGTTGTTTTTTATTGAACGAGGCTTTGGGCCGAGTCCCGCAAATAACATCCATTCCCATCGGGTTTTGTAGCTTGTACAAGCATGGTAGGTCGTTATATATTTATTATACCCAAAATTATCATATATTGGCATAAAAGACATGTCAGCATGAAAGCCCACACACTGCTGATGTTTCAACGTGTGCAGTATAACAGTGTACTACACAGGGTTCAGTATACAATTTATACTGCATAGGGAGCAGCAGTACATAATTATCAGAGATACTGCATGGGTACATAATAAGCCATGTTTTCATACCATATAAGGTCCTCATAAGAGTTTTATGTGCAATCTGCACTTTCAGGACATTCCGGTCATAATAAAAGTTTTATGCGCCATCTGTACTTTCAGGATATTCCACAGGAGTTGCCACAGAATCGCGAGGTGAGCAAAGACCTGTTGGAGCTGGTTACCGACATGGCCAATTGGTTAGACTCCCACGCGACGACGGCCACGAACAGCGAAGACGTCATCCCGACCAACATCCTCAACATCATCAACAACTGTTTGACGGGGCTACAGGGCCTGTCTGCCGCCAACGCCAACTGGTCGCGGGGTTTCATCGAGGAGTACGTGGGTCTGATCGAGTCCATCCTGCATTCCTACTCCCTCACAACCATACCTGGGGAGGCACCGTTTGGGTTTACGTTCGGCGATGATATGTACGCCACCGGACAGCAGGTCATGCCGAGTGACATCGAGAAGAGCTTCCAACATGATGGCTTCTCCGTCAGTTTACCAGGGAATCTACTTGGTCGTTATACCAACGGAGAGGCAGTTTTCCAGAGCTTCCTGTTGATGTCCCCGAACCCATTACAATGGGGAGATAGTGTGAGCACGAAGAAGGTCACTTCCAAGGTCATCGCCGTTAGCTTCAAATACAACAACGGAAGTGACATCAGCATCAGTAACCTTGACGACAACAACTTGGTGGGGTTGACAGTACCTGCCATGACATCTGGTGGGGAACAGGAGAAAACTACCGGAAATACGTCATCAATGTTTGAGCCCAATGAATCTTTCAAGGTGACCTTCAACACGTCGCAGTTTGCGAGCGGCGGGTTGAATATCGAGGTGACTGGTCACGTGATAGCTGGGGATAACGAGAGCGAGGCTGATGTGGCGGGACAGCTGGCACTGAGGGCGTACCTGGGGTATGACTTTGAGCCGTACTGGTACAACTACAGTCAGAAACTTGACATCACGTATAACGCCACCGGGCACCAGGACTACACCTTCTTCAGGTAGGGCGATAATAGAGGTATATGTGGGAATAGGGATGCGTCTCTAGCATATTATCATCCATCGTATACAAAATCCCCATTGAAAATGTATGGGGACTCGTCAAACCACTGCCCATTATTCAAGAACTGTCAGATACTTAGCCGCGCATTCAAATCTATTTTATTGCCCATGATATATAAAGTATTCATTGAAAATGTCAGCAAACCACCACCCATTGGAGGTAATCCCTAAAGTATATGTTCACACTGTCCACAAAACAATGTTTTTTTTTGTATATATTGTCCATCTTCGCGAATGGATTAAACCCAGGAATCACTATATTAAAGACTATATCAATAGGGACAATTGTTTTACTCTATAACACAAAGGGACCTTTTTCCCTTATTGATACCAAAACCATGGTATATAGACTTCAAATCTGTGGTATACATAGACAATAGTCGACGGTTTTGTGGACAGGCGGCCGTAAACCTCGAGTGGTTTACAGAGGTGCCTGTTCACATAACCATCGTTTGTTGTATTTATTATCCATATTTCGAATAAACTAAACCCAGTAATTTCCATATTAAAGGGTGTAACGATAGGGACTATTTCTTTGCTCTATAGCACAAAGGGACTATTTTCCCCGTATACCATGGTTTTGAGGCCGTATACCACAGTTATGGTATCTGACAGGTTTTATAAGATGGATCATACATTTTCAATAGGGTCTTTGTATACGATGGATAATAAAGACTAGAAAACTTTAATATAATGCAATTCCCACATTTACAGTTTCATCGTTGACAATGACTCTTATTTTTGATGGAGTTTTAATGGATGCATCAAGTTATTAACGAAGTGACTGGCTTTAGCAAAACTAGATGAAAAAATGATGAGCATTTCCTTAAAATTATCTATCCCACTTTTATTGGAGTTTTTTTCTTCAACATTGACTCTCATTTTTAATGGAGTTGTATCTTTTCCACTGGGGATGCATCAATTAATTAAAGAAGTGACTCGCCATAGCAAAACTTAAAGATAAAAATGATGAGCATTTTTTTTATAATTATCTATCCCACATTTATTGGATTCTTTTCTTCAATAATGACTTTTTGATCAATTAAGGTTTTTTTTCAATAATGAGCATTTTCTTAAAATTATCTATCCCACATTTATTTCAGATTTTTCTTCAACAATGACTCTAATTTTAATCAATCAAATTTAATTAACACTGCGCGAAAACCACCAGTTTATATATCTATACACCCGGCGTATATAGGTATGATTTTGCGTATACAAGGTAGTCCTATTTTCCGTTGTGTACATATGCCTCATATATAGAAAATTTATATGACCCACGTATACATGTCCCGCACACGATATTTCTCTTCATATACACTTTGCGGCAAATACAGCCATTACGCTGATGTATAGAAGAGAAAACGTGTCAATATACAGCCGATACATGCACTTTCGCGATGGCGTATATATGAATAAACTGGTGGTTTCCGCACAGTGTAAATAATGAGCATCTAATAGTAATCAATTCCACCCTCTCCAATTATCTATCCCACATTTATTGGAGTATTTTTCTTTAAAAATGACTTTAATTCTGATTAATTAGGATTTTTACAATAATCAAAGTGGTTCACGGTCCACAAAAAACCAGACAAGCTGATTTTGGTATTCAAACTTTATTGTGGGATACATTTAACATCGAGATGGGGAGGGGGAATTTCAATAATAATTTGCAACGTTTCGTCCCTATTGATGGGACTTCATCAGGCAATTGTATTTTTACAATAATGAGCATTTTATTAAAATTATCTATCCCACATCTATTTAAGATTTTTTCTTTAACCATGACTCATAATTTTAATTGATTAATTTTTTTTTATTAAATAACAATAATTTAATAGAAATCAATTCTCCCCTCTCCACCCCTCACAGCACGATGGGTAGTAACAACGTAAAGCGGATCTACGTGACTGTGACGAACGACAACCCGACGCGGGCGGTGAACGTGAGCGTGTTGACGTACGAGGTGCAGTGCCAGTTCTACCACACCTCCGTCAGTGCCTGGAGCTCATCCGGCTGTCAGCCGACGGCCGCGTCTAACCGCTCCCACACCGCCTGCCAGTGTAACCACCTCACCATCTTCGGCGCCTCCTCACTCGTATCACCCGGCGACATCGACTTCTCCGACCTCGCTGTATGTAGCAACACACAGATTCTTTTCTCTTGTATAATTAGGCCACTCAAAAAAAAAATTGTTTCTCATCACCAAGCCATGAAAAAATATGACGGGCGCTTTTTTTTTTTTTTTTTTTGCAAGATCAAAGATGGCTTTTGAAGTGTCATGAAATGGGCTTCAGACATACAGGAGAACCCCGGAGAAGCGGACACCCTCCAAGTGTCCTCTTACGCATGGGGGTCTGCTTATGCTGGGTTTCCAGATTTTTACTGGCTATACCTTTAATGCATCCCTGACACTAGGAGCTTTAATTTGATACTAAATACACATACCTTTCATAATTTCTATCAATGTTCATTTTATTGAAAAAAAAAAAAGTCTTCTAAATTTTTTTTTTTATGCATGCGGTGTTGAGAAACAAGTTGGGTTTTTTTAGTAGCCTTAGTAGAAACTGAATGACAGTGAAGCACATGATCCACCAAGATTGAGTTAGGGCTGGACGATGACCATGTGGAGCAATTGTGGATGTTGGCTGCCCAAATCGATGTCTGCTCAGATCGGCTTGGACAATCTGCCAGGTGAATCAGCAAATCGGTCGGAATTGGCCGGACCCGCCCATTGAAAACCCTGTCGCCCACACCTGTGCGGTTGTCGCCTCTGGCCGTCAGGCCCTGTAAAAACCAGCCGGCCGGCCGCCTCTGGCTGTCTCTGAGCATCGATTTGGTGGATCACATGCTTTACCTAGCATTTACATTAAACTAAATATGTGGCAATTGTAGATTGTCAAGCCAGTAGTCGTCAGGTGGTGGCAATGTCCACTTCAAAAGCCGTCAACTTCAGAATGTACCCGAGCATTTACACTGATGACTAAGTTTTCACTGAATTGCCATCTAGACGACTAATTCAAACCGGCTTGAAATACTCGCCGGCATTGGAGAGTGTCCAATAGTCGTCCCATGCTACCAAATTGAGGAATCTGACGTAATCAGACGATCTGCAGTCACCACACACTTTGCATTTACATTAGACGATTTCTATCATTTTACTACTGAAAGTCATCAGGAGGTGCAAAATGTCAGAATCGCCAGCCAGAATCGCCTAGTGTAAATGCCAGGTTAGTGTTTACCACAGGACGGGCAGGTGGCGACCTACTACGTGAGGCAGTAGCCAAGCGTAGTCAGAAGCAGACCTGACTGGAGTGTCATAAACACTAACACCACCAACTCAAGTTCAGTGTAGTATTCATCCTACCCTGTCTCCAAGACTTTAGAATTCTAATTAGCCATTTTAATTCATTCAAGTTGCTTGAGCGAGTGAAATTTGTGGCTGCTTAGTAAGGCCAACGGTTGTCAACAATTCATAGACCACATTAGTGTGACGTCGCTCACATTTCAGCTGATTGGTCAACATTTTTGTTACCCTCGTGCAATAAATAACACCGCCCAATTTTATCAGTAAGTATGAAACACTTTTATCGTTAATTATACCATGTGCTGATGGTGTGTTGTTGCAGCGGCTGGACCTGGCCAACAACCCGGTGGTGGTGATCCTGGTGGCCGTCATCGCAGGGGTCTTTATCGTGGTCGTGTTCTGGGCGCGGCAGTACGATCTGCAGGACCTGCATAACATTAGCATCGTGCCGCTGTGTGGTCGAGACGGACTCTACAAATACGAGGTGGTTGTCATCACCGGCAGGAAGAGAGGCGCAGGTGAGCTACCATTTTGTTTATATCGTGATGCTGTTATTGTGCAGGGCACGGCAGTATGATCTGCAGGACCTGCACAATATCAGCATCGTGCCGCTGTGTGGTTGTGATGGACTCTACAAGTACGATGTGGTCGTCATCACTGGCAGAAAGAGAGGCGCCGGTGAGCTATCAGTTTGTTTATAACGCGATGCCGATGTTGTGCAGGGCGCGGCAGTACGAGCGGCAGTACAACATCAGCATCGTGCCGCTGTGTGGTCATGACGGACTCTACAAATACGAGGTGGTCGTGATCACTGGCAGAAAGAGAGGTGCCGGTGAGCTATCGTTTTGTTTATAAAGCGATGCTGATGTTGTGCAGGGCGCGGCAGTACAACCTGCAGGACCTGCACAATATCAGCATCGTGCCGCTGTGTGGTTGGGATGGACTCTACAAATACGAGGTGGTTGTCATCACCGGCAGGAAGAGAGGCGCCGGTGAGCTATCATTTTGTTTATATCGTGATGCCGATGTTGTGCAGGGTGCGGCAGTACGCGTCGGGGACCTGCACAACATCAGTATTGTGCCGCTGTGTGGTCGTGACGGACTCTACAAATACGAGGTGGTCGTCATCACCGGCAGAAAGAGAGGTGCCAGTTAGCTATCATTTTGTTTATAACGCGATGCCGATGTTGTGCAGGGCGCGGCAGTACGACCTGCAGGACCTGCACAACATCAGTATCGTGCCGCTATGTGGTCGTGACGGACTCTACAAATACGAGGTGGTCGTCATCACTGGCAGGAAGAGAGGCGCCGGTGAGCTATCGTTTTGTTTATATCGTGATGCTGATGTTGTGCAGGGTGCGACAGTACAACCTGCAGGACCTTCACAACATCAGTATCATGCCGCTGTGTGGTCTAGAAGGACTCTACAAATACGAGGTGGTCGTGATCACCGGCAGGAAGAGAGGCGCCGGTGAGCTATCATTTTGTTTATAATGCTGATGTTTTGCAGGGTGTGGCAGTACAACCTGCAGGACCTGTACAACATCAGCATTGTGCCATTGTTTGGTCGTGACGGACTCTACAAATACGAGGTGGTTGTCATCACCGGCAGAAAGAGAGGCGCCAGTTAGCTATCATTTTGTTTATAACGCGATGCCGATGTTGTGCAGGGCGCGGCAGTACGAGCTGCAGGACTTGCACAACATCAGTATCGTGCCGCTGTGTGGGTGGGACAGGCTCTAGAGGTACGAGGTGGTCGTCATCACCGGCAGAAAGAGAGGCGCCGGTGAGCTATCGTTTTGTTTATATCGTGGTGCTGATGTTGTGTTTTGTGCGGCAGTATGACCTGCAGGACCTGCACCACATCAGCATCCGCTGTGTGGTCGTGATGGACTCTACAAGTATGAGGTGGTTGTCATCACCGGCAGAAAGAGAGGCGCTGGTGAGATGCTCGCGTCGTGTGGTGTGGTGTTAGAGCGCAGGGTGCATGCTCAGATACTCTGTACAGGTTAACCTTACCGGACCTGGGACCCGTTTCAATAGCTGACATTCTGTTCATTGTTGGTCTCAGAAGCACCACAGTGGCAGTTTGCGTTTCAAAGGTGCTGGTCAGCTGCTCGCGTTATATGGTGTTTCAGCGGAAGGTGCATGCTCAGATACCCTGCCAAGGTGTGGTGTTAGAGCGCGGGGTGCACGCTCAGATACCCTGCTGAGGTTTACCCTTTCCTTACCGGACCTGGTCGCAGGTGCAGGGTTAAGGGCTTGTTCCCTGATTACTTAATCACTTAATCATTTAATTGGAGTCATCTCTTTAATGATGCCTCTTTCCATCCTAATATGGAAGTGCGAAACCTTTCAGAGGAATTCTTTCAAGAATTGTTATCAAACTTGATCCAATCTATATAAATCATTGTTGGCTATATTCAACTTATTGAAATCTATAAATTATTATTGGATATATTAGATTTAATCAAATCTATATAGATTATTATTGGCTATATTAAATCTAATCAAATCTATATAAATCATTATTGGATATATTGAATTTAATTAAATCTATATAAATTCCAGGTACCTCGGCCCACGTTGGTATCAAACTCTACGGAGACGAAGCCAAGTCCGGCGCGCGCCACCTGTCCCGGATGGGCGCCTTCCAGCGTAACTCGGAGGATTCCTTCCTGATCGCCTCGGAGGTGTCGCTCGGGCTGCTACAGAAGGTGCACATCTGGCACGACAACACCGGCAAGCACCCGTCATGGTACGTGAGCAGGGTGATCGTCAGGGACCTGCAGACCAACCACAAGGCCTTCTTCCTGCTCAACAGCTGGCTCTCTCTCACCAAGGAGAAGTGCTCGCTCGACAAGTACGTCTTCGTAGCAGGTGAGTGGACACTGAGGAGTTGGCCCATTTGATTAAAGTGGGAGGAAAGATCTTTTACGCAATATCTTTGCACATTTTATAATCGGAAGAAATAAGAGTTAAGTAACTAGCAGAGTCAGGATATTTGTCATCATGGACTGACTTTGTACCGAGAAGTTGGCCCATTTGATTAAAGTGGGAGAAAAGATCTTCGCGCATTTTATAATCTGAAGAAAAGAGAGTTAAGTAACTAGCAGAGTCAGGATATTTTTTATCCTGAACTGGCTTTGCACCAAAGAGTTGGCCCATTTGGTTAAAGTGGTAGAAAAGATCTTTGCGCAACATCTTTGCGCATTTCATAATCTGAGAAAATCAGTAACTAGCAGTCAGGATATTTGTCATCATGGTCTAGCTTCGGACAAAGCAGTTGGCCCATTCAGTTAAAGTTCTAGGCAACATCTTTGCAAATTTCTTAATCTGAAGAAACGAGAGTTAAGTAACTAGCAGATGACATGATGACATTTGTCATCATGGACTGGCTTCGCACCAAGGGGTTGGCCCATTCCATTAAACTGTGTCTGAAGGAACATCTATGCTAATTCCATAATCTCAGGAAAACAAATCCTAGAGAAGCAGTATTTTACCGGTATCTACCTGTCTGTTTCAAGCCCCGAGGAGCTGTCAAGTTTCAGCACATTGTTCCATGTGGAGTCAAATCCTAGAGAAGCAGTATTTTACCGGTATCTTCCTGTCTGTTTCAGGCCCCGAGGAGCTGTCAAGTTTCAGCATATTGTTCCATGTGGAGTCAAATTATTGAGAATCAGTATTTTACCGGTATCTACCTGTCTGTTTCAGGCCCCGAGGAGCTGTCAAGTTTCAGCATATTGTTCCATGTAGAGTCAAATTATTGAGAATCAGTATTTTACCGGTATCTACCTGTCTGTTTCAGGCCCCGAGGAGCTGTCAAGTTTCAGCATATTGTTCCATGTGTAGTCAAATCCTAGAGAGTCAGTATTTTACCGGTATCTTCCTGTCTGTTTCAGGCCCCGAGGAGCTGTCAAGTTTCAGCAAATTGTTCCATGTGTAGTCAAATCCTAGAGAGTCAGTATTTTACCGGTATCTACCTGTCTGTTTCAGGCCCCGAGGAGCTCTCCAGCTTCGGCACAGTGTTCCACTCGGAGACAAATCGCGGCTTCGCGGAGCGGCATGTGTGGCTGTCGGTGTGGGACCGTCCGCCGCGCAGTCGCTTCACGCGCGTACAGCGAGTCGTGTGCTGCACCACGCTGCTCTACAGCTTCATGTGCGCCAACGTCATGTGGTCAGTGAAGCATGATACTTTAATATGATATAGTAGATGGAGGGGGGTGGGAGTTAGATCAGTAGTTAAAGCACTGGATTCCAATATAGTAGATGGAGAGGGGTGGGAGTTAGATCAGTAGTTAAAGCACTGGATTCCAATATAGTAGATGGAGAGGGGTGGGAGTTAGATCAGTAGTTAAAGCACTGGATTCCAATATAGTAGATGGAGAGGGGTGGGAGTTAGATCAGTAGTTAAGGCACTGGATTCCAATATAGTAGATGGAGAGGGGTGGGAGTTAGATCAGTAGTTAAAGCACGGGATTCCAATATAGTAGATGGAGAGGGGTGGGAGCTAGATCAGTAGTTAAGGCACTGGATTCCAATATAGTAGATGGAGAGGGGTGGGAGTTAGATCAGTAGTTAAGGCACTGGATTCCAATATAGTAGATGGAGAGGGGTGGGAGTTAGATCAGTAGTTAAAGCACTGGATTCCAATATAGTAGATGGAGAGGGGTGGGAGCTAGATCAGTAGTTAAGGCACTGGATTCCAATATAGTAGATGGAGAGGGGTGGGAGCTAGATCAGTGGTAAAGGCACTGGATTCCAATAAAGTAGATGGAGAGGGGTGGGAGCTAGATCAGTAGTTAAGGCACTGGATTCCAATAAAGTAGATGGAGAGGGGTGGGAGCTAGATCAGTAGTTAAGGCACTGGATTCCAATATAGTAGATGGAGAGGGGTGGGAGCTAGATCAGTGGTAAAGGCACTGGATTCCAAAATAGTAGATGGAGAGGGGTGGGAGTTAGATCAGTAGTTAATATCGTAAAACTGGATGGGTTATAATATTGGCCACCGTATGTCATGACTGGAGTTTGGCATAGTGATTACACGATTCGAAGCCAAGTTAAGTCCGGAGCCAAAACTCCAGGAGTGGAATGCGGTGGCCATGATTAAAACAAATCAGGTTTTGATTTTATCCTACCCTGTCTCCCCAATTTTGGAATATTACGTGAGAAACAATTCTGTATGCCACTATTGTCATATTCTCGCCTTTGCTCGTACATTACTCTGTGTTTATCCTCGCCTCATACTCTCGCCTTTGCTCGTACATTACTCTGTGTTTATCCTCGCCTCATATTCTCGCCTTTGCTCGTACATTACTCTGTGTTTATCCTCGCCTCATATTCTCGCCTTTGCTCGTACATTACTCTGTGTTTACAGGTACGGGTTGATAAAGACCCCGCAGCGGGAGGCGCAGGTTCTCGGTCAGGTCAGCATCTCGTGGCAGGACTTCGTCGTCGGAATCCTCGCCTCCATCGTCGTCTTCCCCATCAACTTCGCCATCATCCAAATCTTCCGCTTCACCAAAGTCAAGGTCAGTTTTCTGCTGTAGTTATTCCTAGTTTCCGTCTTATATAAGTATGTTATTCATGTCATAAAGGAATTGAAGCAGTATTTGAAAAAACCTGAATAGGGTTGGGCCCATAAGCATACTTTCACGTAAGCCATTGGCTCAGTTCTGACTCCACAAAATAACACTATTATAACTGTTTCCGGTAAGTGATGTTCATTTTGTGCCACAGTCACTTGGAGATTGGACGTGAAG
The DNA here is from genome assembly GCA_950022655.1 of Alentia gelatinosa. NCBI lineage: Eukaryota > Metazoa > Annelida > Polychaeta > Phyllodocida > Polynoidae > Alentia > Alentia gelatinosa. The sequence goes on along the minus strand of OX465579.1, from coordinate 5,176,745 downwards.
TGTACGGAGTGTGTTATCATTATTTGTAGCACGTTTCCAGTGTTATATCTACTGTGCACAACATTGGCGACATTTTCATGGCCGTTGATGTCACTTACTCAAATAGTGCATCAGGGGAAACTCCCCCATTATAGCCACCTAAAAGCACATAATATTGAAGGGTTGATTATTCGAAATGCTAATTGCAGGTGAATGCCTACGACTACGGCACGAAGCCGGGCACGGCACAGACCATCGAGGTGGAGGCCATGTGCGACATGTCGCAGGCGGGCGACTCCTTCATCGCGTACGATAGGAAGAACTCGGTGCTTCCGTTACAGCGAGAATCCTCCTCCGACTCCATTCTGGTACGTTACCGTGGTCACCCACCTCCCTCATACAATAAAGAGGGTGTTCCACCATAATATACATACACAATATTACCATGATTTCGATCTGAGTGGCCGTATTCTCCGAGTAGTTGACGCGTAGTAATACTCCGAGCGATAGCGAGGTGTAATGCGTAGCGTCAACTACGAGGAGAATACGACCCCGCAGATCCAAATCATGGTTATATTGTATTTATTACTCACTTATTTTTAGATTTAAGCAATAAATATGATCGTTAGAAAACTTTTCAATATAGTTAAGAAGTTAAGTTTGGGACTACTTTCATCATAATGGGACTACTTTCATCTCAAAAATCCGTATCCTCCTAGGAGGGTACGCAGCTCCGTATCCTCCTCAGTAGCGATCTGTAAGCTACATAGGCTTAGTATGGAGACTCCATATCAGGTGGGTAATAAATGCCGGGGCCATACCTGTATGCTCCGGGTCTCACCAGGATAAATCTTAGAAAATCGTACCTGGTTTGACATTGAATAATCTAGATTTGTACATGAAAACCCTCTTCTGTACCTCATAGATTTAATGATATTTAAGTTTGTTCGCTATTAGCCATCCATAAAGTCATCCATAAGTGTCAAATAAAGTTGGCCCACGTGATCCCTGGGTCTCCTTGGCGTACAGAAAAGGGTCTTCGTGTATGAGCTCAGATTTTTCAACAGGCACATATAGAATGTGCCACCCCCACCACCCCCTTTGATTTGAGGTGTCCCCCCACAGCCTCGAGGAACCCATACGAATCCCTTACATATCTCACATTCTGTTATATATAGTTATGAGATAGATAAAAGCCTTTTAAGTATTTCTTCAATGAATGTACTCATAATGTAGTAGTCGAAATTAGATTTCTCATAGTAATTGGTTGCCTGTACTTTTCCTAGTCAAACATACTATTAGAAAGATATAGTATAAATAGTTTTGATAGAATATATTTTGAATACTCCCTATAAGTTGTTAAGATTGAACTACCGTAGAATCCAACCTAAATGCATGCCAATGACTACTTCCTACCCTCAATGGAGGGAGCCAAGGTGAACCCGCTTAAACCGCAAATACCCGTTCACAAAACTCCATTTCCGGATATAGGCGCTCAGTACTTTGACTATATAGGTTCGAGATTATATGTGTCATTCTCAAAACTTTTAAATCCATATTTTTGATATACTGTCATCGTAGCTTCAAGACAGACATATTCAGAGACGATAGTAGTAAACTGCACTTCAATAGTAAAAAAAGAATTTTGGCAAGAAACAATTATCTGGAAACGCAGTCGAACTGTCGCCGCGGCTAAGGAGAAAAGTGTACGGAAAGGTTGAAGATCATGCACGTCAATAGTAACAAACGAGACCAAAAACTAAATTTTAGCCTTGAACCCCCATAGCTTTAGCACTAAGCCTCGTTCTCCCTGGCTTCCGGAAATGGTGTATTGAGCACGGGTATCTGCCGTTTTAGCGGGTTCACTTTGGCTCCCTTTACCCTTTAAACTGTGCCAACTGCTGCTAACCCCCGCTGGTGCGTTGTCTAGGTTACCGGTAGAGCTCTCCGCTCTTCAAGCAGAGATTTAGGAATTAAACAAAAAACCGGAAGTGTCACGAACGCCAAAGTAGACGCGCCTAGTACCAGTAGTACCCGCCAGGATGAAACCAAGCAGGTCATTTGCATATTATCTATGTGGTCACGTGACTTCCTCTTTTGTCACGTGACCCTTCCAAATGTCGTCTGCCTTGCTGGTTACGGGAAGTGGAGCTTGTTCTTGTTCCGTACTTGTTGTTTTCAGTCTATATTGTTGGGTACCGGCGGGCATTTTGCACATTCTCTTCATAAAGCTTGTGTCGTTTTGATCGTCTTGTAAAAATCGCACAAATTTGAAAGCATTTTATGAATTCCGACAAACGGTTATGGCTTCTGTTTTTGATTGCGAATTTATTTCATTTATTCAATGGCCGATCTATGTGTTATTGTTCTTAGAAAACCACGGTACGTATGGAAATAAACTGGTGTTCCTTATTTCCAGTTTTAGCATTAACAATAGCTGGTAGCAGTAGACTGACACAGACTGCTATATATTTCTCTAAGCTTTCTGTACCCTTACAAATGGGCTGGGGCTTTTCCTAAAAAAGTATATCTAAACGATTATTGGTACCATCACTTATTTTCATGTTTCATTGAATTCTTTGACCAAAATCTAAATACTAACCACTTCTGTCACACTGAGATATCATCTATGTGTACACTTTAAAGAAACAAAACACATATGGTTTGCATTGACAGCACCATTGAGTGTTAAATATATTGCTATTGTTGTTCTATTTATTGCACCCCTAAAGGTTTCTAGTATTTCATTCTTTCACACATTTTCAACAGCTCGAAGATTTCGCACAATGTTTAGAGGCACTAGACCACAATGCATGATCAATATATATATACACACTTTATTTGATATTGTCATATTGTTTTTAAACTTTAAACAAATAAAAGCATGATTTTATTTGATAGGAATATTTGACGAATTTCTATGATAAGACATTTACCATTACTCGAAGCTGTAATTTGAGTCTTATCTGGGATCATTGCACTTTTCCTATATGGCACATAGCTATTGTGCTATGGAAGCAGCCATCTTGCCCCCAAACATCATCCAAAACACCAGGTGGCGGGACCAATCATCAATGGGTTTTATCAAAAATATCTTTTTGGGGTTTGCCATGGAGGAATTTTAGCCTCATCTCAATATCATCTATAGATTATAATAACTGATAACATTGCTTACAGTGGCGCTATCTTACAGTTTCTTGGCGGATGATGGTAGAACTAGCAATCACCCTGTGCCCTCTATGGTCCCCCTTCCCATCACAAAGAGACGAATGAGTTGTGGTTCTGAGATAATATACAGAAACAGGGTTAGTGTCACTGCACGAAAACCATCATTTTACATATGAATGCGCCCAGCGTCTATTAGTAGGTATTTTGCATCTACAAGATCGTCTTAATCCCTGTGTGTATACACCTCATCTGTGGGCGTATATATAAGCGTCCAGTGAACAGGGCTTCACTGAGAGCGGGCGGGGGGAGGTGGGGGAGGGGGGCGGGGGGGGAGGGCTTCCTACTGAGGACACCTGTACTTCTACCAACACAAAGGGGAGGGAGGGGGCGTGGCAGAGGGTATTTTCTCTCATATACGCCAGGTGTGAAATACAGCCAAGATGCGTCTGTCGTATATAAGGCCTGGGCGTATATAAATGAAAACAAGTCAATATTCAGCCAATACATGCACTTCCGTGATGGCATATATGTGAATAAAATGGCGGTTTTCGTGCAGTGTGTAGTTGTATGTCAAAACTATGTTGAGTAATTGTTGATCAGATTATTTCAATGCCAAGGGCAATGGGATAATCTGATTGGCAATTTTACCATGTATATTTTATGCATGTGGTTGTTTTATTATGAGGTGGTGTTTGTAAATCATAAAAACAAGCTTATTGTTTTTAACAGGGAGGGGAGATGATAAAGATTTGCGGCGTTTCGTCTAGATTTATTAGACTTCTTCATGCGGTATTTTTGTATTATTAATTTCCTTAAAATGGCGACATTTAACCTTGTATTGATATCGATTGAATGGTTGTACCAGGTAGATCACCAGGTGATATACGACCATAAATATGACATGGGTAGGAGCAGGCGGTATACATAGTTTATATGGCCATAAGTATATAATGATATGAATCTAGAGAACCATCCTTGCATGTCAAAGCAATCAAAGCTGCTTCTACCTTGCTACATGTGAATCTGACTCCATTAGACTTTTTTTTTTCATCAAAGGGCAGTTCTGCTCGCAGGCAGATCTTCCACTGTCTTACACCTTCATTTGACGTCTGCCAAACATGCTTATAGTATACAAACCCACAGTCCCATTCAATGGTCAACATGACATGGCGGCTGTGTGGGCAACATTTACTGGTGCCCAAGAAAGGCTAATTCATTAGGTTTTACTGTTTTATCGCTGTACGGCTACCGGCGTTGAGCACATGGCCTCCTCCAACAGACAGAGTTCTATATCTGCCTGACACACGGCAGCCATGCAATGGCCGTGCGGTGATTTTCTTTGGGAGTCAGCTCGGTGGAAGAGGCCCTTTATATGTGCGATGCTATATAGAGATACCGATTAGAAGAATGTACATACACCATCATTATAAACGAAGGAGAATGTGTCTCAGATAAGACTGCCAACTACTGCTTGTAACGGGTAATCATATGTTTATAACGAAACTAACTTTTTGCCATTTTTGCTCGATTTGAGTTACAATATATAACATTTTATTTTCCTATTCAATTGACTTTTGATTTTAAAGATTGTGGTGATATTTATTATAGTTATCTTTCAGATGTAAAATATGTTTAAGTTAAACACTTATATTTCAGAGAAGATATATGTTTAAGTTAAACACTTATATTTCAGAGATGATATATGTTTAAGTTAAACACTTATATTTCAGAGATGATATATGTTTAAGTTAAACACTTATATTTCAGATATGATATATGTTTAAGTTAAACACTGATATCTCCATGTATATGGAGGTATGATGATGATACCATGTCAGTCGGTGCCTGTATCTATGTGCTGCCTTTCACAGGTCCCCATTGAGTCTAAGAAGTGGTGGTCGTACGATACGATCTTAAAGTGGCCGGAGAAGATGCCGAACGACCCGAGACCTGAGTCGGGCATGGCGGGGCCCTTAAAGAAGCGGGCAGCCCTACGGTCCATACACACACCCAAGGTACGGTCTGCTTACTGAACTATTTTATTATACACTTATAACCAAACGTCCGAATACTACCCACTGTTAAAGGTGTAGTGTAAATAATGTTCGCGCTCACTGAGACGTAGTGAATGTCCAGGCGCACTGTGCCTGCAAGATTATGATGAGTTTGTCATTGATAACTGTGAGGCTATCTCTTTTCGTAGGACACTAATTATCTCTTTTCGTACATCATTGATAATTATCTCTTTTCATAGGACACTAATTATCTCTTTTCGTACGTCATTGATACTTATCTCTTTTCGTAGGACACTGATTATGATGAGTTTGTCATTAATTATTATCTCTTTTCGTAGGATACTGATTATGATGAGTTTGTCATTGATAATTATCGCTTTTCGTAGGACACTGATAACAATGAGTTCGTCATTCATAATTATCTCTTTTCATAGGACACTGATTATGATGAGTTTGTCATTGATAATTATCGCTTTTCGTAGGACACTGATAACAATGAGTTCGTCATTCATAATTATCTCTTTCTGTAGGACACTAATTACAATGAGTTTGTCATTGATAATTATCTCTTTTCGTAGGACACTGATTACGATGAGTTCATCATTGATAATTATCTCTTTTCGTAGGACACTGATTACGATGAGTTTGTCATTGATAATTATCTCTTTTCATAGGATACTGATTATGATGAGTTCATCATTGATAATTATCTCTTTTCGTAGGATACTGATTATGATGAGTTCGTCATTGATGATGACACACTGAAGGCGCCGGGAGCGCGTTACCCGTATGACAACAACAGGCGCAGGATGCCAATGTAAGTCCTTTTCTTTCACACATTCATTCCAAAATGACATGGGTTTAAATGTCAAGGTTAACCTGGTGATAATGAATTGTCTTGACCTGGTGTTTGACCTAACCACTCCTCTCGTGGTCAACTCCTTTGAGAGAAAAATTATAGTATTCGAACCAAGAACTGCAGTCACTGCACCACTCAAGCAATTCCCACATAACTTACTGCATCACTCGATCCTAGTGGTTATTTCCGTGTTAATTGCAACCAGTCGTATTCAAAGTATGGTGGTATGTCGCGATACCGGCACAGTGTGGTGGTACGTGTCAACTACCACTTCTCTCCAAAATGTTCAGTTCAGTCCATTCTTTCTTATGCAATGTAGCTGAATTGTATGATCAATAAAAAAGAGCATTGCTCGTTATAAAAAGAAAACACACAAAAAACTACCACTTCTTTTGCAGAGGTTAGTATTTACAGTATTTTCTGGCAGAGTATGTGATATTGAATCTTCTTGCCTCTGGTGTTTGACAGAACGACCACCTCCGGCACACTGAGCATCAGTCAGAGCATCGCAGAGATCGAAGAAGACATCGTCGCCGAGGAAACCAAACCAGAATGCAGCAAGAAATACGAATCCGTCGCCATGACAACCCTGCAGGTACCCAGCAGCAGCAGTGGCTACGGCTCGGGCGATCAAGCAACCAGCAGCTCCACAGAGCGATCTGACAGCTGGAGCAGTAACACTGTCACTGTCACAAACACGAAACCTGACAGCGAGTTGGCGCCCAACCCGAATCTCCTCGCTCCGCCGAAGCTCGCTGGAGCCCCGAAGCTCGATTCGGACTCCGGAGCCCCGAAGCTCGATTCGGACTCCGGAGCCCCGAAGCTCGATTCGGACTCCGGCGAGGTGAACCAGGCGCTGATGGAGATTGACACGAACATCAAGGAGAGCCAACTGATCGAACCGAGGCTGCTGAACCGAAAGAAGTCCTCCATGAACCAAGGAAACACTCCGAACGTGGACATCCTGCGACTCGATGACTTCGAGATGGATCCCTCGAAGGACATCACTGATGAGGATCTGGCAGATCTGGCAGCACTCGATTCGAAGGGAAAACTGAGGAAAACAAAGTAAGATTGATGTTTGTGATGTTTAGATGAGTTATAAATAGTATCTTAGGAACTTTATCACCAAAATGTTGCTATGCCAGAATACTGAGCAGCAATCACTTCCGGTTTATGGTGTCTCAATGTTCACCCCAGAGTATCGCAAGAAAAAGATAGCACACAAAATATTATATACATAAATTGGAATTTTTTTTATATACACACATTGTTCTGATATCATAGACTCTTTGTTCGTTAATCTTGATTTAAAAGGCCTATCTGTATTTGATACTTTGGTGGACTTGACCTGATACAGTAATTAACTAGTTTATCGAAATATAACAATATAACCCTGATAACAGGTACAATTGACAAGAAAAATAGAGTATTTCAAGAAAATGTTTCTCAAGCTGCTAGGTGGTCCCCTAGACATTGTTCCACACTATCAGCTTGTTATTTTGTATGGTATCTCTATAGGATCCTTTCTTTAGATCAATCTAGTAATTCATTGGTTAATCCATCTTGTCGCAGGAGTGTGCTGGCTCGGTTGGTCCAGGGTTCGAGGCTCAGCCATGCCACTATGTCTGTCATCTTTATCTCATTGATTTGTTCTCCCTGTGATATGACCCTGGCTGTTGCTACAGCGTAAAATACCATCAACCCAATATTCAGGTCGAAGACGCGGGTCAGTAAGCGATGGGCACAGATCGTCATTCCGCCTGAGTATGAGACCTACAAGAATGACCACTTCAAGATCTTTGACCCCGAGGACGAGTATGACGCAGTATCCCTGAACCGCAGTAACACACTGAAAAGCCGCGGCAGTAGCATGAGTTCTACAACCACCTCCTCTTCACGTGAGTTTATCCTGCACCTTATGGTTTAATTTCTCTGTTAGATGTACATGGTTGTAGGGTAGAACAAACTGACTAATAATGACACATGTTTTCTTTTTCTGGGTTCCACAAAATGACCAATGGTGTGTGTGGCCTCAGGGTTCCACAAACTGACCAATAGGGATATTTGTTACATACACTTGGTTTTAGGGTTCCATAAACTGACCAATAGTGATGCATGTTATGTATATGCACGGTTTTAGCCTTTCACAAACTGACCAATAGTGATGCATGTTACATATCAACGGTTTCATGGGTCCATAAACTGACCAATAGTGATGCATATTACATATTAACGGTTTCAGGGATCCATAAACTGACCAATAATGATGCGTGTTACTGTGCATGGTTTCAGGGTTCTACAAACTGACCAATAGTGATCGATGTTACATATGCATGGTTTTAGGCTGACCAATAGTGATACATGTTACATACGCACGGTTTCAGGGTTCCACAAACTGACCAATAGTGATGCGTGTTACATACTCTCTGTTTCAGGGTTCCACAAACTGACCAATAGTGATCCATGTTACATATGCACGGTCTCAGGGTTCCACAAACTGACTAATAGTGATGCGTGTTACATACGCACGGTTTCAGGGTTCCACAACTTGACCAATAGTGATACGTGTTACATACGCACGGTTTCAGGGTTCCACAAACTGACCAATAGTGATCCATGTTACATATGCATGGTTTTAGGCTGACCAATAGTGATGCATGTTACATACGCACGGTTTCAGGGTTCCACAAACTGACCAATAGTGATCCATGTTACATACGCATGGTTTTAGGCTGACCAATAGTGATGCGTGTTACATATGCACGGTTTCAGGGTTCCACAAACTGACCAATAGTGATGCGTGTAACATACCCATGGGTTCAGGGTTCCACAAACTGACCAATAGTGATGTGCGTTACATGTGCATGGTTTTAGGGTTCCACAAACTGACCAATAGTGATGCATGTTACATACGCATAGTTTCAGGATTCCACAAACTGACCAGTAGTGATGCGTGTTACATACTCACAGTTTTAGGTTTCCACAAACTGACCAATAGTGATCCATGTTACATATGCATGGTTTTAGGCTGACCAATAGTGATGCGTGTTACATATGCACGGTTTCAGGGTTCCACAAACTGACCAATAGTGATGCGTGTAACATACCCATGGGTTCAGGGTTCCACAAACTGACCAATAGTGATGTGCGTTACATGTGCATGGTTTTAGGGTTCCACAAACTGACCAATAGTGATGCATGTTACATACGCATAGTTTCAGGATTCCACAAACTGACCAGTAGTGATGCGTGTTACATACTCACGGTTTTAGGTTTCCACAAACTGACCAATAGTGATCCATGTTACATATGCATGGTTTTAGGCTGACCAATAGTGATGCGTGTTACATACGCACGGTTTCAGGGTTCCACCAGCTGATGCCGATGACCACGACGCGCGTACGCTGGCTGCTGCCTCACTGGTGGATCTACGTGGCGTACACCCTGTGCTTCGTGCTCTCCGGAATCTCAATCATCGTCACCATCCTCTACGGACACAGCTTCGGCAGAGAACTGGCCCTAAAATGGCTGCTCGCCTTCTTCATCTCCTTCCTCGACTCAGTCTTCATTCTCGAACCACTCAAGGTGGGTCATTTTATTATGCTTTATCTCACCCCTGGTAATTTTTCTCCATAGACTTAACATTGGTAACTTGTATCAAACGCCCATTAGATATTTAGGAAAAATATCCAATGGGGGATTATGTCACAAAGGTTAGCCCATTAGTCAATGTGAAGGGTGAGATAAATTTAGAAACCTATTCAAGTTTAGGGTCAGAGCTCGATCCCATCCTGTTTGAAGCGCTACGTAATTCACAAATCTTCACCTTGTGAATTAATCAAACTTAGTGGGATATGAGCTCTGACTCTAAGGCTCCCTTTATATTATTTCAATTGTCTGACCACACTTATATTTATAAATTTGAATATTGTACAAGGATGGCATTTATCTGCTTCATTTCCAGTTTATAATATTTTTCATGTTTAAGTTAAAGTGTACACAGGCCCCTTCAAAATGGCCAACATTTTACCATGTTCTCTCCTTGTGCCCGCTGCTGTTGAGCATGCAGCCTCCTCCACCAGACCACGTTCTATACCTGCCTGACACACGGCCGCCGTGCAATGGCCGTGCAGTGAAAAATCGTTAGTGGGTCGCTACGTAATTCATGCGGCTTCGCCTTGTGAATTACTACGCGATTCAAACTCGATGGGATACGAGCTCTGACTGTAAACTTTCAGAGGTTTCCTCTATATCATACCATCCTGTAATGCCATCTGTTAATGATTGTCAGGATCATCTGTATATTTTGATATGAGTATCTCGTGTATCTTCCAGGTGCTGGCCCTGGCTGTGTTTGTGGCGCTTCTCACCAGGGGGCTCCACGAGGAGGACGAGGGCGTCGAGACGAGACCGATCATCGAGAGTAACGAGCAACTCAAAGTAAGTCACTTGCAGATCTGAGAATGTAGATTATTACCACTAGTTAACTTATACAGAGTAACGGGCAACTCAAAGTAAGTCACACGCAGATTGCATACTTAGGTTACCAGTAGTAGTGAGATTATCAATAAATAATTACCACTAGTTAACTTATCAAGAGCAACAAACAATTCAAATTAAGTCACCCGCAGATCTGAGAAATCAGCAGATAATTACCACTAGTTGATTTATCGAGAGTAACGAGCAACTCAAAAGTAAGTCACCCGAAGATACCTTACTGAGGTCACCAGCTGTAGTGAGATTATCAGTAGATAATTACCACTAGTTACCTCATCGAATGCAATGAATAACTCAAAGTAAGTCACACGCAGATAGCGTACCGAAGTTACCACTAGTAGTGAGATAATCAGTAGAAAATTACCACTAGTTAACTTTTTGAGAGCAACAAGCATCCCAAAGTAAGTCACCCGCAGATAGCGTACTGAGGTTACCAGTAGTAGTGAGATTGTCAGTAGATTAATACCACTAGTTAACTTATTGAGAGCAATGAACAACTTAAAGTAAGTTAGCCGCAGATACCGTACAGAGGTTACCAGTAGTAGTGAGATTATCAGTAGATTAATACCACTAGTTAACCTATCGAGAGCAACGAACAACTTAAAGTAAGTTAGCCGCAGATACCGTACAGAGGTTACCAGTAGTAGTGAGATTATCAGTAGATTAATACCACTAGTTAACCTATCGAGAGCAACGAACAACTTAAAGTAAGTTAGCCGCAGATACCGTACAGAGGTTACCAGTAGTAGTGAGATTATCAGTAGATAATTGACACCAGTTAACTTATCAAGAGCAACAAGCAACTCAAATTAAGTCACACGCAGATGGCATACTCGAGTACGAATATCAGTAGATTATTACTACTAGTTAACTCATCGAGAGCAATGAACAACTCAAAGGAAGTCACCCGCAGATAGCCTACTGGATTGGGATTATCAGTAGATTATTACCACTAGTTAACTTATCGTGATCAATGAGCAACTAAAAGTAGGTCATCTGCAGATAGCATATTCTTATGATTCACACGGCTTCACCTTGTGAATTACTATGCGATTCAAACTCGAACCCGAACAAAACTGACCTCGTCATATTTTCATCACATGGTTAGTGTGTATGCGCGTCCGGTTTATTAATTTGATCACGTGGTGTGTTTGCAGGACGTGCGCATGCGTCCTATCGGGGGCTTCGCGCTGCTGCAGGCCCGTGAGGAGGGTCACAAAGTACAGCGCATGCACCGCCTAATGCGACACTCCGCCATCTACGTCCTCTTCCTGTGGACAGCGTTTTTCATCACGTACCGCGCTCACAACACTGCTATCTTCCCCATCAACGCCGACATCGAGGGCAGCCTCCTGAAACCCACCACGGGCACCGGTATCGCCTTCCATGATATCAAGAGGTATGTGTGTTATACCCTTCAGTGTCACTGAGTGTGAGAATATATAACGACCATAGATTATAACACACCCTTCCACGATGTCAAGCGGTATGTGTGTTATACCCTTCAGTGTCACCGAGTATGAGAATATATAACTATCATAGATTATAACACATCCGTCCACGATGTCAAGAGGTATGTGTGTTATACCCTTCAGTGTCACTGAGTGTGAGAATATATAACTACCATAGATTAGAACACAATTGTTTGGTCTCAGATTGGGAATTCTTGGACAAGGCTGTACTGAACCACACCAACCTCTATGTCGGAACAGAGCTGGTACTCAGCTACCCTGAGTGATTTGCCAGTAACCAGTGTGTTACTCTTCAAGCATAGGTCCTAGAGTAGCCTTTACTGGGCATGTAAATCTGCTTGGAGAGTTATACTGGTTCCAAGAATAACTCTACCTGGACAGCCTCTCACCGAAGGTGATTGGCCAATGGGAGACATGCTCTGTTAGACCTTCACGTACCGTAACCCGGAGGTGCGTGAACGGACTACTTACATTCAGGATCCCGCCCAGTAACCGTGTTTCTGATTGGTCACTTTCAGGCCGGAGGATGTTTGGTCGTGGATGCGCGAGGTGGCAGCACCATCACTGTACCCGAACCAGAACGAGACTACCAACACGCAGCGACTCCTGGTGGGAGAAGTCAGACTCCGCCAGCTCCGCAGCGCACCTGGTGAGATAACAGAGGACCATTGATTAGTTTTCTGTAATCATTGCAACTGGTTATAATCAATTACAATTAACTGTGTTGTGGTTAGAGGCCATTGGCTACGGGTAATTAAATGGTATTAAAGAACCTTATACCTCACCTCTTGTATATGACCTTTATCTCACCCCTGGTATTTTTTCTCCAGAGACTTAACATTGGGAAGTCCTATCCAACGCCCATTAGATATTTAGGAAACATATCCAATGGTTGATTATGTTACAAATGTTAGCCCATTAATCAATGTTAAGGGTGAGATAAACTCAGAAACCTATCCAAGTTTAATGTAAGAGCTCAATCCCATCTCATTTGAATCACATAGCAATTCACGCGGCTTCGCCTTGTGAATTACCACGCGATTCAAACTTGATGAGATATGGGCTCAGATATGGGCTCAGACCCTAAACTTTCATGGGTTTCCTCTATATTATATCACCGATTGAGTATGAGTTACCATACTCTCAAGCCTGTTGAGTATCAGTTTCTATTGTTAAGCGTGTGGACATTTATATCAGGCTATGAAAACAGATATTACTCTCTGACCTGCTCAGGTCATGTTCGGTCCCTATTCAGATCAGGGCTAAATTAGCCCCCGATTAGGGCCTGAATGGTGATCGGCAACAAAATTCAGCCAAATGAAATCAAGCGGTACACATTTCGTTTCACCATGAATGTCTCTGCAGCGATTCAACAACATTAAATCTCGTCTTTTCTCGTACAGTCACGTGTCACGTGAGAGCGGCTCTCCTGGGAATGTCGGCCTCGGCCATCCTCGATCACGGTTGCTATGGCAACCCGGGGTGGCAGGAGGAGACTGCGCAGTACAACGCCGGCTGGACGCCCACTTCCGGTAACGCCACCTGGCGGTACTTCTCGGCAGTCCAGGCGCTCGGGTAAGTCTCAGGGTGCTGCCACCTGGAGGTAATCACCTGACTCACAGTTTTACCCACCCACCTTCACCAAAACTTTTAATGTAATAACAAGGTGGGACTAGAGAGAAACAAAAATCAAATTAAACATTGTAAAAAGGACCTGGTATGGTTGACTGGATGTAAAATACAACAAATTTATATACCTATCCTACACTTTGGTTTCCCGCTCCAATAAAGAACCAGAGTGTTCACACATTAATCTCGTACCTGTTTTTCTGCTGTCAGTGAACACTACGATGGTCAGGTGGGTACTTATAGAGGGTGTATTCACACTTTAAATCTCGTATGTATTTCAGAGAACATTACGATGGTCTGGTGGGTAATTATAGACACCGTATATTCACATATTTAATCTCGTATGTATTTCAGAGAACATTACGATGGTCTGGTGGGTAATTATAGACACCGTATATTCACATATTTAATCTCGTATGTATTTCAGGGAGCATTACGATGGTCAGGTGGGTACTTATAGAGGGTGTATTCACACTTTGAATCTCGTATGTATTTCAGGGAGCACTATGATGGTCAGATGGGTAATTATAGAGGGTGTATTTTACACTTTGAATCTCGTATGTATTTCAGGGAGCATTACGATTGTCAGGTGGGTAATTATAGAGGGTGTATTCAGACCTTGAATCTCGTATGTATTTCAGGGAGCATTACGATGGTCAGGTGGGTAATTATAGAGGGTGTATTCACACCTTGAATCTCGTATGTATTTCAGGGAGCACTACGATGGTCTGGTGGGTAATTATAGAGGGTGTATTCACACCTTGAATCTCGTATGTATTTCAGGGAGCATTACGATGGCCTGGTGGGTAGTTATAGAGGGTGTATTCACATATTTAATCTCGTATGTATTTCAGGGAGCATTACGATGGCCTGGTGGGTAATTATAGAGGGTGTATTCACACCATGAATCTCGTATGTATTTCAGGGAGCATTACAATGGCCTGGTTGGTAGTTACGGCGGCGGCGGTTATGTACAGATCCTGGGACCCACTGTGGAAGACGCTCAACTGACCATCTCCAACCTGGCCAAGGCCAACTGGACAGACCGAGCGTAAGTCTATACCTTTTTCTCTATGTAGAGATCTGGTCATTAGAGAGACCTTTTACTGGTGTTGTGTTTGTATCACGTTAATATGTGCCGCTTTATGATTTCGCAGAACGAGAGCCGTCTTCATGGAAACGAATCTCTACATGTTTTTACTGGTGTTGTGTTTATATCGTGTTAATATGTATTGCTTTATGATTTCGCAGTACGAGAGCCGTCTTCATGGAAGCGAACCTCTACATGTTTTTACTGATGTTGTGTTTACATTGTGTTAATATGTGCCGCTTTATGATTTCACAGAACGAGAGCCGTCTCCCTGGAGGCGAACCCCTACATGTTTTTACTGATGTTGTGTTTACATCGTGTTAATATGTGCCGCTTTATGATTTCACAGTACGAGAGCTGTCTCCCTGGAGGCGAACCTCTACATGTTTTTACTGATGTTGTGTTTACATCGTGTTAATATGTGCCGCTTTATGATTTCACAGAACGAGAGCCGTCTTCATGGAGGGGAACCTCTACATGTTTTACTGGTGTTGTTTATATCGTGTCAATATTTGCCGCTTTATGATTTCGCAGAACGAGAGCCGTCTTCCTGGAGGCGAACCTCTACATTATTTTCACCCCGTGTTTTTACTGATGTTGTCTTTATATTGTGTTAATATGTGCTGCTTTATGATTTCGCAGAACGAGAGCCGTCTCCCTGGAGGCGAACCTCTACATGTTTATACTGATGTGGTGTTTACATCGTGTTAATATGTGCTGCTTTATGATTTCGCAGAACGAGAGCCGTCTCCCTGGAGGTGAACCTCTACATGTTTTTACTGGTGTTGTCTTTATATCGTGTTAATATGTGGCGCTTTATGATTTCGCAGTACGAGAGCGGTCTTCATGGAGGCGAACCTGTACACCGTGCCCGCTCAGCTGTACAGCACAGTCCGCATCCTGGCTGAGTTCCCTGTGTCAGGTAAGAATGAGCTTCCCTGCCCCTCTTACTGTTGATTTATAGACTAAGCAAGCATTCTGCTATTCCTGCTAAGTGCCATATTGGTTCTATTTTTCACCAGGTGGCTTACTTATTCATGTTTTTCTTGATAGGTCATTGTTTTAGTTTTTCTCACTAGGTGGCTAAATGGTTCTGGTTCTACTCGCTAGGTATCTTATTGGATTGCGTTTTTCTCGCTAGGTGACCTCATGGTTCATGTTCTTCTCACTAGGTGGCCTCATGGTTCATGTTTTATTCACTAGGTGGCCTCATGGTTCATGTTTTATTCACTAGGTGGCCTCATGGTTCATGTTTTATTCACTAGGTGGCCTCAGGGTTAATTTTTTATTCACTAGGTGGCTTCATGGTTCATGTTATTCACACTAGGTGACCTTAGGGTTAATTTTTTATTCACTAGGTGGCTTCATGTTTTACATTTTCACACAAGGTGGCTTCATGTTTCATGTTTTTCTCACTAGGTGGCGTGTGGATGAGTCAGGACGTGCAGACTTTCCAACTGCAGAACCACGTCCCTGGACGAGTGACCGGCATCATGATATTCATGGTAAGACCCCTTATAGCATGTATTATAGAGGAAACCTATTGAAGTTAGAGCTTGTATCCTGTTAAATTTGAATAGCTAGTAATTCACAAGGCGAAGCCGCCTGAAGTACGTAGCGATTCAGACAAGATAGGATCGAGCTCTGACCCTAAACTTGAATAGGTTTCTGAATTTATCTCACCCTTCACATTGACTAATGGGCTAAGGTTTGTGACATAATCCCCCATTGAGCATCTTTTTAATATTTCACACCTTGTTTGCTCTTGCTCACCCTCACAGGCCTTCCTGAGTGTGATCTGGCTCTACCTGCTCTTCGTGGTGCTCACGGGCCTGCGCAGACACACCTTCAACTACTTCCTGGACTTCTGGCACGTGATCCAGTTCACCGTCATGTGTTTGGTGTTCGGGGTGATCGTGGTGTTCATCCACCAGGCTGTGGTCGACACGGCCGCCTTCCACCGCCACTCCGTCAGCCCTCACACCTTCAACAGCTTCTACGAGAGCGCGGCCACCTTCCGAGCATGGAAGACGCTCTGCGGGATGCTCGTCTTCCTCCTCACTGCATGGGTAAGGATTATCTTTTAATGACGCAGTTTCCACTTTAACGAATCAAGATGTTTTAACTGTTTCCAGTGATGTTTATTTTGTGCCACAGTCACTTGGAGATAGGACGTGAAGTGTACAGAGTGTTTTATCATTATTCGTAGCACATTTCCAGTGTTAAATCTACTGTGCACATCAGTGGCGTTATTTTCATGGACGTTATTATCACCTTCCAGAAGTAGTACATAGATTAAGTGGAAACTCACCCATTCGTTTGTTTTTAATTCTTTTATTGCAAATTATTATGAGGAAATGTAGTCACTAAGTCTGTTCTGATGGCTGTTCTTGATCATTCGTCCTGTAACTATGGTATGACACTGTCAGGACTTTTGTCTTATTTTCAAAGATTTTCCTAAGATTGTAAGTTAAATCAGTAGGTGTTGCTAGGCGAGTAAGTATGCCATCACTCAAGGATGTCACACAAGTGCACCATGGTTACAATGCTGAAGGGCAGTTCTAAATTACCAATCAAGGTAGCATCAGCCTAGATGTAGCCACGTTTTATTATCTCATTTTTCAAATTTGTCTTTTATTGTGCAAGATTCAGTAATTATTGTTAACCCTTTAAAGGCGGGTGCCTTCTGAACATACAAGTGCCTAGAATCATTACATTATTTTATCACGTGTCATCCTTTAAAATATCATCAACAAACATGATTTGATCTTTTTTCTGTTATGTCAAGTATCCCTCATTTATTTCCATCATCAATACATCTTTCATCGTTAATATATTCTTCTGTGTGTGTCTCAGTCTCAAGTGTATTGAAAATAACATATGAGTATCAAGCAAATCCACAGTAAACATGAGATAGTCCACAGTAAACATGAAGGTAATTGACACGTAGACTGTGATTGGCTGTTGTAGATGGTACGCCTGCTACGATTCGTCAAGCCGCTGTCGACGTACGGTCAGACGATCGCCGTTGCCGCGCCCAGACTGCTGGGATGTAGCCTCGTTCTGGTCCTCTTCCTGTTCAGCATGTCACACCTCGGCCACCTGGTGAGTAATGGGCAAACTACATTGAGTAATCCTTATATCATGTCCTTGTCTGAGAGTGATTTGTCTCGCTGCTATGTGACAAGTGTAATAAACTCATGTCTTTGTATTACAGTGGTTCAGCTCATTGCTATACGATGGGTGTAATAAATTCACATTTGTCTTACATTGATACCGCACATTGCTATATGACGAGTGTAATAAATTCATGTCCTTGTCTTACAGTAGTTTCGCTCCTTTCAATGTACAACATGTGATGAATTCATCTCCTTGTATTGCAGTGGTTGAGCTTCTTACTGTATGACGTAAATTTATAACCTTTCCTAAGAGTGGTTTGGCTCACGGCTATAAGGCAGGTGTAATAAATTCACGATGTCTCATGGCTAAATACAGATTATATGACAGGTGTAATAAACTCATGTCCTTACCTTACAGTGGTTCGGCTCGTTGCTATATGAGAGTGTAATAAACTCATGTCCTTGTCTTACAGTGGATCGGCTCATTGCTACATGACACATGTAATAAATTGACGTCCTTACCTCACAGTGGTTCAGCTCATTGCTACATAACGAGTGTAATAAACTCATGTCCTTACCTTACAGTGGTTCGGCTCGTTGCTGGGCTCGTTCCGCTCGCTCGGCTCATCGTTCCTCACCATCTTTGGGCTGGTGCGCGCACGCTCCATGCATGCGCTTCTCCCCATGTCATACCTGAGCCCGGACATGGCGGGCTTCCTTGTCTTCTCCTTCATCTCCACTGTGGTGGTGGCCGCCATGGGCATCTTCATGGCCGTCCTCAACTCCACCTACAAGATGGTGCGCCTCCAGACCCACTACCGCAGCAGCATGGAGATGCCGGACTACGAGATGGTGGATTTCATGATGAAACGCTTTAAGAAGTACATGGGCATCACCAAGCCAAAGCCGGTCAGTGAACACTTCTTTCACTGCACGAACATCATTATTTTACATATGGATGCGCCCGGCCTATATAAGTAGGCATTTTGCGTATACAAGGTCGTCCAATTCCCCATGTGTATACACCTCATCTCTAGGCATATATAAGCAGCCAGTGAAGAGGGCTTCACTGAGAGCGGGCAGGGGGAGGTGGGGGAGGGGGGCGAGGGGAGGGCTTCCTACTGAGGACACCTGTACTTCTACCAACACAAACGGGTGGGAGGTGGTGGGGGGTGAGGATATTTGTGAAATACAGCCAAGACGCGTCCGTATATAAGGCCTAGGCGTATATATATACATATATATGAAAACAAGTCAATATTCAGCCAATACATACACTTCCGCGATGGCGTATATATGAATAAAATAGTGGGTTTCATGCAGTGTTTATTATCCATCGTATACAGAGACCCCATTGAAAATGAATGGGGACTCAGTAAACCATGACCCATTATATAAAACCTGTCAGAAACCATAACTGTGGTATACGGATTATAATCTGTGGTATACGGCTTCAAAATCATGGTATACGGGGAAAATAGTCCCTATGTGCTATAGAGCAAAGAAATAGTCCCTATTGTTATACCCTTATTTCGGCAATTACTGGGTTTAATTTATTCGAAAAGATGGATAATAAATACAACTAACGATGGTTTTGTGGACATGCGGCTCCGTAAACTCGAGGTTGACGTCGTAATACACTCACTAGCGCTCGCGTATTGTTACGCGTCAACCTCTCGTGGTTAAAGGCCGCCTGTCCACAAAACCATCGATTATTATCTATATCTACACCAGCCCAAACCGGTCAGTGACACTTCTATCTACAGTGTGTGCGTTATCCAAAATGATTGGATGTTATATGATATTAGTGATATGAACTATAATATTGTTTTACATTCAGGCAGCATAGCGTAGCTAAAGGGTTAAGCATCTGATGTCCATTTTGTTGTCTGCAGGAACTTTCTGTGGCAATTAAGATTGTCTGCAAAAATTTTCCGTCTGCAAAATTTTTCCGTGGCATAATTGTATGCAAGAATGTTCTTTGGTAAAGGTGTCTGTCAGATTATTCCGTGGCATGATTATCTGTAAGAATGTTACAATGGCGTCTGAAAGAAAGTTCTGTTGCATCATTGTCTGTGAGATTGTGGTAAAATTGTTTTAAAACTTTCAGCTGCAAAGTTGTCTCTATATGTTCTCCTTTGCTCTGGATTTGCTATGATTAGTCGTGCAAAGAAAAGTGCCAGTGTGCATGAACTTCCTGTGGCAGAATTACAGGGGCATGGCTCTATCAATCTTAAAATGAGGTATAAAGATAATATACCATAATCACCTACAACAATGTCAATAACGTCAGATCACACTTTTCACAAACCTCGGTGGCTAACACTGCACGGAAACCACTATTTTACATATGTATACGAAACGTGTCTAACAGTAGGATTTTGCGTCTAGAAGTTAGACCTGTAATCCATCTCGTAGACGCCTTATCTAGTGGCGTATATACATGTCCATGGTGCGGTCTTATATACGTCATATATACGCCTGATTCTGTTTATTTACGCCAGTATCCAATAATTCCGACCTCTGCCACTTGGGGACATCAGTGGTAGTATATTCCATTTGCCATTAACCATCCAAGTCTGTATTATATGAAAATTGCAATCTTATATTACCAATTTATTTTATAAAACCTTTATAAAACCTGATTAAGTATAAATTGATTAATTACACATAATAAACCATGCATTAAGTTGTTGTTTTTACAGTTTTTCTGATTTTTTTAAAAACTTTAAAACACCATTTCAATGTGTGAACAGTCGGGCTTACTATATAATCGCCTCCCCCGAGTGTCTCTGTGCGCCTGAAGTCCTCCTCCCGACTCCGACTCCGACTCCGCCCCCGCCTTGTTAGAAGTAGTGTGAATGCGGCCGCCACCCTCACAGCCACCCGCTCAGCCGCCCGCCCTCAGCACTGAAATCATCTTACACAAGGCGAGCGGCCGCTAATCCGACACCATAACACCTCACGGCGGGCAGCGGCGGGCATGGGCGGGCGGTGGGGAGTGGGGGAGGGTTTCCCACTGAGTCAACCTGTACAAACGCGGCTGGCGGCGGACGGTGGGCGGTGGGCGGCGGGAAGCGGGGGGCTTCTCACTGAGGCTGGCTGGGGGTGGCGTGGGGTGGTGGGGGAGTCAGGGGGTGGCAGGAGACGGGGGTCGGCGGGTCTAAAAACAACAACGGGCATGGTAGAGGTAGCGACCTTTTTTAATTTTCGGTACACATACACATGCGCCTGGCGTTTATATATCGCGCAGGGCATGTTTTATCTTGGATACGCCAGGCGTGAAAGACAGCCAAGTCGCGCGCGTTTACATATGGAAACTGTCTCATAGACGCCCAAAACGCAGACGCGTATAACAGGCGTATATAAATATAAACAAGCCACAATACAGCCGATACATGCGTTATCGCGATGGCGTATATATATGTAAAATGGTGGTTTTCGTGCAGTGTAAGTGGTAGTGGTGTTTGCCTCGAGCACGGGAGGTCAGGGGTTCAAACCCTGGTCGGGTCATACTAAAGACTCTATGAACACTTCAAGCTACCCGAGTAAGATTCTACTTTCCCTACACTACTCACACGAAAATCACACTTTCCTTGCACTACTTACACGAAAATCACACTTTCCTTGCACTACTTACGCGAAAATCATACTTTCCCTGCACTACTTACGCGAAAATCACACTTTCCCTGCACTACTTACGCCATGTTCCCGACTAAGCCTGGTCCAGAGTGAAAATCCATATACTACTGAGTACTGACAGTCGTAGATGAGAGAGTAAGTGCCACTCGCCACCCCTCTCATAAGATCTCGCACTCTCTAAGTGGTATTCTGTACAAGGTTCTCACTACGCACCCCTCTCATAAGATCTCACACTCTCTAAGTGGTATTCTGTACAAGGTTCTCACTACGCACCCCTCTCATAAGATCTCGCACTCTCTAAGTGGTATTCTGTACAAGGTTCTCACTATGCACCCCTCTCATAAGATCTCGCACTCTCTAAGTCGTATTCTGTACAAGGTTCTCACTACGCACCCCTCTCATAAGATCTCACACTCTCTAAGTCGTATTCTGTACAAGGTTCTCACTACGCACCCCTCTCATAAGATCTCACACTCTCTAAGTCGTATTCTGTACAAGGTTCTCACTACGCGCCCCTCTCATAAGATCTCACACTCTCTAAGTGGTATTCTGTACAAGGTTCTCACTACGCACCCCTCTCATAAGATCTCACACTCTCTAAGTCGTATTCTGTACTCTCACTACACCCATCTCATAAGATCTCACACTCTCTAAGTGGTATTCTGTACCCCTCTCATAAGATCTCACACTCTCTAAGTCGTATTCTGTACAAGGTTCTCACTACGCACCCCTCTCATAAGATCTCACACTCTCTAAGTCGTATTCTGTACAAGGTTCTCACTACGCACCCCTCTCATAAGATCTCACACTCTCTAAGTCGTATTCTGTACAAGGTTCTCACTACGCGCCCCTCTCATAAGATCTCACACTCTCTAAGTGGTATTCTGTACAAGGTTCTCACTACGCACCCCTCTCATAAGATCTCACACTCTCTAAGTCGTATTCTGTACTCTCACTACACCCATCTCATAAGATCTCACACTCTCTAAGTGGTATTCTGTACCCCTCTCATAAGATCTCACACTCTCTAAGTCGTATTCTGTACAAGGTTCTCACTACGCGCCCCTCTCATAAGATCTCACACTCTCTAAGTCGTATTCTGTACAAGGTTCTCACTACGCACCCCTCTCATAAGATCTCGCACTCTCTAAGTCGTATTCTGTACAAGGTTCTCACTACGCACCCCTCTCATAAGATCTCGCACTCTCTAAGTCGTATTCTGTACAAGGTTCTCACTACGCACCCCTCTCATAAGATCTCGCACTCTCTAAGTGGTATTCTGTACAAGGTTCTCACTACGCACCCCTCTCATAAGATCTCGCACTCTCTAAGTGGTATTCTGTACAAGGTTCTCACTACGCACCCCTCTCATAAGATCTCACACTCTCTAAGTAGTATTCTGTACAAGGTTCTCACTACGCACCCCTCTCATAAGATCTCGCACTCTCTAAGTCGTATTCTGTACAAGGTTCTCACTATGCACCCCTCTCATAAGATCTCACACTCTCTAAGTAGTATTCTGTACAAGGTTCTCACTACGCACCCCTCTCATAAGATCTCGCACTCTCTAAGTGGTATTCTGTACAAGGTTCTCACTACGCACCCCTCTCATAAGATCTCACACTCTCTAAGTCGTATTCTTTATCCTACCCCTAATATAAAATCCCATAGGCTTAACATTGACTTTCCGTATGCGCCCGTATGTCGCATACGGCTAAAAAATCGCTCCTAGGAGCATACAAAAAATGGACCAATCAGAGATCAGCAGTTGAAAGTAGTTCCTAGCGCCTTCAGAGCAGCAAGGAGAGTTATATGGAGGACTTCAGAAAGTTTTTATCGTGTTTTTTGTTATCATCCTCACATAAAAATATTGTTCACAGGGGTAGGATAAAATCAAAACCTTATTCGTTTTAATCTGGGACCCGTATGGAACTCCTGGAGTTTTGGCTCCGGATATCACTCGGCTCCGCCTCGTGATATCACTACGCAAAACTCCAGTCGTCGCATACGGGAGCCCAGATTAAAACTCATCCGGTTTTACGATAGTACAAGGTTCTCACTACGCACCCTTCTCATAAGATCTCACACTCTCTAAGTCGTATTCTGTACCCTCACTACGCTATATGAGAAACGAATTCTTAACAAACTATTATTCCCGCTAGGTGGCATCACTGAGATTATAGGAATCTTTGGGTTGCATTGATGTACGTCTTTAGCGCAGGAGGATACCAAGTAAGATATTTCAGTGGGTTTTTTTTCTGACCCCAACTGCCACCCTGCCATGATGAATCCCGTATCCGCATTGATGATATATCCCTCAACCCTCTGTAAGAAGGAAACCCCGCATAAGCGACCAATTTGCATGGAACGGAGGGAACCCCTTAAGCGTGGTTCTACTGTATAACGTTGTGTTTATGTATGTAGAACATTGAAAGCAAACATTTGATATATTTATGGTTATGTTTATTCTATTTGTCTATATATTTCATTTACATTTTTGTAGTCACATATTTATGTTTGTAGCAGCTTTTAGTCGACATCCATATATGACATAACTACGTTCATAGCACACTGACAGTCACCATGTATATACGACGTATTCACGTTTATAGAATTAAATGTTGCTGAACATCCATAAATAACATATTTCTGTTTACATCTCTCTCTCTCTCTCTAGGCTTTCCGGCGAGTGAAGTTCCAGGGCATGCCTTCCCTGTCCAGTCGCAGCTCCATGTCGAGCCGCACCGGCATGTCTCAGAGCCTCGTGTCGAGCGGAAGTTACGACCCCTTCGGGCTGGATGCGCTTGCTGAGGAGACATACCTGGAAGACCTCCTTGAGCGCTGCGTGCCCACCTGGAACCGCATGCTCGAGAAACTGGAGCGCGTGCTGTGGCTCGACCGAGAGATCACGCGCCTCGAGACATCTCTCATTGAGGCTCTCGGAAACTTCCTCAAGAAGAAGTGCAGATTGCCCATGTTGCCAAGGCTACTGCAAGCGAAGAGATCAGCTGGGAGGATTTTAGGGTCGAAGGGGTCTCGATGTCACCGGTCAAACTCCGAATCGCTCATGACGAATGTTCGCGCGAGGCAGATCCGCGAAGCCCTCAACGCCGAACTACAGGAGATGGAAGAGAAGATCATCGCAGATGTTGAGGTGCCAACGCTCCAGCACAAGGGCAAGAGCTGCAGCTTCACCGAAGCAGGAGAAGGTAAGGACCACGACTCGTTGGTGGAGTATGAGATGGAGATACTCGGGGAGGCCAATCCTGCGGGGGTGATCCGGGTCGCCGAAGGCAAGCCACCGATGGCTCCGGGAAGTCACTCCTCCGTAGCGCGCCCCCTGATGTCCAAACCGCCCCCGGCGCAACCCAAGCGCTTCCTCAACTCGGCTGGTCCACGCCGAACCTTCCACGAGGCCGGCACCAGCAGCAACCGGAAGGAGTCCCCCTCTGCCACCAGGCGGCGCGGTTCGGCCACTTCCGGTATGAGACACCGTCCCGGAAGTCCGGTGGTGACCCCTGGGTCGGTGGAGGTCAAGGACGCTCCTAAGGAGGCGCAGAAGGCTTACACGACCAAGCTGCCCCGGAGGGACATTAAAATGGCACCGCCCTTCGGATCGACGAAGCCCAACTTCACCCGCAGGCCCACGAGCGAACAGTCAGAGCGGGTGAAGAGAAATCCTGATCTTCCGCTGCCAAAACAGGATAGCCCTGAGTCGTGAGAGAATGGCGGCCTCCAATGGCAGTAACTCGTACTCATACCTTGCATACTGGCATTTGAATAGTTTCCTTTACTGTTGACACTGCAGACCTTAACCTAATGTTTCCATACGAATGGAAAGATTTATGATAAATAAATATATATTCTTCTTTAAGTAATATATATGGAAAGAATACAAAGACACAACGTATTCTACTATAGATATAGGAACGCCACCTACAGGTATGAGTGGGTACTCTCCATACAGGTGGCGCCACCACATACAGGTGGCAAATCTTCACCTGAGACTAGTCCCATTTACCTGTAAAATTTTGATCGGTACACACACCTGCTTAGCTATTCAGGATGCGTTTATTGTGGTTCGCATTTCTGGTGTCTGTGGTTTGTGGCGTTTGTCAGTTAAATACGATGGCCGGACATCTAATAGTTGTCCTAAATGTCCGGAGGCGTCACAGAAACTTGAGGATTTAAACTGGTAGATATAAACATGATATATATCATTTAAAGAAGAATAACAAGATACATATCATTTAAAGAAGAAAAATAAGATATATATCATTTAAAAAAGAAAAAGAAGATATATATCATTTAAAGAAGAAAAAGAAGATATATATCACCACTTAAAGAAGAAAAAGAAGATATATATCAATTAAAGATAAGTCGACCACAAAAAATGTATAGAGGTGTATGAAGCCCAAAGATAAGTATTTGTGCCTTAATGAAAACCATCCTTTTGTTCCTAAATATTTTTATTTTGCCATAAAATGTGCAACAAAAGAGTATGTTGATTGTTGGTAGTCAGTGCCGAGGGTGGTCAGTATGGTCCATGTTGATATTGGATTATTATTATTATTATATACCTGTGTGCGAATGTCTCACATTACATTATCCACTTAAAGGTAAAGAGCCGTAATTTATATAATACTACTCTCCGTACCAGATGATTTGTTGTCATCAATGAAGCGAGACAAAATGGCAGACAATTCCCCAATTCAAAGGTTAATTCAGGTATATAATAATAAGGAGACATAGTGAGTGTGGCTGAATTATATCTGTTCGTTGATGTTTTCAAACTCGGTTAATATTTCTGACACAAAACAATGATTGACCTCGTCCTTCGAACTCGGTTAATATTTCTAACACAAAACAACATGGAACAGATTCCATTCAGACGTACTAAAAAAGAAACCAGCAAGTTTTGGTCAAAGTCGTCTTTCTCTGTGAGTTTGATGCGGAGTGATATGAATGAGGCGAATCCGAGTGAATATCACGTAGCATTCACATGAGCTAGAGAACTTTGACCAAAAAAAGTTGCTTTCTGTATTTATCTCACCCCTGTATGCACTAAAGAATGGACGACACACTGGATATATGATGTCATAGACCATGGAGAACTGTCTGCAATACTCGTAGGGGCATGGAGAATGAGTTCCCAATGTTGAGCCTATGGGACTAAAATACCAGGGATGAGATAATAACTATGTCTTCCTATGATTTATCCCTATCGGTGACACGCCGTACAGGCCCTGTTTCCATTGGCTGACGAAAACGGTGTAGATCTTTTGTGTTCTCCTAATAGCCTATTTACATTGGCCGTCACCGATATGCAGTCAGGAACCACCGACGGACCTTTAGCACTGCTGGCGCAAAATTACGCCATTAGGAGAACCAGAAAAATCTACACCATTTTTGTCGGCCAATGGAAAGAGGCCTTATTTGAAGGAATAATTTCACAGTAAGGTGCTTTAAGACGATAGGTCCAGATGATTACAACCCACCACCACTTTATAAGACCAGCTAGTGACCTTTTAGTCAAATATTCTTATAGATATTTAGAATGTAGCTTGAACTAGTCAGTATGTATAGACTTTAACATATCCATTCCCCCCATATACAAAGTGAAAATATACATAACCCCCCCCCCCCCTCTTGATGCATATCATATGTAATGCCTAAACCTCATTGGTGAAGACATATTATATAGATCTGAAAGTATGACTTGTATGTAAGGAATTTTACAGATATAGTTGAGATATCAAGTTGAAGCAGCATTTTCTTGAATTAGTGCATATCAGAGGAATGACTGGATTCGCACAAGATGTGATATCAGTATTATAGCAGTCCAGAATTATTATCTGTGATTAGATAGCATTATCCCATTGTTTTTCTTACAATTATATATGAAACTATTGTAGGCTACCTTGGTGTGACTTGCACATGGTCTTCTGTGTGTTGCACTTTGAGAAAAATTCCTATTTATAAATATATATATATAACTTGTGCCAAAAACAAGTCTAATATTTGAAATGTGATTCCATATTCAGACTGGGCTTTTTTTGTGATGTGCTTCTAGTCACAATAATCGTCATTTATGTCCTTCTTCCTTCATTTATGTTTGCAGGAATGTTGAAAAATTACTTCTACCTGGGCCTGTCAAAGGTCAAAGGTCGTCGTGAGTACAGTGTGTTGAAGCCATGATGTTTTTTGCTTGTTTTGAGTGGTTTTCCGCAAAGAACAAGCATTTCGGGCTTTGAAGTAACAGCTTCAGAGTGGTCACACTAAGATATAAGATTTTACCAACCTGGCTTTGTGATAAGTTGAATGGCTCTCTTTGTGGTAATTTATTTTTGTGGCAGGAAGAGGAAAATGTTGCTTAATTGATATATTTGCTCTGGTTTGCTCAATCATGAATTATCGAAAGGTAGCTGGAAATAGAAGGACAATGGCGAATATTGTGGTTCCATGAGAGAAAAGAAACCGTGATATTTTCTGGCAGAGAAAATAAACAAACTGAGAAAACTTTCTCCGGGAAGAAACTATAGGTTTGTGTTACAATAACAATGGTTATATTTGTTATTTTTCCTATGTTATGTTGTCGATCATGGGTTTAGTAAAATTCCATTTGTTAGTGTTCCTTTGTATTTGACGAAAGCAATTATGGATTCAACTTGATTGCCGATTGTCTAGATTGTCTAATAGTCATTGCCGATGCATGAGTGAATTGTGTATGGTAAAAATATGTGCCGCATTTCTGAGGACATTTCTCCTGACTGTGATATTTGTAAATATATATTTTTGCATTTCAATTTTATATCATTGGTTTTCTGATCACACAGGGTAATAATGTAATCCTGAAATCTTTGTATTGTTATTCAAACACTTGTTACTGATTGATTTTCTGATAGCTGGATTTCTGTAAATGAGAAATACTAGATTTCTTTTATCTGCCTTATCATAGTCATGGTAATTAGAGGAAGATAATCTGATTAAAGGCATATCGGACAATTTGGTTTGAAAATTAAAACCCATGTAAATTTCCTGAAATGTTGATTTGACGATCTCCAAGTGTTGTGGAACACATATCTAACTTAAAAATTTGTGGTCACCGTGCTAGTTTTTGATTTATAGATTAATGTTATGATAATTTTATATTAGAATATATAGAAATTCTAAAAAGTATTTTTTAACATAGTAAAACCCATTTTCCTCAAACTTTCACAGAATATACTACATATATAGTACTTCTCATTTAGGTTTTGAAAATCATAGGTCACCGTACTTGTCTTGAAAAGAATTGAAGAAAAACATATTTTTCAGTACATTTCCTATATAAATCAAACAAATGTGATTTGGTCTATTTTACCTATTAAATTGGATAAACGTGACAAAATGTACTCATGTATAATTAGAATGAATCCCCAAAAAACCGGTTTTGGTCTTATAATTGATATTATTTAAAAATGACCAGGTGGCGCCACTGTGAATTGTAGGATATGCCTTTGAAGGAAATTATATAACCATGAAGGGTGTGATCAGTCTAACTGATAGATTTGTTACTTATCATCATTGCAGAATCTTTGTAAATAAATAAAAACAGTAAAAAAAGGCACTGTGATATGAAATAAAGATTTTATTTGAAATCTAGCAGATAGATGTCTATAATAAATAGATGTAAGAAGGATAGATATATAAATGTTACATGAAATTCGAATTGCACATGTATGATATGCACAATCTAATCTATCATCTTTTTGGAAAAGACTTCATGAATATAGACTAGTGATATTTTTCTATGTGATTGATGTACAGAACTAGTCCATTGTCATAGAGCTAGAGAACTTACAAGTGCTCTTTGTATATCAGCTCTGTGTATCAACATGTGCCTTATGATTGTCACAGTCCAGTTTGAATGGTTAATGTAAGTGTGATTTCCATTGGCTGAATTTTGCTAATGTTAACCCTTTCCCTGCAGTACCCAGTTCCCTTACTCAGCATTACACAGCAGGCACTGCCTGCCCAAACGACCCTGCTACGGCACGCACCTTTTTTTGAAATAGCAATGTCATGTGATGTGTCATTCAATTTAAGTAATTTACCTTAGTGACTGATCATATTTTGTTATACCAAATCAAAGGTCAATATGGCTCTTATACATAGTCAACATTTCTTTTAAATCAGACGATTATCTTTTTATCTATCTAATTTTGTATATAAGTATCAATGATGCCTCTACGATACCTGGAGGCATCTTCCTGCCATACCAGGGAAGTGCTTGATGGTATCTTCCTGTCATAGCCAGGGAAATGCCTGGAGGCATCATGCTGCCGTAGCCAGGGGAATGCCTGGAGGTATCTTCCTGTCATAGCCAGGGAAATGCCTGGAAGCATCTTCCAGCCGTAGCCAGGGGAATGGATGGAGGCATCTTCCTGCTGTTAAAGGGTTAACTTTATCATTGGTACTGATAACAATTGACCAGTTTTATGGCACCTTCCACAAAATAATGGTCAATGGACACCAGAACTTTAGACATGATGGATTATAATACTGATTAACTGATAAAGAACCACCCCTGATAAACCTAATGTGGCTTGATTTTGTTGTTAATAAATATGTCGTGGTCTCTAAAATTGGTCAGTAGGCACTGAGGAAACAGCAATGCCTTGCCTTCAACATTTTCTAGCATCAAACAGTGTTCTATCAGAAGTCCTTGAGGCTTTTCTTGGCCAATGGAAATCTCACTATGAGGGTCACTGATTCCATGAGTTGAACGATTAAATGTCATCAAATTATTTTGTCTTGTCATATGCTTTACAAAACCATCAAATTTCCTCAACAGCAAAATGAAAAATGTTCCGATCTCCTCTTTAGTTTAAGCTGATTACCCTCAGGATTGAGAGGATTTGTGTATTTCCCTTGTTCAGTATCCACTTGTACAAAATCTGATACAGTCTTTCTATATAGCCATAAGTTGGCAGGGAAAATGCCCTCTAAATGGTAATGTTTTTTGTTAGGAGACCAACATGTTAGATTTGAGTTAGGAAGAAGCCACTGCTATCTAAACTACTGAGGGCTGACGATGTCGACTTGTCCGTTGACTGAGAATCTATTACTGAATAAAACTTTAAAAAATCCAATGCCTGTTTTCAATCAATTGTCTTACTGTTCAATGTAGTGGTTTCAGTCATACACATTTTCTGAAGTGCTGTCTCAGGAATAAGTTGAAGAATGACGACTTGAGTCGTTTCTGTATTTATCTCACCCCTGTACACATTAAAGAATGGATGACACATAGGATATATTACATCATAGACCATGGAAAACGGACTGCAATACTCATAGGGGCATGGAGAACGAGTTACCAATGTTAAGCCTATGAGACAAAAATACCAGGGGTGATATAATCTAAGTAAGTCCATTGCTGGGGGTGAAGGAGAAAAGTGGCTGCAGTGGGACTCAAACCCACAAAGTCTGACAACCTTGGGATTAGAAGCCAAGTGCATTTTACCACTGAGCTAACTCCCCACCCCGGTCGCTTTAGTTATGCTTGCAGGCAAGCATATCCGGCCTGCACCACGAGGAGGCGAGGCGACCAAGAGGGCGAACAGATTGGTAATTTGTGTCCACCCCAGCAAACCCATGGAGACAGAGGTGGCAGTCAATCTACTTGGGGCATCGAGGGTAGGGTTAGTAGGTGACACCAGGTAACACCCTGCCACTCCATATAAGGGTATGGGTGACGCCAGGTGGCACCCTTCCACTCCATATAAGGGCATGGGTTGGTAGGTGACACCAGGTGGTGCCCTGCTACTCCATATAAGGGCATGGTAGACAAGAGGTGGCACCCTTCCACTCCATATAAGGGCATGGGTGACAAGAGGTGGCATCCTGCCACTCCATATAAGGGCAGGCTCAACCTCCTTGTGGAGGGATGTTCCTTCGCTGGCTCTGCCTCCACTAGTACTAACCTTTGCGGTCGCTTTGGCCTGTGTGTTGATAAACTGAGACTAATACTGGATGTATGCAGGTTCATTGAAGAAAAAGTTATACAATAATACTTGAGCATCAAATTCGATGTTTTCTGTCCTAATGCTACAGTATTGAGGCATGGGTTTTTAGAAATAACAGAAAATCTGACAAAATGGTGCCAGGCTTTAGGGGCTTGTAATTTTGAGCTATTTTAAGTAAATTCTGACCCTTGTTGAAAGCTAAATGACCTTCTTCTATTAAATTAACTTATTTTCTCCTCGGATTTAGATTCATTTCAAGAAAGACCCTTGGGACATAAGAAATTGCTAAAATCTTGAAGAAATCCCGTGCCTGAATGTTTCATGTTTATTTAAAACAAATTTTGTGTTTATTGAGTGCGGTTCTGGAATAGTTGCAATAGTAGTCATAGGAGAGATGCTCACAGCTTGCTTCGCTCATTAAATTATTCTGATATCTCCAGGCAAAGGCTCAATACCTTTAAACATAATTTTGAAATTTTATCAGGATGGTAGATCAAATTTTCATTTCCTTTGTAGGAGGTCTCAGAGGATTCTCCTGCATCCTTAGCAAAGGCTCCCATTGTTGCAATAAATGCAAACAAAATTTAATATCATGTTGTTCAAATATACAATTATTGAGATCTTAAAATATTCTCAAATGTTTGATGGCAGAGTTAGAGGTTTTGGTAGAAATATTTATTAGAATAAACTCCTTAATTGAGTAAATTTATTATTTCTTAGATTTCATAAAGGAAAACAAGGTAAGACAGGAATTTGTGTAAATCGCATTGATTAAAAATATCAATAGAAAATGGCGATTAGTCCTTCAGCTTGACAAGCGCAGCAATAATTTGACATGATGTCTCGACTCAACTAGAAGAATCTGGCATGCGAATCGAGGCAGTGGTTTATGGAGGTCATTGTTCATCACCAAAAGGAAGTCCATTGACAATGGTTCCCATGGCAACTGGAATCCTCTAGCCAATCACAAAAGTTCAATAAAGAATATTCCAGCTGTTACTCTGCATTAAGAAGCTTCAGTTTCTTGTGATGCAAGCATTTTTATATATACATGTGCATCTCAATCAAATTTTTAGAAATATAATTTTTTTTGCAAACTCGATTGGAATACAACGCTAGCAGCAGTGTGTCTGTGGTTATTACATACCTCTTGGTATCTGTTTATGATGAGTCAACCTGAATCTTCCTGTTTTCATATTGGTCATTTCAACTAGCAGGGTTGACAGTCAAAGGCAATCTTCCTTCATATGGGAGTTATACCATATGGGGATATATGGGGACATCTTCTATGAATGTTTCTCATCATGCAGTTCTTCTGAATCAGTTTTTGTTGGTTTACAGAGGCTCCTCTGGCTGCTACAACAAAACTTCATTCACTGACCAGCTACCACCATTTTATCTTTATTCTCTAATTTCTATACATATTTTGATTATGTAGGATGCAGTAGGATTATTAACAATTTAGACGCATGCTTTTGCCAGCATTTTATGAGCCTCGTTAACTTCAAAACTAGGTTCACTGGTCTATAACTCAGTCAATGGACAATACAAAGAATTGAAAAGTCTTGAAGAGAAACTGGTGCTTGAGAGGATTTGTGTATTTCCATTATTCAGTATCCACATGTAAGAAATCTGAGTCTTTCTATAAAGCCATAAATAAGGAGGGCAAAAAACTTTCTGAATAGTGATGTTATTTGTTAAAAAACCAACATGTTATTTTGTTATTTGCCAAGAAACATCTGTTTCAATTACAATCCTTCCTGTCGATGGATCTGTTACCTTCTTAAATATCCCACTTACTCACGTCCAATTCTTTTCAAGCAGTAAGTAACATAATTAATGAGATACGAGAATGAGATGAGTTATGTGTTAGATAGATAGGTCCTTGACATAAGTCAGGGATACTCAACCAAGCATTTCTGCGACAGCTCTTTTGAAGCATTCAATGGTTACTCATTTTTACAGGCCAGGGTCAAGGGTATTCCAGAATTTTATACTTCTGTAGAGGGGGAATCTGTCATATCTACTCATGCGATGTCTTCTGGTAGGTCGCAGGGAGTCATCACCTTGAGTGCCCCTCACCCATGTTTCCACAAATTTGGTATCTTTGGATCTCTTGAACATAGCCTTAAAGACAAATGCTGGTAGTTGGGTGATTTCTATTGATTTTTGCTAATAACTCTGAATAATATAAGTCTTGTATATCAGCAGATAGAAAATGCAAGAAAAAAGGCATGTCACCGTGCTGACTTCTATGGGAAGGCCATCTGAAAAAGGTAAGTGCTAAACTATTGTTCTATTGTTATTTTCAAATAATAGTTGGGAACATCTACAAATGATAGATACTATCCTAACCATGCTAACTTCTAGGGGAAGGCCGTCTGTAGAAAGTAAGTGCTTAATTATTGGAATCTATGGGGAACTGCAATATTTTCAGATGGCAGTACAAGTGTCAAAATCTAGTTCTAAGTGTGGATACAGATGTCATTGCAACACCTACCCACATTTGTCTTTAAGATGTTGACGGTCTCGTCTTACTTTTAAAGTGGGTACATATCACAGATAGTGTGGAGCCTTTCTACAATATATCCCTCATGTTGTGATTATCTCCAAACACAAAAGTAATGACATTTTAAACTTTTCTTAAGAC
Source organism: Alentia gelatinosa (assembly GCA_950022655.1). NCBI lineage: Eukaryota > Metazoa > Annelida > Polychaeta > Phyllodocida > Polynoidae > Alentia > Alentia gelatinosa. The sequence goes on along the minus strand of OX465579.1, from coordinate 5,142,615 downwards.
ACTTGATTGGAGAGTAAGGTATATACAGTTTCAGTCCTGAATTAAGTAAATTTGGAATTATTATTGAGATTTATGTAAAAAAGAAAAACAACAAGGTTAGACATGAATTTTTGTAAATCCCATTTATTGTAAATATCAATAGAAAATGGCGATTAGTCCTTCAGCTTGACAAGCGCAGCAATAATTTGACATGATGTCTTAGCTCAACTAGAAGAACCTTCTGACGCGCAACTCGAGGCAGTGGTTTATGGAGGTCATTGTTCATCACCCAAAGGAAGTCCATTGACAACAGTCACCATGGCAACCTGATTCTTATAGCCAATCACAACAGTCCGACGAAGAATATTCCAGCTATACATCTGCATTAAGAAGCTTTAGTTTCTTGTGATGGAAACATTTAAATGTACATGTACATCTCAATCAAAATAAGAAATATTAAATTTTCTCTTTTTTCTCGGTTGGGATGCAACACTAGCACCGATGTGTCTGTTGTTATTCATGCTTCTTGCTATTGATTTGTGTTAGTTTGCAGTCAAACTGGAATCTTCCTGTTTTCATATTGGTCATTTCAACTAGCAGGGTTGACAGGCACAGACAATCTCCCTCCCTTGGGGAGCTACACCATTTTTGGGGACATTTTTTTCTATGAATGTTTCTCATCATGCAGTTCTTCTGAATCAGTTTCTGTTGGTTTACGGAGGTCGCACCACCAGAAGGTTCCTCTAGCTGGTACAACAAAACTTTTGATCATTGACCGGCTACCATCGTTTTGGTTTTACTCTCTACTTTCCATACGCACATATTATTTATGTAGGATGCAATCGGATTGTTGACAATTCAAACACACGCTTTCACCAGCGTTCCGTTGACCTCATTAACTTCAAAACGAGGCTCATTTCCGGTTTGGTTTTCAACTCAGTCAATAGAGAATACAAAGAATTGAAACGACTGCAATAAAAACCGTCTGAGGTAGACATACAAATAGTTCCTCTGTTTCTGAACAAAAATATATGTGATGATCCTTCTAAAAGGATGCCATTGGCTATTGATCTTTGCTTTCCCAATGAAAAAGTGATTTGTTATGTTACTCGTGTGCAGGTTGTAATCAGCAATATATATCCACGCTGCATCGTAAGTGTAAGAAAGGTCGATAAATAAAAATCACCATTGTCAACCGATAGTTTCTGGTAGGGTGCTTTATTACGATTTCAGGGGAAAAAAACTAAAAGAGTTTGAGAATAGTTGCTGACAACCATTGCTTGACAAACACAAAGGCATTATTCTACCATTCAATATTCATGGATTGTCAGCATATTCACAATATTCTATATGTATATACGTAATGCTATAATACTTCTTGATATTAAATAATATCATGAATACACAAATGTAAAGAAGCAAGAATGCACTAACAACTTTATACATCCCTTAAATACATTAAATGACCCTAGGAGATATAGCTACATAACTGTAATTTGTCCACAGAATCAGAATATTTCTTGTTGATGAAGACAATAGTCACACATTTGATTCACGTTCAAAATAACATCAGAAATACCAGATAATAGTTTATGGTCCCTAAATAAAGAATACTACAGGGTCGGAATGCAAAATAAAACTAAACTTCCTAGTTCAGGGTAATAAAAAATTTCAGTTTTTTTTAAAGAGAAAAATCAAACCTGCCCAATCGTAGTATGGTCACACATTTGATTCGCATTCAAAATAACATCAGAAATACCAGATAATAGTTTATGGTCCCTAAATGAAAAAGAATACTACAGGGTCGGAATGCAAAATAAAACTAAACTTCCTAGTTCGGGGTAATAAAAAATTTCAGTTTTTTTTAAAGAGAAAAATCAAACCTGCCCATTCGTTCAAAAGCTCTTATTCTTCCACATAATAAACTAGGAGTGGAATGTTAAAATCGGGCATACCATAGGCACCAGCTAAATAAGTGTAAAACTTTCACTCAAAGCATGTATACTGAGTTATATACATCGTAAAATCAGATATGAACTGGAAGTGTCGGGAATATCGTCACATGAAAGTTGCTCATGCTCCATGGGGCATCTCACATTCTCAATGCACATGTACAAAATGTATCTTACAATGACTTTAAACATACATATATTAGAACAAATTATTCACCCACAACCAGCATCGTTGCACTTGTTATTTTACATATATTTCATTTGTTAAAAGTATGCCTTTTTTATTTCTCCATTGCTGATTGTTAGGCAAACCTAAACTAAGGCTTGTTCTTTTGTCTAACATCAAAACCTTTTTTTATGTTCTCTCTCCAAGCCAATGTGAAAATTCGAGGATTTCCAGTAAAATCTCAAGCATTTCCAGAATTGAAATCTCAATGGAGTTGTACCTTTTAGACTAACCTCAACTTACACCTCTATAATGAAGACAAGAACACATAACTATGAAAGATATATAACCTTGTATTAAAACTTCCAAGAGCCAGTGTGCTGCAATGCAGAATCAAACTAAGTTTCCAATACCATTTCATGCTGCCAACTTTGTAGCACACCAGTTCAAAAAAAAGTTTGCAAAGTAAAACTATGTTCTTTGTGTACTAATCAGAAGTTATAGATCATACTTCTTCTTCTTGCGATGAGTGGTGAACACTATGGTTGTCCTTGAGCACCTCACAGGATTCCGAGAAGTTCAAAACAAAATCCCTGGTCTCTGTTTTTTGTCAATTGAACCTGATGGAAGCAATTTACATAAAATAAAAACACACACATCACGTGCTGCTGACGACGTCACCACCATTATTGTCACTGCACACGGGTCTCAAATCCAACAAATCAGTTTAATAATTACAAATACACTTTCGCTGATTAATAATAGATTAAAAGCTACTGTTACTGTACAAGGCAAACTTGCAGTTATCTTTATTATGAATACGTGTGGGAGGCTGCTGTTTTGACTGTAACCTAGCAACCAGCCTACATCATGATTACGTCATGGTTACGTCATACGCACGTCACTTCTGCTGCAGGCATGCGCACTCAGGTCCCGCACGAGACACAAACAGATTTCTGTTCACAAAATCATTCTATGCACTTCTAAGATTTCTTTTTTCTTTGTAAATGCACAAAGCTGCATCTAAAATGCCAAGCACAAAATGGGTGGGTTACAAATAGGCATCAGTGCCCTTCTTGGTATTTCTGGGCCACTTTCACCTGCACAAACTTGGGTCAGCTAGGTGCCAGGATTATTTAATAAAAAACATAATTATAATAAAATTCTCCTACAAATAATGCAAACCAGAAAAATAAAGGTAAACCACCGCTATGTACTTTCACAAAACACCAGCAACCAAACTATCGAACAGAGTGGTCCACATGGTTTCAGGGGGCGGGTGGGTGGGGGTGTTGGGGTTTGGGGAATTATCCATAGTTTCAAGATGTACAAAATGTATATATATATATATATGTTAGTATATCATACGGATCAGCCATCTTACTGGCCCCGCCACAGTCACAGAGACACACTAGATCTAGTGAAAAGAGAAGATCTTTTAATCTATACACCCTTCCCGCTCAGGGAAATTGCCGCCCGCCAAGATGGCCGCCACCGGCCTCCATGCGCCTCATTCTGGTCCCCGGCGATGACGTCACAGTGGCTGGGGGGGTTTCCCTGGGGAGTCACCATATGGTAGTCTGGCGTCAGGCGTGGGAATCCCCGCTCATGTTATGACGGTTGTCCGTCATCTGATTGGTGTCATTGTACTGCCGGTAGAACTCATTCGTGCTGTACTGAAAGTGGAAGAAAACAAGAACAAAAACATAAAAAGATAATCAATTTTCAGAATCAAGCAGCGTGTATGATATACATAACAGAATCCCCATTTCCCTCAGCAGAAAAAATATCTTACATTTACATGAATCTTAGGTAGACTACTTAGTACAAATACTTACACATGTGCATGCTGAAGCAAACCTATTTGACCTAACTTTCTCCCATCAGTCATACTTATGTTTAGGCTATGGTACAGGAGGATGTATTAGTAGGGGTTTACAATTAGTACTGGAATTATACCACCTTGCCAGAGTACCCCAAAAGCTTGATCTGAGGTCTAAACAAAGTAAAATGTTAAAGGTGGTTTAGAGAACTGGTGCTTGGTACCAAAGTTAAGAAATATCTTCTCCTCAAAGGTTTAAAGGTGTTTTCTGACAAAAAAACTATAGATTCTATCTAGGTTTATCATCACAGTCTTTGGAGTAAGAAGAATGTGAACAGAGGAAAATGCAGAGGATTTGAAAACACCTTCCTACAACAACTATAAGAAGATACTTCTAAACTCTGTACCAAGATTTGGATCCTGTGTTACTCTATCTGAACTTAAAGCTAGGAAGATGTTACAAGGTGAGTTCGATGATTAAACGCCAGGGTCGGTATGGCTGGTTCTCCTAGTGCTGTGGTGTGCATGCTGCTTTTGTGAATGATCAATGGTCTGAAGGTCGTTGAAATCATATACACAAACAACAAGGACCTTTGTACACATACAGGATTACTGCTGGGGTGGTAGTAGTAACTGGGAAGGTACGATCAAATTAAAGGCAACCGAATCACCATAGAGGCATGTGAATTTATCTCATAATCAATGCCAACTTTCACACAACAGAGATTGATACTTATCTATCTCTGAATCACATTGATAACAAACAGCCAGCACATGTGAGACAATGTCAATAATGACTATGTAAAGAATAAATTGCATTGAGAAATTAAGGACATGCTTGAAAATACATTAAAAGAAATACACACATTTCCTCCAAGTTTCTATGAATGGGCAGCTAGGTTTTGTAAGAAAAACGCTGAAAAATCTTGTGATAAATGTCTTCACCCTCAAAGTCATCACCATTTCTTAAGGAGTCTAGTTGATCTAGTTCAAATTTAGGCAGGATTCTTTTAAAATTTTGGACAAAGCCAATCATAAAAAAAGCAAAGCTACATGTATATATACCATATGGCTGCACGTAACAAGGACAATAATAATGTCATGCCAACTGAGGATGCAGTCCATAAGGAAATAATCAGAATGAATTGGTAACACTTTCACACTGCTTGTATATGGATTGATTTAGAATTTAGATGAACAAAACTCCTTCAGATTGATAAATCTAAGTCTACCATGTATTGGGGTGTGAAGCCAAAAGGTCAAGATTGTTCATTGTGTCAGACTGGACAGTATCAGAACTGCAAGGTCAACTAACGTCAAGGTCAACTTAGCTTGCCTTAACGACAACTGCTCCTGGTGGTAAAATGAGGCTTGGCTTTCCCTTGAGAGAAGAAAATTCTCAATTTAGAACCAAATATCAAATAGTCACGGGATAAAAAGGGGTTCTTTTTTTCCATGGGTGCCTTCCGTTGTTGCTCTCATTTCTCTGAGGTTTTGTTTGGGGTTGATTCACGGCAGGGTTTATTGAAAGCCCACATGGCGTAGATTGACAAGTTCAATGGCTTCTTCTGGCACTAGTACGGTGGGAGTAGGTTAATGTGGGGGGAGAGTGGAGGTCACAATTGTGTTTCTAGACTCCTTAAGGGTGAGCGGGAGCGGAGGCTCATACCTACCGGCGGGGGTACGAACTGCTCTGGTGGCTCCACCTGGAACGGGCAATGATGACGTCATATCAACGAACGCGGCTACAGTCATGGCCACCATTACACAGAAAACTTAACCGTCAGCTATCATTTCACGGGACACCCTCCCCAATATAAAAATGAGCCCTCGCTAAGTGGGTATTACAATTCTGATCTGCTAATCCCTTTGGCTTAATATTCCCCTGGTTAATGTCTCATATAAAAGTGGTCAATTTTTTCACTTCGTTCAGAAAAACATACTATTATAGCAATGTATACATTATTGGCTGGTCAATAAACAATATCACTAGAATGTATGACTTCAGGCAACAATTAGGATATTACATAGTTTTGCATATCATGAATATCCATAGAAATCTGTTAAAAAAACAGCTTCAGGTCATTGGGTGATGTCACCCCTGACTTACCCTATCACATAAAAAATGTACCATCATCAGGATTTTTATTGTCTTTTTTCTGCTCATAATGAAAGCCAAATAGGCATGAGCCTCACTTTGACGGGAATTCAGATTTTAAAATATGCAGGAATGAATATTAATGAACTTTTAAAATACGCAAATGAGGAGAATACAGGCCACCTTGCTGCACAAAAATAGATTTTTAAACCAGAATTTTGGCCATCCACTCATCATAATTGAAAGATATATATATGAATATGAATAGATATCAGTGTTGGGCTACTTGTGCAAACTACCAGTGCAGTCTCCAGAGACTGATATTATTTGTATCCAAAGAAAACCAAATAATGTATGAAGGAAATTATCTTAACGAAATGCATAAACACAACATTCACTATTAGCAGCACAGGTTGAATCTACCGCACACCATCTCACTGAAGTAGACAGCAGAGAAAGGCGAAAACAGAAGAATCCTGCTTAAATCAGACCCAGTTTTACCAATATCTCCATTCATAACTGCAATTCAAAATACAATATTCCAGTGATCCTTAGCATTTAATACTACATCACACAGAGTTTTAATCTACAATCACAAGTCGTTAGAGACACAAACAAGCCATATCCAGGTTTCCTGTTTTTGTAGTGGTTGTTCATAGAGTTTTAACAGAGCTTTGACAGAGCTCAGCTATTGGCTGCAGGTGCAGAGGATTGCATCTACAGATAAACTTAGACTGGGGGAATGTGTGTAGTAATTAATGATCATTTTCCTTGAGAGACAGTTTGGAGAGGGAGGGAAAGGAGAAAATGAAACTGGGAGAGCCAAGGTGAAAGTGTGAGAAGGGGAAAAAGAGGGAACAGAGGGAGGGAGACAGTAGAAGGGAAAAAAGGGAGGGAGCAGTAAGAAGGAAAGGAAATGAACGAGACACAAGTAAAAGGAGAGCAAGAGAGGTGCTGAAAGAAAGATTGAGAGGGAGACAGAGAGAAGGAGATATACAAACGGATAAAGAGGGAGAGTGGGACACAGGAAAAGAAACAGAAGGAGGAAGAGAGGGAGACGGAGAGAGAGGGAAGGGGGAAAGCAGGTGGAAGTGACACAGAGTTTCTAGTAGGTTCTGGACTCCAGATGTGGGCCTTGAACTGTGAGTGTACATGTACAGCAAGCATGGCGACTTCCGTGCTGCAGCAGGTGTGTTCCTGGCTTTATCTTTTTAATCTGGTGGCATCTGCATGGAGCGTGCTAGCAAGGGTTGAGGACTCTTTATCAGATTGATTCTGAGGGTGAAGGCGAGTTGCGGTTACATAGCTAAATTTATGCAACAAAAAGTTGGCTTTCACTACATACCTAAACAACAAGATTAGGGACTGAAAGGTCTTGGCTACGTGAGACAGAATGAAAGAAATGATTATAAGGGTAGGTTTATTCCCAATTTTCCACTCTACATATCTATGAGGTATATTTTGTGTTGTATCTGTTATTCATATTGATATAACAAGTATTGAAATGTTGCTCCCATAAATAAGTGGACTAGACTAGGCTGCAAGCCTACAATAAGTTAGTTATACTTATGAAATTATGTGTAACTTATTAAGAAGTGGCAGTGGTCAGTGAGGCTGAGTCCCTTTTATGATTATATCTGTGGTCCAACATCTACCTGCTCCAAGCCATGACATAGAAAATTGTTTGTGCAACAGGGCCATAGTAAATGACCATGCACATATAAATAATTAAGATTGCATCTTTTTATAATTTTCAGGTATATATGTATAACAATTAGGAAACATATGTACTGTGGGGAATTGATGCCACCCTCTTCCTTCATCTCAGAAATACATGCCTCTGCTTGTGGAATGAGTATATAATTCAGGGACAGAAGACCCTGGACAGGCATCACTTCGCCTGCAGTAAGTATGTTTCCTTATAATACTCACTATGGCTACATTGACAGGTTTGACGGTGCTGTGACACCCCTCTCATAACTTCTCACAAGCTCCATGCCATTTTATCATGATTACAACCTGGTTCTAAGCATGATAAAGAGGTGATACCTTGCAGATGCGCAGATTGCACAATACATTGGGGTGTAAGTACAGAATTTGCCACCAGGGACATTATTCTCATGTTCATCTGAGCTATAGTAAGAATTCTCACAGCTCAAACTGGTGAGAAAAAAATCTAAGAGCCAGAGAGAAGATACAAGGGGTGTGCCTGTGAATGTGAAAAGGCGGTGGGCAATATTAGGGCAACATACAGCGTGTGGACATCACATAAAGCATGTTACATTTCCAGTCATCTACTGGCATCCCATTACAACCTGAAGCGCTGCCCAGTGGGGTTTAAGGGAACAAGGTAAGATGGTGGCGCCCCCTAGTAGCAGCATCTATAAGCTGACCTCAGAGTGGAGTGTGTTACCTTGTAACGGGTTGGGAGCAGGTTCAACCTGCCTCTAGTTTTGGGGAAGCCAGGGACTGCTTTCACTAGTATCGTTTAGTTCCGTTTTCCCCTGCCAGGACCCAGAGGAAGTGGCTCCCTCTTGTGGGAGTGGTTCCGGTGGTGGGGGCATCTCATCCTCGGAAGCCGACTGCGCATGTGCAGCTGCTGTGGTGTCACCAGCTTCCTTAACTTCGTCACGCTGCTGCAAGCGTTATGTTCATACAGTGTGCCATAAATCTACCACACTATACAGTGTGACGTCAAACTACCACACTCTGGTACCCTGCAAACTGCTTTGTATTCTCTGCTTCCCTTGAAGTCATATTGCACAATTCAGAGTGGTGCAGCCTGGTGATTTTTGAATATTGACAACCATAAGTTCAAACTGGTTGCTTCTAACTTATTCTAATGCCAATTGAGTGAAGTACAAAGTTTGTCCTTTTTGTCCTAATCTTATTGGTATAATAGGTCAATTTACATTTGCTTGATTGTACTGAAGGATTGGTTTTTGGAACACCAACAAGGCCAGGGCACTATAGTTTCTATATATATACTGTGAAAGGTTGAATAAAATGGCATGGGTTTTATGTGAAATTATACCTTTTGGATTCTCTATGTATCCTACCATGGTATTCTTCAAACACTAGCACAGTGATCCTCCTATTAAGTTGGATATGTGAAGGTTCTACAATACTTTGAAGAAACATATTAAATTTCCAGGAAAATAACATGGGTTCAATGTTCAGGGTGAATTGTGCGATATGCCTCAAGTTTAGGTTGGCTTCATTTTGCCTGAAGTTTTATTGGTTTCAAATTAGCCCTGCCTCTAAACTAGCACTGGTCAGGCAACTGCTAGATAGGATAAGGAACTTGTGGGAACTTTACTTGTAGCCAAATAAGGTATATTTGCAACAAAAATAGTTAATGAAACTGAATGAAATTAGAACCATGAACTATATCATATGTAGGATGCTGTTTAAGAAAGTGCACTGCAAAAAATATCTTCGTTCAATCTTTTGTTAATTTTCATCCCTTCTACTACAAAAGGAGATGGTATGAAAAGAGTGTTCATTTAGATATTATTGATAGCAAACTTGGTTAATACTTCAAATCTTACATGCTCTCTTTATTCCAGAAAAAGGACAGTGATATCTTGGGAGGGGGAAGCTCAAATTTATTTCAGTCTGTGCTCTCTAATAGTATGATAATTTAATGATAAAATCTGGTGATAATATAAAAACTGGCATCTTTTTTATCTTTTACAACACCTGCAATATAGAATGTGAAATTTGGTCTGTTACTTTTAGTTTGAATTACATTTTAAAGCAGCTAAGCTTTATTATGATACTTATTCTGTTACTTTTAGTTTGAATTACATTTTAAAGCAGCTAAGCTTTATTATGATATCGCTGATTTTGGTGCAGTGGTACCACTCCCACATATTACTGAGGCATTATGAAGCCTACAAGACATCGACATGCTGATTTTCTCAGATCTGATTCCAGCCAGAAGTTTTGTCAGATCAGTGATAAATGGTGACATTCATTTAGATCTATGCACTTCAATAACAAAATTTTTCTGACCCATCAGTCATTACTTGCATACGGGATATAACCAGACTCTACTCTGACCTGGCTCAGCCTGCATTGTCAACCAAGGATTAGTCAGGTTGTCATACAAGAATATCATAAATCAGTATTCGTTACCGATTCAGATCGGGAAGAACCAAAGGTCAGTCTCGATGTCTCACAGGCTTTCAGCTGTTCTGAGTGGTCTCCAGAACATGCAATGCCGCCATCCAAACACCCTCACGCCCCCACCACAGCCGCCAGCCGGTCTAGTGTTGTTAGCAAAGAAACCTTCATACTTCCCTGGTTAGTCTTCTAGTCCAAGGATAAGTTGGTTAATTGATAAAAACATATCTGCTAGATTAGAAAACTCTGCTCGAAGGAACCCCCTCCTCTGCACCCCAAGGCGTTGTATCAAGTAGCATGCAAATCAAACCGGCACAAAGAGTGAAATGACCAAATCGATCAGGGGAGACTGGAGGGCCTTGAAAGTTTACATTATATATACATGATATGTATATCTTATATATAATACAATTATGCCACATCAATTAAAAAGGAGTGATAATTATCAACAGAGCTTCATTAAGCTAATATCGAATATTTCTTTAGTCTATGAGTCATTCAGGATGTAAGTGAAAATGCTGACTCAGCAGGTTTTTATGAAAGACGTATCGTCCTCCCAAGCTGGATACTGGTGGAAGTTAGTAGTAAGCGGTGGGGGATGTACAGAACCAGCATGGTGCGACGATCCAGGCAGAGGACTACCATCTCTTGGAAGAGGATGGTTTGGGCCCAGTCGGTTAAAGTCACAGACCTGTGTAGAGTCTACGTGAGGCCACACAATTTGTAGTTCCAGCCATGTACTAGGATTACAAGCTCTTCTTTAACATATTGGAGGCTACAGTAGGCTCTCAGATGTGCCTATTTCTGGCTTCAATTGGCTGAGAATTATTTATGCATCTATTTACAGAGTTAATTTAAATGACATGGATGCTCCAGACAGACTTTAACCGAATATACCAGCTCTTGGAGGATTATGGGTGGTAGCCGGCACACACGCATGGGGTGCAGCAGGGAAGGGGCGGGTAATCGGACGAACCTGATCGAGAGGGTCAGTGTCATCGGTGTCATCCTGACTGACTTCCTCCTGCTACAAAGGTTTAATTAAGGCAATTAATTAATTAGCAGTTTTCCTCCTTGACCCCAAAAAATAGCTTCCCTTGTTTGTGGTAGTTGTTATCATGTATATAAGGGGACATGTGGTTAGATAAGTAATTTTATGGGGACCTTAATAGAACCTGTATAGAAATATGAAATGCATATATACGTATAATATATATACTTTTGATATATAAACACAATATTGACTAGTTTCAGATACGAACGGCCATATTCTACCATAAGTTGACATGTATTAATATCTAAGTTTTTTTTTTACCTGGAACCAGTCAATATTGTATCTATCATCGACTTTCCTCTTAATATGTACTTTGCCATTCACCAACAAGGTCACGTTTTGGGCACTATTTATCCATATTTTTGCCCTATCACAACCAAGCACATACAACATATCTGTATGCGTCAGGTATGTCTCTAGAGTACTATAGTAGAATTCAATCTTATAGTTTTGGTGTCTTGTACTGTGCATCTATAAGTGTTTAATTAATTTATAGCTTCTGTCCGACCAAAAACGCCAAATAAATATACATATCTTTGGATCAAGCAGTATATTTAGCATATAATTGTTAATATTCAAAGCAGTTACTGCTGATGTATAGTGAGACATGTTCCCATATCCTATTATGATATATCATTACAAGGGAAATTGTTTATATATTAGAAGCATTGCTGCTAAAATGGCAGCAATATGTGCAGCAAATTAAAGGGACGGACAATTTGACAGTATATGTAAACTTAATGCAAAATGCACCATTCCACGACTAGGAGACAACCTGATTCATAGAAAAATCAGAAATCCTGAATTTGCGAGATAATACGAGACCACCCATGTGCACACTTGCAAACACTGCCACCAATGCTGGCTGTACACTTATTCACATACTCAGCATGGCATGTCGTAAAACAGGACATGTTGTAAAAAAAAAAATGATATGCCGTAAGAAAATAGAATCACCAGAGTACAAAAGCAAAAAGGGTGACACAGAGAAAGCAAAAAGTCTGAAAAATACATTGGGATGAACTGTAACAAAAGAGTCGTCAAAGTCCAGGCTAGTTGGAGGTCTTGTGTCAGTAGTAGTCGTGTCGACTGATTGAGGAGGTTCTGTGTATCTAAACTGTGTTTTGTTTGTTTGTTTAGGAAAAGAAGGGCATGCATGTATGTAGTCAAGTCCTTTGCACTTGTTAAGCTACAATAAGAAACTCTAATTTTCCTCAGAATTTCTTTCTCTTTGAAAATATTCTTTCCTTTGAATTTCAAATGTTTTGATGTCTTTATATGGATTAAGGGGTTGTAGTTTCTTTGATGGATTACATTATTTAGGACTATGTAGAGTTGTGGTGTTTGTTTTTGGGTACATCATAGGTTATTTGACGGTTTCAGGTCTCTATTTTGTGCTACCTGTGGGGGCTTGGGCAGCCTGATGGTCAGTTCCAAGTTGTCCTGGCTCGCATGTGATCGTAGAGTTCCTGCGTCAAACTGTGGAGATACTGCGCGTAAACGAGGAGCGTCAAAACAGTCACCGCCGCCATCTATGTATGTGCATGTGTGTGCGCAAATGTGTTTGTGTACATGCTTTGAGCCTAAAAGACATTGACATGCTAATATCCTTCGATTGGATTGATTCATCAGATCAGTTACATTCTTTTTGCTGTATGCATATCATTGACAATATCAAATTGCCTCTTTCGAGTCAAAAATTGTTACTCTCATGTCAAACTTTGCTTGCAGCCCAGGGCCAGGTCTGGCCCACAGCAGCAGCCTGTGTTTGATGTCAGTCAATTCACTGTGTGCGAGAATCGTACTACAGAAAGATTGCTGCCGATTATAACCTACCATTTAATGAGTGAGAATCAGCAGTGAAGTGTCAATGTCTTCTAGGCTTTCTTGTGTTCATTACACACAGCATGCAACTTCTCACCAAGTGTGACTGTCACATTCACAAGTAACGTGAGGGTGTCCGTCAGGCTGCTCCAGTGGAAATTTCTCTTTTGATTCCAGACTGTTTCTGCATTGCACATGCGGAGTGAATACTTTGTGTTGAGGCAGTGATCATGAGATATCATGTGTGAAGTGTTGTGTGTTTAAGTGTTTAGATATTTGAATAACGGCATATTTAAGCGTGTTTTAGCATCATGTACTGCACATGCGGTATGTTGTTGCAAGGGAGGAAAGTGTAAAATACTTGATGGAGGGAATGTATGGGGCCCTAGTACAAGTCCGACAGTCAGATGAAGAAGCATGTTCATACAGTATAACTCTGGTAGTGTGGCACCCTGTTCAGGGAACCAACTCTCTGGTGACTAATTTGTCTGGAAAGAATCCTCTTTTTCTTGTTTATTGACCCTATTAAGCAGGGCACCCTACAACTCAGACCAATAGGCCCAATGGGTTTGAATACGAAGCTGTCAGCCGCAACCCAAAAACAGAGTTCAGCTTCATGTTGAAGTGGATTTAGTTTTAACTCCTTATCATCTAATTTATAAAACAAACTGCATGCAGCATGCTGGATAATCTTAGGTAACAAACAGCGAACCCAGCAAGCTTACAATAATGCAAGATACTCATATATGCAGTTATTATGGTACACCTCTCATACCACTCTTTCCCTGACCAACCCCCCATCCCTCGACCCTCAGCAGGTACAAAAAAACATAACAAAGAAACATGATGCAAAGGATCACAGTCATGCAGTGCTACTGGCTTCCTCTGATGTCAAGGCGACATGCGTATGTTTCAAATTTGTCACAAGCATATCGCACAGAGTCAGAGGGCATCGACTTACAAGCAGCTCAGATATATCCAACCACAACCATCAGACTCCTGCCACACATCACCCTATAGCAGGGCTTCCATCGGCTGACTTTTGCCACCCATCAATTTGTCAGTAACCACTTTTATGAGACTTTTGATAAGGTTTTGGTCCATGAAAAGTTGGCACAGAGACATGCCAAGTAATTTCAGGACCTATAAATTCAAATTTGGCACCACTGACTGGCAAAAGATGCCACTGATCAAGTCATAGTGGGTTGATTTTGTTATTAAAGAAACGGGTTACGGCTAATGAAATTGGTGGTGAAGAAGTTATCAGGGTCACTGACAAACTTCTTGAGTTTCAGCTTAATCGCTGTTTCAGTTGACTAGAGGTTGAACATTTCTATACTGCTGCTACAAATTCTTATTCATAGGTAAGTTTATATACACCAGATATCTATGAACATTTTGCTTGGGGATCTTTTCCCGAACCACAGATAACATCATTCAGTAGTGAAATGAGGGCGGTGCAAAGTGCAGCATAAATACACACCATCACAATGGAAAAATTGTATTGAATCGTCTGAAATTTTTGGTATGAAATTGAAATCTGGAGTTCAATAAATAAAAAAACATCCTGTTTTTATGGCCTGTGCATATTTCTGAATTTATTCAGATTGAGTGGCAGCGGGTTGCCAGAAGGGTACCACCAGAGTACCATCTGGGTGCCACTAGGGTAAGGCCAGATGCCACCAGGGTCCAGCCTGAATATGGCCGGATGCAACCAGGTAAGGTTAACCAGTCAGGGTATGGCAGGGTGCAGCTGAATTTTTATCATTATTAATAAATTCCATATATAGATAATGAAATAACCAACCTCACAGCCAACAAAACTGGATGTTTTTACGAAACACACCAAAGTAGATACATAAGTGAGCTTTTACTTACTGGCACAGACTGAATTATAATAAGCAAGAGTGAACCTATTGAAATGATAGATACCCATTCACTTCTGGAGACAGGTACTCCGTCCTTTGATTGTGCGATTTTAGAACATAAGCGTCATTCTCAAATACTTACAATACTCTCATTGTAATATATTTCCATATATATATATTAAGAGATGTTATGATGACTCTTCAGTAATAACAATTGACACCTAAAAGCAAATATCACCCTCGAACCACAGAAGTTGAAGCTGAATGTACTGTTTTGTGAATGGTTATCTGCTGATTTATTGGTTCACCTTTGCCCCCTATGAACACGACAACTTTACGGCTCTACAATTCACCACAGACAACATGGTGGGGTGATAATACAAAGGGGTTGCTCACCAGAGAATGGGGAACGGGAGTAGTACTTACTGCTGGTGGGGGTGAGCTGCGGCGGTGCATGGGCACGTGTTCACGTGGATTTGTATGGCGGCCACGGGTAAAGCTGAAAGTAAAGGCAATGCCAACGGTTACCTCAACCTACATTGTATAGCACATTGCGTAGTACTAGTCTCATTTACACTTTACATTGACAACAAAAATCTTCAATTCCAAAAGTTGATAAAAAAAAAGTCTCAGTAAAAATTACTTGTGAATACGGATCAGTGCCAGACTCAATACTTACTTGAGTGGGAGCAACATTTGTTATTTTTCTCTCAGTCTGCACATACATTTGATTGTATTCTTTTGTATACATTTAGAAGAGGAAAATGGTACTTTTGACATCACAGCATGCAGTCCAATTCCCACAATTCAAAAAAGCATTTCAAAATCCACTATTCAGAACAATAGACATGGAAGGAAAATAGATTTGATTTCAAAATGGCTCAAAATTGTTGATGTAATCAAAGTTCAATTTTCTTTGCACAATCTCTTCTGTTGGTGTGAGACTTTTAGATATGATAATTGTTGCTATAAGTTTTAATTTTGCATCTCTTTCATATCTACTTTGGAAGATGAGGAAAGCTCATGACTGCATTACGTTGCAGAGCCAAACTGACAAAGACATTTGAAACAGCTATGCTTTGAAATCATAAACAGTGAAATAATATTAATAAACAATAAACAGACTTGTATAATGCACCTTCAAATAGATCAAATGTGCATGCTCCCTAAAGCCTAGTATTGCTGCAAACCTGGTCTATGTTATGTTGTAGCAGCAGAAAGCAAGGTCTATGATTTAGAACTGATGTTTATCTATGTATGGTAATTAACTATCAATAAGTTAATATGTTTTGTGTAAACATTGAGGACTGAATGTTAGACTTGTCACCAACTTACCATTAACTACCAGACAGGTGGACAAACCCTCAACTCTGTAAACTGGGTTTCATGCAACTGTTGGAGTTACCTAATATATTCACACCAGATCATCCAAAAAGGCAAATACAGATGGATAGACAAAAATGTTTACAATGGCATTTTCTAAAGATTCTCACATGTAATCTCTGAAATCTCTCCAAAGAAGACATTAAGTATATTTCCTTAGAACTATGTATACACTACACATAGCTCAGTGTATTTAACACTGATCCATACATGGGTTTCAGACCTTGAACGTAACTTCCTGTGCGTTCAGGTGTCAATATACTAAATCACCGAAATGATCAGCCCCCCTCTTCCCATGGCTGCTCTGCCCAGGGCGACTAGGCAAAGCTCACTGCTTAACCTTAGAGAATGCCACTGCTCTGAGGAGATTTGGACAGTCTAGCAGCAGCAACACAAATGAGTTAAAGTGTGGAGCTTCTACAGAAACTACAGTAGAACTGCAGAAATTTTGCTTGGAACAGAATCGTTCTTGTTTATTGAACCTCGTTAAGTGTGGCACCCTACAACTAAGACAACTTGGGCTCAAAAAGGAGTGTGCCCCAGCATAACAGGGTTTTAATGTAAATACCCACTTCTGGCTGCTTCCACAGCCAGTCAGTCCATGACACAAGGGCCTGGTGTGGCGTTCTCCACTGCTGTCAACACACTGCGACAGTATTCACTGACAACCCACTACACCAGTGACACCAACTGACTGTTACAACTGACAGCACTGACAGCAGCAAATGCTTGATCCAGACAGTGTGGACATGTGACGACTACATGAAACCATGTGACGACTGCATGACAGCATGTGATGACCACAGGATACCACGTGACTACCACATAACACCACACACAGGACGTCCCACCTCTACCACCATGTAGACCACGGACAATGTTGAGTCCTGCTCCCTTTTCCCAACTTGGTACTTCCCAGACATAGGATGGCCTTCAGACACTTTTACTGTTATGGGCCCTTCCTCCTCCAAAATATATGGTCATTTCGAAAAAGCTTCTTCTTTATATTTCATGCTACACTATATATATATTTGCATATGTTTTTACTAGAACACAAGGTGATATCTTTCTAAGAGAAAATCTAATATTTTCACAAGAAACATTACAAAATCTTTTGAATCGAGATAACTGTTATACCAAAATTTGGATAGATAGCCTGGGCAAATATACATAGACCTTAATAAACACTTTGACTCATCATCATGAAATAAAATTTTCATAATCAATTATCAAAGAAGCCCTTATTTTGGTTGACCTAAAGGATGATAAAATTAGTTGTCGGATGGTGGGTGTGTTTCTCATGGCAGCAGTAAGTAACCTGAGGACATTTCCTGTGGGTATGACGTCATGTATCTAGGTCAAGTTGATGTCACAGAACATTCAATTTTGGGTTATTAATAGAAGCCCCACGCGGTGCTGCTCCTGTCACCTACAGCGAGGAGGCACAAAGTGAACACGACAAGAAAGAAGGCGGCGGGAGCAGAAACATGTGACATGCTGAGAGGTCACGTGGGCGACACGTACCCGGTGTGCGAGACGTGGTGCACTAGAGCCCTGGCCGCCGCCAGGCCTAGTCAGAGAGTGTGAAATCTAGAAGAACAGGCGGGAGAAACAGGCATACATCACTCTTCTCAGTACTATGAAGAAACGTAGTTACTGAGCCTGAAGTGATGGCCATTGGAGGCCATTTTGCCCATAACTATGGCCCAATGCCATAGGTGAAGCGCCATTATTATGGGTTCAGTAACTATGTTTCCTTATTATCACATACCTGAAAATCCCGAAAATAACACTATTTTCTGTACAGCCTGAGAATGGGTCGAACATTATTTAAATGTCATGCCCAGCAGCAGTCTGTGCACAGGTATATAATAATAAAAGATACAGAGCAATACAGCAGAAAGCCTACCCTGTTCCCCTGGCCATAGGCTAGTGGGACCACAGGTAGTTCTAGTGTCATCCATAAGATGGCACCACATGTTCTGTGTCAGACACTTCTGTGTAGGCTATGTGCTGTATAGGCATGAAGTGGATTTGTTATGGAAGGTGGCACTGTGATAAATGTGGTCAAAGATTGCAACACTTGTACCTTAAGACACTAGAACTAGGATAGTTATAACTGCTTTTATTTAATGTCAGAGAACAAAGAAATATTTGTGATCTTCGATAACAGATCACAGAGTGTGCCTGCTGAAAAGCAGTTTGACCACCGTATCATTTTTCACCACATGCCAATTTTTCAGAGAAAATGCCATCTAACATTTCAGAGTTTCAATCCATCGTCTAAACTTATATATCATGTTAATGCTTTTCCTGGACTTAAATGTTGTTGTCCCCCCCAACTTAACCTGGGTCGGCTTTTTAGATGATCTGCTGCTGAAATCAATTCAAAGTAGGGAGAAAATGTCTACTAAAATGATTTTCTTTATAAAACTAATAAAAAGCAAGGACTAAAAATTAAGAGTTACTGCTGGTTTAAAAGACAACACCATTCCTTGTGATAATAGCCTTAAAGTATCTAGAACTGAGAGATCGGTCTGTGTGGCTATTGCTGTGTGCAGGGATCTGTAGTTCTCCATCATCGTGATAGAAGTAAAATAAGTAAAGTGGTCGACTACACACTTTATCTTTTTATTGTCTACACTAGGGTTGCATCATAGGTATTCCTTTCTACTGTCACAAATGTATTTGCAGGGATGCAAGTCATAGTAAGAAAAATATCGAAAATAGAATTGGGACTGGTAGCATAACAAGCTCAGAGCTGCAGTATGAGTATAAGATCAGTTGAGGAGGCTTGCTTTCCAAAAAATCAATTTGACACAATTCACCAGCCTTTCAATGGTCGTCTGGTACAACCAGAGTCCAGTCAAGACGGCCTGGTGCACCTAACTCTTACCTCAGACTTGTGATAACTACAATTGAAAATCTTGAAATATTGGATAGCCGTGATTTATCAGAATACTTGCATCCCTGTATTTGGACTTAAATGTAAAAAGCATGATAATACTACCTAACAACTTCGGAATTTAGAATAGGGAAAATGTGTTATGTTAGAAAGAATGGATAGTTCAATAAGAATGGAATGAAATTCTAATTTATTTTAAAATATCTTGCATAGGGAATATTCTAAGGGCCTGAAAGTATGACTTTTATGATCATGATATATCAACCAATACTGGACTGCAGATTCCTAACGTAAGTAAAATTGTTCAGAGGGTTTTAAACATATACATACCTTTGAAAGGTAATTTCTACAGTATTGGTTAGTAAAGTTACATATATTTCTTCTAAATTGGGGGATTCTTATACATTAATTTGTATTTTCTGTCTGTTTAATTATTTCCTTTAAATTATTCTTTACTGAATTTAAATTTACTTTCTTTGTTCACTACTTACAAATTCTTATTCTGGCACCACATGTTCTGTGGCAGTCCTCATAGGATCTAAATCAGCCATTCCACCAACTTGTCTAATTCCTTAGGATACAGAAGCCATTAATTGTATGTGAAAATATTTCCCAGTATCAGAAAAAATAATATCATACACATCAATTGATTTATTTGCCAAAAAAGGAATAAAGAAGCATTATACCTTGAGCCGAAAATAAACAACCTATGCCCAGTCCCCCTAAAAAAGATTTGAGATATAAATAAAGAGTGGGTAGGAGTGAAAACTAGAGTAAACAGAAGCTGTATTCTGTAGAACTGAGGTATAAGTTGGTGGTTTTAACCAAAGGTGTTGGCGAGCTTGTCAAGTGTGTGAGCAACACAGCGGACAGGTGTGAAATGATGCTGGGAGCACGAACCAACAGCATGCCAAAACCAAAGACCAGCTACATACAAATTGGGGAACTTTTCTAGCATGACACACTGCAACACAACTACGACTCAGAATTTCTATGAATATAGTCTGTTTAATAGTTGTGTTGCAATCTCTCTGACACTCTTGGACATATATGTTTGCTGTATGATATTTTAAACAGGTCCATATATGCCAGCAAGCATGTGACATGCCCATGACACCCTTTATTGTGAGTCCATCGTTAATGTGCCAGGAGACAAACACACCATCATAACACACTGGGAGAACATATCATGAGTGCTATCATAGAGCATGTCATGCCAGGCAAGTCCACCACTTTATACATGTAGCTTGTAGCGAGCAGCAGGCTCAACCAAAACCACTCTCCGCAAGCAACTCATGCCGGGCCGGGCCGGGGTTTGGATCAGGGCAGGACTGTGATATGGGGCAAACGGCAAATATGACAACACCCTTCGTGACAGAATGTGGTAAAAAATAAATGCCAAACTGGAGGTATCAAATATGGGACCGAAACAAAAAGAATTTCTGTTCACACCAAAATGAAAGTTTTAAAACATAAGGAGGTATATAATATATATAAAGGTTTAAATGAAAGACAGGAGAGGGCGCAGCAGTCGACCCTCTACGGTCAACCCCCTCCCCTGAGGCCACTAGCCAGTGGAGACTGGACACATCCCCTTTTGCCAAAGACTTATTCAACCTCGTTATGTTTATCATTTGATTACGTAAGGTTTGTCTATTAGTAAAATGACATGCGCGGATCAGGTTACATAACCTCGTTAATTGATCATGTTAAATGCTACAAGCGCTTACCAGGTTTTATAATTTCATTGAATTAACCAAGTCATAACTAGTGACAATTTGTGCAGCGCGCCTTCTCAGTGTAATAAACTTTTTCCTCCACTGACATCTCATCATTTAATTTGTGTACATAAAGATATCCTGTGGATCTGGATGTGCATGGAAAGAGCACAGTTATTTCAGTATGAAAAACCTAAAACCCTGTTGAAGTGAACAACTCTGATGGACACCCTATCAAGATAGATAAATCTGTGTGTCTGTATTCAGACACAGATACATTTTGTAATTAAAAATTTGATAACCTCGGATCCAATAGATACATTTAAAAAAGGATTTCAGATATATCATTAACTTTGCCTTTAAATGGTCTAAAAGAGTTCCTTAACCTATGGGGGCTCAGTTAAGAACAATAATTGTCATCATTATTATCTTTTACTGATAATGTTGACAGTTGCAAGTATGGTGTTCGCATTATATCATGAAAGAACACCCTTTTTGGGGCAGTTTGGGCCTTCTAGCTCCATGACTTATGATTCCACAGACACTGCTAGGTTTCAGTACTGATACTGGCAATAAATGGGGATTTGGGCACCATGGACTTGCCAAGCAACATCTGTTACAATTACAATTCTTCCTGTCGATGGATCTGTTACCTTCTTAAATATCCCACTGACTCACGTCCAATTCTTTTCAAGCGGTAAGTAACATAATTAATGAGATACGAGAATGAGATGAGTTATGTGTTAGATAGATAGGTCCTTGACATAAGTCAGGGATACTCAACCAAGCATTTCTGCGACAGCTCTTTTGAAGCATTCAATGGTTACTCATTTTTACAGGCCAGGGTCA
Organism: Alentia gelatinosa; assembly: GCA_950022655.1. NCBI lineage: Eukaryota > Metazoa > Annelida > Polychaeta > Phyllodocida > Polynoidae > Alentia > Alentia gelatinosa. Next base: position 5,120,869 of record OX465579.1, on the reverse strand, counting down.
AGGGTATTCCAGAATTTTATACTTCTGTAGAGGGGGAATCTGTCATATCTACTCATGCGATGTCTTCTGGTAGGTCGCAGGGAGTCATCACCTTGAGTGCCCCTCACCCATGTTTCCACAAATTTGGTATCTTTGGATCTCTTGAACATAGCCTTAAAGACAAATGCTGGTAGTTGGGTGATTTCTATTGATTTTTGCTAATAACTCTGAATAATATAAGTCTTGTATATCAGCAGATAGAAAATGCAAGAAAAAAGGCATGTCACCATGCTGACTTCTATGGGAAGGCCATCTGAAAAAGGTAAGTGCTAAACTATTGTTCTATTGTTATTTTCAAATAATTCTGGGTCATAATTCTGGAACATCTACAAATGTTGGATACTATCCTAACCATGCTAACTTCTAGGGGAAGGCCGTCTGTAGAAGGTAAGTGCTTAATTATTGGAATCTATGGGGAACTGCAATATTTTCAAGAAACCAGATGGCAGTACAAGTGTCAAAATTTAGTTCTGAGTGTGGACACAGATGTCATTGCAACACCTACCCATATTTGTCTTTAAGATGTTGACTGTCTCGTCTTACTTTTAAAGTGGGTATATATCACAGATAGTGTGGAGCCTTTCTACAATATATCCCTCATGTTGTGATTATCTCCAAATACAAAAGTAATGACATTTTAAACTTTTCTTAAGACACTTGACTGGAGAGTGAGGTATATACAGTTTCAGTCCTGAATTAAGTAAATTTGGAATTATTATTGAGATTTATGTAAAAAAGAAAAACAACAAGGTTAGACATGAATTTTTGTAAATCCCATTTATTGTAAATATCAATAGAAAATGGCGATTAGTCCTTCAGCTTGACAAGCGCAGCAATAATTTGACATGATGTCTTAGCTCAACTAGAAGAACCTTCTGACGCGCAACTCGAGGCAGTGGTTTATGGAGGTCATTGTTCATCACCCAAAGGAAGTCCATTGACAACAGTCACCATGGCAACCCAATTCTTATAGCCAATCACAAAAGTCCGACGAAGAATATTCCAGCTATACATCTGCATTAAGAAGCTTTGGTTTCTTGTGATGGAAACATTTAAATGTACATGTACATCTCAATCAAAATAAGAAATATTACATTTTCTCTTTTTTCTCGGTTGGGATGCAACACTAGCACCGATGTGTCTGTTGTTATTCATGCTTCTTGCTATTGATTTGTGTTAGTTTGCAGTCAAACTGGAATCTTCCTGTTTTCATATTGGTCATTTCAACTAGCAGGGTTGACAGGCACAGACAATCTCCCTCCCTTGGGGAGCTACACCATTTTTGGGGACATTTTTTTCTATGAATGTTTCTCATCATGCAGTTCTTCTGAATCAGTTTCTGTTGGTTTACGGAGGTCGCACCACCAGAAGGTTCCTCTAGTTGGTACAACAAAACTTCTGATCATTGACCGGCTACCATCGTTTTGGTTTTACTCTCTACTTTCCATACGCACATATTATTTATGTAGGATGCAATCGGATTGTTGACAATTCAAACACACGCTTTCACCAGCGTTCCGTTGACCTCATTAACTTCAAAACGAGGCTCATTTCCGGTTTGGTTTTCAACTCAGTCAATAGAGAATACAAAGAATTGAAACGACTGCAATAAAAACCGTCTGAGGTAGACATACAAATAGTTCCTCTGTTTCTGAACAAAAATATATGTGATGATCCTTCTAAAAGGATGCCATTGGCTATTGATCTTTGCTTTCCCAATGAAAAAGTGATTTGTTATGTTACTCGTGTGCAGGTTGTAATCAGCAATATATATCCACGCTGCATCGTAAGTGTAAGAAAGGTCGATAAATAAAAATCACCATTGTCAACCGATAGTTTCTGGTAGGGTGCTTTATTACGATTTCAGGGGAAAAAAACTAAAAGAGTTTGAGAATAGTTGCTGACAACCATTGCTTGACAAACACAAAGGCATTATTCTACCATTCAATATTCATGGATTGTCAGCATATTCACAATATTCTATATGTATATACGTAATGCTATAATACTTCTTGATATTAAATAATATCATGAATACACAAATGTAAAGAAGCAAGAATGCACTAACAACTTTATACATCCCTTAAATACATTAAATGACCCTAGGAGATATAGCTACATAACTGTAATTTGTCCACAGAATCAGAATATTTCTTGTTGATGAAGACAATAGTCACACATTTGATTCACGTTCAAAATAACATCAGAAATACCAGATAATAGTTTATGGTCCCTAAATAAAGAATACTACAGGGTCGGAATGCAAAATAAAACTAAATTTCCTAGTTCGGGGTAATAAAAAATTTCAGTTTTTTTTAAAGAGAAAAATCAAACCTGCCCATTCGTAGTATGGTCACACATTTGATTCACGTTCAAAATAACATCAGAAATACCAGATAATAGTTTATGGTCCCTAAATGAAAAAGAATACTACAGGGTCGGAATGCAAAATAAAACTAAACTTCCTAGTTCGGGGTAATAAAAAATTTCAGTTTTTTTTAAAGAGAAAAATCAAACCTGCCCATTCGTTCAAAAGCTCTTATTCTTCCACATAATAAACTAGGAGTGGAATGTTAAAATCGGGCATACCATAGGCACCAGCAAAATAAGTGTAAAACTTTCACTCAAAGCATGTATACTGAGTTATATACATCGTAAAATCAGATATGAACTGGAAGTGTCGGGAATATCGTCACATGAAAGTTGCTCATGCTCCATGGGGCATCTCACATTCTCAATGCACATGTACAAAATGTATCTTACAATGACTTTAAACATACATATATTAGAACAAATTATTCACCCACAACCAGCATCGTTGCACTTGTTATTTTACATATATTTCATTTGTTAAAAGTATGCCTTTTTTATTTCTCCATTGCTGATTGTTAGGCAAACCTAAACTAAGGCTTGTTCTTTTGTCTAACATCAAAACCTTTTTTTATGTTCTCTCTCCAAGCCAATGTGAAAATTCGAGGATTTCCAGTAAAATCTCAAGCATTTCCAGAATTGAAATCTCAATGGAGTTGTACCTTTTAGACTAACCTCAACTTACACCTCTATAATGAAGACAAGAACACATAACTATGAAAGATATATAACCTTGTATTAAAACTTCCAAGAGCCAGTGTGCTGCAATGCAGAATCAAACTAAGTTTCCAATACCATTTCATGCTGCCAACTTTGTAGCACACCAGTTCAAAAAAAAGTTTGCAAAGTAAAACTATGTTCTTTGTGTACTAATCAGAAGTTATAGATCATACTTCTTCTTCTTGCGATGAGTGGTGAACACTATGGTTGTCCTTGAGCACCTCACAGGATTCCGAGAAGTTCAAAACAAAATCCCTGGTCTCTGTTTTTTGTCAATTGAACCTGATGGAAGCAATTTACATAAAATAAAAACACACACATCACGTGCTGCTGACGACGTCACCACCATTATTGTCACTGCACACGGGTCTCAAATCCAAAAAATCAGTTTAATAATTACAAATACACTTTCGCTGATTAATAATAGATTAAAAGCTACTGTTACTGTACAAGGCAAACTTGCAGTTATCTTTATTATGAATACGTGTGGGAGGCTGCTGTTTTGACTGTAACCTAGCAACCAGCCTACATCATGATTACGTCATGGTTACGTCATACGCACGTCACTTCTGCTGCAGGCATGCGCACTCAGGTCCCGCACGAGACACAAACAGATTTCTGTTCACAAAATCATTCTATGCACTTCTAAGATTTCTTTTTTCTTTGTAAATGCACAAAGCTGCATCTAAAATGCCAAGCACAAAATGGGTGGGTTACAAATAGGCATCAGTGCCCTTCTTGGTATTTCCGGGCCACTTTCACCTGCACAAACTTGGCTCAGCTAGGTGCCAGGATTATTTAATAAAAAACATAATTATAATAAAATTCTCCTACAAATAATGCAAACCAGAAAACTAAAGGTAAACCACCGCTATGTACTTTCACAAAACACCAGCAACCAAACTATCGAACAGAGTGGTCCACATGGTTTCAGGGGGCGGGTGGGTGGGGGTGTTGGGGTTTGGGGAATTATCCATAGTTTCAAGATGTACAAAATGTATATATATATATATATGTTAGTATATCATACGGATCAGCCATCTTACTGGCCCCGCCACAGTCACAGAGACACACTAGATCTAGTGAAAAGAGAAGATCTTTTAATCTATACACCCTTCCCGCTCAGGGAAATTGCCGCCCGCCAAGATGGCCGCCACCGGCCTCCATGCGCCTCATTCTGGTCCCCGGCGATGACGTCACAGTGGCTGGGGGGGTTTCCCTGGGGAGTCACCATATGGTAGTCTGGCGTCAGGCGTGGGAATCCCCGCTCATGTTATGACGGTTGTCCGTCATCTGATTGGTGTCATTGTACTGCCGGTAGAACTCATTCGTGCTGTACTGAAAGTGGAAGAAAACAAGAACAAAAACATAAAAAGATAATCAATTTTCAGAATCAAGCAGCGTGTATGATATACATAACAGAATCCCCATTTCCCTCAGCAGAAAAAATATCTTACATTTACATGAATCTTAGGTAGACTACTTAGTACAAATACTTACACATGTGCATGCTGAAGCAAACCTATTTGACCTAACTTTCTCCCATCAGTCATACTTATGTTTAGGCTACGGTACAGGAGGATGTATTAGTAGGGGTTTACAATTAGTACTGGAATTATACCACCTTGCCAGAGTACCCCAAAAGCTTGATCTGAGGTCTAAACAAAGTAAAATGTTAAAGGTGGTTTAGAGAACTGGTGCTTGGTACCAAAGTTAAGAAATATCTTCTCCTCAAAGGTTTAAAGGTGTTCTCTGACAAAAAAACTATAGATTCTATCTAGGTTTATCATCACAGTCTTTGGAGTAAGAAGAATGTGAACAGAGGAAAATGCAGAGGATTTGAAAACACCTTCCTACAACAACTATGAGAAGATACTTCTAAACTCTGTGCCAAGATTTGGATCCTGTGTTACTCTATCTGAACTTAAAGCTAGGAAGATGTTACAAGGTGAGTTTGATGACTAAACGCCAGGGTCGGTATGGCTGGTTCTCCTAGTGCTGTGGTGTGCATGCTGCTTTTGTGAATGATCAATGGTCTGAAGGTCGTTGAAATCATATACACAAACAACAAGGACCTTTGTACACATACAGGATTACTGCTGGGGTGGTAGTAGTAACTGGGAAGGTACGATCAAATTAAATGCAACTGAATCACCATAGAGGCATGTGAATTTATCTCATAATCAATGCCAACTTTCACACAACAGAGATTGATACTTATCTATCTCTGAATCACATTGATAACAAACAGCCAGCACATGTGAGACAATGTCAATAATGACTATGTAAAGAATAAATTGCATTGAGAAATTAAGGACATGCTTGAAAATACATTAAAAGAAATACACACATTTCCTCCAAGTTTCTATGAATGGGCAGCTAGGTTTTGTAAGAAAAACGCTGAAAAATCTTGTGATAAATGTCTTCACCCTCAAAGTCATCACCATTTCTTAAGGAGTCTAGTTGATCTAGTTCAAATTTAGGCAGGATTCTTTTAAAATTTTGGACAAAGTCAATCATAAAAAAAGCAAAGCTACATGTATATATACCATATGGCTGCACGTAACAAGGACAATAATAATGTCATGCCAACTGAGGATGCAGTCCATAAGGAAATAATCAGAATGAATTGGTAACACTTTCACACTGCTTGTATATGGATTGATTTAGAATTTAGATGAACAAAACTCCTTCAGATTGATAAATCTAAGTCTACCATGTATTGGGGTGTGAAGCCAAAAGGTCAAGATTGTTCATTGTGTCAGACTGGACAGTATCAGAACTGCAAGGTCAACTAACGTCAAGGTCAACTTAGCTTGCCTTAACGACAACTGCTCCTGGTGGTAAAATGAGGCTTGGCTTTCCCTTGAGAGAAGAAAATTCTCAATTTAGAACCAAATATCAAATAGTCACGGGATAAAAAGGGGTTCTTTTTTTCCATGGGTGCCTTCCGTTGTTGCTCTCATTTCTCTGAGGTTTTGTTTGGGGTTGATTCACGGCAGGGTTTATTGAAAGCCCACATGGCGTAGATTGACAAGTTCAATGGCTTCTTCTGGCACTAGTACGGTGGGAGTAGGTTAATGTGGGGGGAGAGTGGAGGTCACAATTGTGTTTCTAGACTCCTTAAGGGTGAGCGGGAGCGGAGGCTCATACCTACCGGCGGGGGTACGAACTGCTCTGGTGGCTCCACCTGGAACGGGCAATGATGACGTCATATCAACGAACGCGGCTACAGTCATGGCCACCATTACACAGAAAACTTAACCGTCAGCTATCATTTCACGGGACACCCTCCCCAATATAAAAATGAGCCCTCGCTAAGTGGGTATTACAATTCTGATCTGCTAATCCCTTTGGCTTAATATTCCCCTGGTTAATGTCTCATATAAAAGTGGTCAATTTTTTCACTTCGTTCAGAAAAACATACTATTTTAGCAATGTATACATTATTGGGTGGTCAATAAACAATATCACTAGAATGTATGACTTCAGGCAACAATTAGGATATTACATAGTTTTGCATATCATGAATATCCATAGAAATCTGTTAAAAAAACAGCTTCAGGTCATTGGGTGATGTCACCCCTGACTTACCCTATCACATAAAAAATGTACCATCATCAGGATTTTTATTGTCTTTTTTCTGCTCATAATGAAAGCCAAATAGGCATGAGCCTCACTTTGACGGGAATTCAGATTTTAAAATATGCAGGAATGAATATTAATGAACTTTTAAAATATGCAAATGAGGAGAATACAGGCCACCTTGCTGCACAAAAATAGATTTTTAAACCAGAATTTTGGCCATCCACTCATCATAATTGAAAGATATATATATGAATATGAATAGATATCAGTGTTGGGCTACTTGTGCAAACTACCAGTGCAGTCTCCAGAGACTGATATTATTTGTATCCAAAGAAAACCGAATAATGTATGAAGGAAATTATCTTAACGAAATGCATAAACACAACATTCACTATTAGCAGCACAGGTTGAATCTACCGCACACCATCTCACTGAAGTAGACAGCAGAGAAAGGCGAAAACAGAAGAATCCTGCTTAAATCAGACCCAGTTTTACCAATATCTCCATTCATAACTGCAATTCAAAATACAATATTCCAGTGATCCTTAGCATTTAATACTACATCACACAGAGTTTTAATCTACAATCACAAGTCGTTAGAGACACAAACAAGCCATATCCAGGTTTCCTGTTTTTGTAGTGGTTGTTCATAGAGTTTTAACAGAGCTTTGACAGAGCTCAGCTATTGGCTGCAGGTGCAGAGGATTGCATCTACAGATAAACTTAGACTGGGGGAATGTGTGTAGTAATTAATGATCATTTTCCTTGAGAGACAGTTTGGAGAGGGAGGGAAAGGAGAAAATGAAACTGGGAGAGCCAAGGTGAAAGTGTGAGAAGGGGAAAAAGAGGGAACAGAGGGAGGGAGACAGTAGAAGGGAAAAAAGGGAGGGAGCAGTAAGAAGGAAAGGAAATGAACGAGACACAAGTAAAAGGAGAGCAAGAGAGGTGCTGAAAGAAAGATTGAGAGGGAGACAGAGAGAAGGAGATATACAAACGGATAAAGAGGGAGAGTGGGACACAGGAAAAGAAACAGAAGGAGGAAGAGAGGGAGACGGAGAGAGAGGGAAGGGGGAAAGCAGGTGGAAGTGACACAGAGTTTCTAGTAGGTTCTGGACTCCAGATGTGGGCCTTGAACTGTGAGGGTACATGTACAGCAAGCATGGCGACTTCCGTGCTGCAGCAGGTGTGTTCCTGGCTTTATCTTTTTAAACTGGTGGCATCTGCATGGAGCGTGCTAGCAAGGGTTGAGGACTCTTTATCAGATTGATTCTGAGGGTGAAGGCGAGTTGCGGTTACGTAGCTAAATTTATGCAACAAAAAGTTGGCTTTCACTACATACCTAAACAACAAGATTAGGGACTGAAAGGTCTTGGCTACGTGAGACAGAATGAAAGAAATGATTATAAGGGTAGGTTTATTCCCAATTTTCCACTCTACATATCTATGAGGTATATTTTGTGTTGTATCTGTTATTCATATTGATATAACAAGTATTGAAATGTTGCTCCCATAAATAAGTGGACTAGACTAGGCTGCAAGCCTACAATAAGTTAGTTATATTTATGAAATTATGTGTAACTTATTAAGAAGTGGCAGTGGTCAGTGAGGCTGAGTCCCTTTTATGATTATATCTGTGGTCCAACATCTACCTGCTCCAAGCCATGACATAGAAAATTGTTTGTGCAACAGGGCCATAGTAAATGACCATGCACATATAAATAATTAAGATTGCATCTTTTTATAATTTTCAGGTATATATGTATAACAATTAGGAAACATATGTACTGTGGGGAATTGATGCCACCCTCTTCCTTCATCTCAGAAATACATGCCTCTGCTTGTGGAATGAGTATATAATTCAGGGACAGAAGACCCTGGACAGGCATCACTTCGCCTGCAGTAAGTATGTTTCCTTATAATACTCACTATGGCTACATTGACAGGTTTGACAGTGCTGTGACACCCCTCTCATAACTTCTCACAAGCTCCATGCCATTTTATCATGATTACAACCTGGTTCTAAGCATGATAAAGAGGTGATACCTTGCAGATGCGCAGATTGCACAATACATTGGGGTGTAAGTACAGAATTTGCCACCAGGGACATTATTCTCATGTTCATCTGAGCTATAGTAAGAATTCTCACAGCTCAAACTGGTGAGAAAAAAATCTAAGAGCCAGAGAGAAGATACAAGGGGTGTGCCTGTGAATGTGAAAAGGCGGTGGGCAATATTAGGGCAACATACAGCGTGTGGACATCACATAAAGCATTTGTTACATTTCCAGTCATCTTCTGGCATCCCATTACAACCTGAAGCGCTGCCCAGTGGGGTTTAAGGGAACAAGGTAAGATGGTGGCGCCCCCTAGTAGCAGCATCTATAAGCTGACCTCAGAGTGGAGTGTGTTACCTTGTAACGGGTTGGGAGCAGGTTCAACCTGCCTCTAGTTTTGGGGAAGCCAGGGACTGCTTTCACTAGTATCGTTTAGTTCCGTTTTCCCCTGCCAGGACCCAGAGGAAGTGGCTCCCTCTTGTGGGAGTGGTTCCGGTGGTGGGGGCATCTCATCCTCGGAAGCCGACTGCGCATGTGCAGCTGCTGTGGTGTCACCAGCTTCCTTAACTTCGTCACGCTGCTGCAAGCGTTATGTTCATACAGTGTGCCATAAATCTACCACACTATACAGTGTGACGTCAATCTACCACTCTCTGGTACCCTGCAAACTGCTTTGTATTCTCTGCTTCCCTTGAAGTCATATTGCACAATTCAGAGTGGTGCAGCCTGGTGATTTTTGAATATTGACAACCATAAGTTCAAACTGGTAGCTTCTAACTTATTCTAATGCCAATTGAGTGAAATACAAAGTTTGTCCTTTTTGTCCTAATCTTATTGGTATAATAGGTCAATTTACATTTGCTTGATTGTACTGAAGGATTGGTTTTTGGAACACCAACAAGGCCAGGGCACTATAGTTTCTAGTTATCAAATAGGTAGTACTTCACATTTTATATATATATACTGTGAAAGGTTGAATAAAATGGCATGGGTTTTATGTAAAATTATACCTTTTGGATTCTCTATGTATTCTATCATGGTATTCTTCAAACACTAGCACAGTGATCCTCCTTTTAAGTTGGATATGTGAAGGTTCTACAATACTTTGAAGAAACATATTAAGTTTCCAGGAAAATAACATGGGTTCAATATTCAGGGTGAATTGTGCGATATGCCTCAAGTTTAGGTTGGCTTCATTTTGCCTGAAGTTTTATTGGTTTCAAATTAGCCCTGCCTCTAAACTAGCACTGGTCAGGCAACTGCTAGATAGGATAAGGAACTTGTGGGAATTTTACTTGTAGCCAAATAAGGTATATTTGCAACAAAAATAGTTAATGAAACTGAATGAAATTAGAACTACAACCATGAACTATATCATATGTAGGATGCTGTTTAAGAAAGTGCACTGCAAAAAATATCTTCGTTCAATCTTTTGTTAATTTTCATCCCTTCTACTACAAAAGGAGATGGTATGAAAAGAGTGTTCATTTAGATATTATTGATAGCAAAATTGGTTAATACTTCAAATCTTACATGCTCTCTTTATTCCAGAAAAAAGACAGTGAGATCTTGGGAGGGGGAAGCTCAAATTTGTTTTAGTTTGTGCTCTCTAATAGTATGATAATTTAATGATAAAATCTGGTGATAATATAAAAACTGGCATCTTTTTTATCTTTTACAACACCTGCAATATAGAATGCGAAATTTGGTCTGTTACTTTTAGTTTGAATTACATTTTAAAGCAGCTAAGCTTTATTATGATACTTATTCTGTTACTTTTAGTTTGAATTACATTTTAAAGCAGCTAAGCTTTATTATGATATCGCTGATTTTGGTGCAGTGGTACCACTCCCACATATTACTGAGGCATTATGAAGCCTACAAGACATCGACATGCTGATTTTCTCAGATCTGATTCCAGCCAGAAGTTTTGTCAGATCAGTGATAAATGGTGACATTCGTTTAGATCTCTGCACTTCAATAACCAAATTTTACTGACCCATCAGTCATTACTTGCATACGAGATATAACCAGACTCTACTCTGACCTGGCTCAGCTTGCATTGTCAACCAAGGATTAGTCAGGTTGTCATACAAGAATATCATAAATCAGTATTTGTTACCGATTCAGATCGGGAAGAACCAAAGGTCAGTCTCGATGTCTCACAGGCTTTCAGCTGTTCTGAGTGGTCTCCAGAACATGCAATGCCGCCATCCAAACACCCTCACGCCCCCACCACAGCCGCCATCCGGTCTAGTGTTGTTAGCAAAGAAACCTTCATACTTTCCTGGTTAGTCTTCTAGTCCAAGGATAAGTTGGTTAATTGATAAAAACATATCTGCTAGATTAGAAAACTCTGCTCGAAGGAACCCCCTCCTCTGCACCCCAAGGCGTTGTATCAAGTAGCATGCAAATCAAACCGGCACAAAGAGTGAAATGACCAAATCGATCAGGGGAGACTGGAGGGCCTTGAAAGTTTACATTATATATACATGATATGTATATCTTATATATAATACAATTATGCCACATCAATTAAAAAGGAGTGATAATTATCAACAGAGCTTCATTAAGCTAATATCGAATATTTCTTTAGTCTATAAGTCATTAAGGATGTAAGTGAAAACGCTGACTCAGCAGGTTTTTATGAATGATGTATCGTCCTCCCAAGCTGGATACTGGTGGAAGTTAGTAGTAAGCGGTGGGGGATGTACAGAACCAGCATGGTGCGACGATCCAGGCAGAGGACTACCATCTCTTGGAGGAGGATGGTTTGGGCCCAGTCGGTTAAAGTCACAGACCTGTGTAGAGTCTACGTGAGGCCACACAATTTGTAGTTCCAGCCATGTACTAGGATTACAAGCTCTTCTTTAACATATTGGAGGCTACAGTAGGCTCTCAGATGTGCCTATTTCTGGCTTCAATTGGCTGAGAATTATTTGTGCATCTATTTACAGAGTTAATTTAAATGACATGGATGCTCCAGACAGACTTTAACCGAATATACCAGCTCTTGGAGGATTATGGGTGGTAGCCGGCACACACGCATGGGGTGCAGCGGGGAAGGGGCGGGTAATCGGACGAACCTGATCGAGAGGGTCAGTGTCATCGGTGTCATCCTGACTGACTTCCTCCTGCTACAAAGGTTTAATTAAGGCAATTAATTAATTAGCAGTTTTCCTCCTTGACCCCAAAAAATAGCTTCCCTTGTTTGTGGTAGTTGTTATCATGTATATAAGGGGACATGTGGTTAGATAAGTAATTTTATGGGGACCTTAATAGAACCTGTATATAAATATAAAATGCATATATATGTAAATATATATACATTTGATATATAAACACAATATTGACTAGTTTCAGATACGAACGGCCATATGCTACCATAAGTTGACATGTATTAATATCTAAGTCTTTTTTTTTACCTGGAACCAGTCAATATTGTATCTATCATCGACTTTCCTCTTAATATGTACTTTGCCATTCACCAACAAGGTCACGTTTTGGGCACTATTTATCCATATTTTTGCCCTATCACAACCAAGCGCATACAACATATCTGTATGCGTCAGGTATGTCTCTAGAGTACTATAGTAGAATTCAATCTTATAGTTTTGGTGTCTTGTACTGTGCATCTATAAGTGTTTAATTAATTTATAGCTTCTGTCAGACCAAAAACGCCAAATACATATACATATCTTTGGATCAAGCAGTATATTTAGCATATAATTGTTAATATTCAAAGCAGTTACTGCTGATGTATAGTGAGACATGTTCCCATATCCTATTATGATATATCATTACAAGGGAAATTGTTTATATATTAGAAGCATTGCTGCTAAAATGGCAGCAATATGTGCAGCAAATTAAAGGGACGGACAATTTGACAGTATATGTAAACTTAATGCAAAATGCACCATTCCACGACTAGGAGACAATCTGATTCTTAGAAAAATCAGAAATCCTGAATTTGCGAGATAATACGAGACCACCCATGTGCACACTTGCAAACACTGCCACCAATGCTGGCTGTACACTTATTCACACACTCAGCATGGCATGTCGTAAAACAGGACATGTTGTAAAAAAAAAATGATATGCCGTAAAAAAATAGAATCACCAGAGTACAAAAGCAAAAAGGGTGACACAGAGAAAGCAAAAAGTCTGAAAAATACATTGGGATGAACTGTAACAAAAGAGTCGTCAAAGTCCAGGCTAGTTGGAGGTCTTGTGTCAGTAGTAGTCGTGTCGACTGATTGAGGAGGTTCTGTGTATCTAAACTGTGTTTTGTTTGTTTGTTTAGGAAAAGAAGGGCATGCATGTATGTAGTTAAGTCCTTTGCACTTGTTAAGCTACAGTAAGAAACTCTAATTTTCCTCAGAATTTCTTTCTCTTTGAAAATATTCTTTCCTTTGAATTTCGAATGTTTTGATGTCTTTATACGGATTAAGGGGTTGTAGTTTCTTTGATGGATTACATTATTTAGGACTATGTAGAGTTGTGGTTTTTGTTTTTGTGTACATCATAGGTTATTTGACGGTTTCAGGTCTCTATTTAGTGCTACCTGTGGGTGCTTGGGCAGCCTGATGGTCAGTTCCAAGTTGTCCTGGCTCGCATGTGATCGTAGAGTTCCTGCGTCAAACTGTGGAGATACTGCGCATAAACGAGGAGCGTCAAAACAGTCACCGCCGCCATCTATGTATGTGCATGTGTGTGCGCAAATGTGTTTGTGTACATGCTTTGAGCCTAAAAGACATTGAGATGCTAATATCCTTTGATTGGATTTATTCATCAGATCAGTTACATTCTTTTTGCTGTATGCATATCATCGACGATATCAAATTGCCTCTTTCGAGTCAAAAATGGTTACTCTCATGTCAAACTGTGCTTGCAGCCCAGGGCCAGGTCTGGCCCACAGCAGCAGCCTTTGTTTGATGTCAGTCAATTCACTGTGTGTGGGTATCTTACTACAGAAAGATTGTTGCCGATTATAACCTACCATTTAATGAGTGAGAATCAGCAGTGAAGTGTCAATGTCTTCTAGGCTTTCTTGTGTTCATTACACACAGCATGCAACTTCTCACCAAGTGTGACTGTCACATTCACAAGTAACGTGAGGGTGTCCGTCAGGCTGCTCCAGTGGAAATTTCTCTTTTGATTCCAGACTGTTTCTGCATTGCACATGCAGAGTGAATACTTTGTGGTGAGGCAGTGATCATGAGATATCATGTGTGAAGTGCTGTGTGTTTAAGTGTTTAGATATTTGAATAATGGCATATTTAAGCGTGTTTTAGCATCATGTACTGCACATGCGGTATGTTGTTGCAAGGGAGGAAAGTGTAAAATACTTGATGGAGGGAATGTATGGGGCCCTAGTACAAGTCCGACAGTCAGATGAAGAAGCATGTTCATACCGTATAACTCTGGTAGTGTGGCACCCTGTTCAGGGAACCAACTCTCTGGTGACTAATTTGTCTGGAAAGAATCCTCTTTTTCTTGTTTATTGACCCTACTAAGCAGGGCACCCTACAACTCAGACCAATAGGTCCAATGGGTTTGAATACGAAGCTGTGAGCCGCAACCCAAAAACAGAGTTCAGCTTCATGTTGAAGTGGATTTAGTTTTAACTCCTTATCATCTAATTTATAAAACAAACTGCATGCAGCATGCTGGATAATCTTAGGTAACAAACAGCGAACCCAGCAAGCTTACAATAATGCAAGATACTCATATATGCAGTTATTATGGTACACATCTCATACCACTCTTTCCCTGACCAACCCCCCATCCTTCGACCCTCAGCAGGTACAAAAAAACATAACAAAGAAACATGATGCAAAGGATCACAGTCATGCAGTGCTACTGGCTTCCTCTGATGTCAAGGCGACATGCGTATGTTGCAAATTTGTCACAAGCATATCGCACAGAGTCAAAGGGCATCGACTTGCAAGCAGCTCAGATATATCCAACCACAACCATCAGACTCCTGTCACACATCACCCTATAGCAGGGCTTCCATCGGCTGACTTTTGCCACCCATCAATTTGTCAGTAACTACTTTTAGGAGACTTTTGATAAGGTTTTGGTCCATGAAAAGTTGGCACAGAGACATGCCAAGTAATTTCAGTACCTATAAATTCAAATTTGGCACCACTGACTGGCAAAAGATGCCACTGATCAAGTCATAGTGGGTTGATTTTGTTATTAAAGAAACGGGTTACGGCTAATGAAATTGGTGGTGAAGAAGTTATCAGGGTCACTGACAAACTTCTTGAGTTTCAGCTTAATCGCTGTTTCAGTTGACTAGAGGTTGAACATTTCTATACTGCTGCTACAAATTCTTATTCATAGGTAAGTTTATATACACCAGATATCTATGAACATTTTGCTTGGAGATCTCTTCCCGAACCACAGATAACATCATTCAGTAGTGAAATGAGGGCGGTGCAAAGTGCAGCATAAATAAACACCATCACAATGGAAAAATTGAATTGAATCGCCTGAAATTTTTGGTATGAAATTGAAATCTGGAGTTCAATAAATTAAAAAAAACATCCTGTTTTTATGGCCTGTGCATATTTCTGAATTTATTCAGATTGAGTGGCAGCGGGTTGCCAGAAGGGTACCACCAGAGTACCATCTGGGTGCCACTGGGGTAAGGCCAGATGCCACCAGGGTCCAGCCTGAATATGGCCGGATGCAACCAGGTAAGGTTAACCAGTCAGGATATGGCAGGGTGCAGCTGAATTTTTATCATTATTAATAAATTTCATATATAGATAATGAAATAACCAACCTCACAGCCAACAAAACTGGATGTTTTTACGAAACACACCAAAGTAGATACATAAGTGAGCTTTTACTTACTGGCACAGACTGAATTATAATGAGGAAGAGTGAACCTATTGAAATGATAGATACCCATTCACTTCTGGAGACAGGTACTCCGTCCTTTGATTGTGCGATTTTAGAACATAAGCATCATTCTCAAATACTTACAATACTCTCATTGTAATATATTTCCATAAATATATGTTAAGAGATGTTATGATGACTCTTCAGTAATAACAATTGACACCTAAAAGCAAATATCACCCTCGAACCTCAGAAGTTGAAGCTGAATGTACTGTTTTGTGAATGGTTATCTGCTGATTTATTGGTTCACCTTTGCCCCCTATGAACACAACAACTTTACGGCTCTACAATTCACCACAGACAACATGGTGGGGTGATAATACAAAGGGGTTGCTCACCAGAGAATGGGGAACGGGAGTAGTACTTACTGCTGGTGGGGGTGAGCTGCGGCGGTGCATGGGCACATGTTCACGTGGATTTGTATGGCGGCCACGGGTAAAGCTGAAAGTAAAGGCAATGCCACCGGTTACCTCAACCTACATTGTATAGCACATTGCGTAGTACTAGTCTCATTTACACTTTACATTGACAACAAAAATCTTCAATTCCAAAAGTTGATAAAAAAAAAGTCTCAGTAAAAATTACTTGTGAATACGGATCAGTGCCAGACTCAATACTTACTTGAGTGGGAGCAACATTTGTTATTTTTCTCTCAGTCTGCACATACATTTGATTGTATTCTTTTGTATACATTTAGAAGAGGAAAATGGTACTTTTGACATCACAGCATGCAGTCCAATTCCCACAGTTCAAAAAGGCATTTCAAAATCCACTATTCAGAACAATAGACATGGAAGGAAAATAGATTTGATTTCAAAATGGCTCAAAATTGTTGATGTAATCAAAGTTAAAGTTTCTTTGCACAATCTCTTCTGTTGGTGTGAGACTTTTAGACATGATAATTGTTGCTATAAGTTTTAATTTTGCATCTCTTTCATATCTACTTTGGAAGATGAGGAAAGCTCATGACTGCATTACGTTGCAGAGCCAAACTGACAAAGACATTTGAAACAGCTATGCTTTGAAATCATAAACAGTGAAATAATATTAATAAAAAATAAACAGACTTGTATAATGCACCTTCAAATAGATCAAATGTGCATGCTCCCTAAAGCCTAGTATTGCTGCAAACCTGGTCTATGTTATGTTGTAGCAGCAGAAAGCAAGGTCTATGATTTAGAACTGATGTTTATCTATGTATGGTAATTAACTATCAATAAGTTAATATGTTTTGTGTAAACATTGAGGACTGAATGTTAGACTTGTCACCAACTTACCATTAACTACCAGACAGGTGGACAAACCCTCAAACTCTGTAAACTGGGTTTCATGCAACTGTTGGAGTTACCTAATATATTCACACCAGATCATCCAAAAAGGCAAATACAGATGGATAGACAAAAATGTTTACAATGGCATTTTCTAAAGATTCTCACATGTAATCTCTGAAATCTCTCCAAAGAAGACATTAAGTATATTTCCTTGGAACTATGTATACACTACACATAGCTCAGTGTATTTAACACTGATCCATACATGGGTTTCAGACCTTGAACGTAACTTCCTGTGTGTTCAGGTGTCAATATACTAAATCACCGAAATGATCAGCCCCCCTCTTCCCATGGCTGCTCTGCCCAGGGCGACTAGGCAAAGCTCACTGCTTAACCTTAGAGAATGCCACTGCTCTGAGGAGATTTGGACAGTCTAGCAGCAGCAACACATAAGAGTTAAAGTGTGGAGCTTCTACAGAAACTACAGTAGAACCCAGAAATTTTGCTTGGAACAGAATCGTTCTTGTTTATTGAACCTCGTTAAGTGTGGCACCCTACAACTAAGACAACTTGGGCTCAAAAAGGAGTGTGCCCCAGCATAACAGGGTTTTAATGTAAATACCCACTTCTGGCTGCTTCCACAGCCAGTCAGTCCATGACACAAGGGCCTGGTGTGGCGTTCTCCACTGCTGTCAACACACTGGGACAGTATTCACTGACAACCCACTACACCAGTGACACCAACTGACTGTTACAACTGACAGCACTGACAGCAGCAAATGCTTGATCCAGACAGTGTGGACATGTGACGACTACATGAAACCATGTGACGACCGCATGACACCATGTGATGACCACAGGATACCACGTGACTACCACATAACACCACACACAGGACGTCCCACCTCTACCACCATGTAGACCACGGACAATGTTGAGTCCTGCTCCCTTTTCTCAACTTGGTACTTCCCAGACATAGGATGGCCTTCAGACACTTTTACTGTTATGGGCCCTTCCTCCTCCAAAATATATGGTCATTTCGAAAAAGCTTCTTCTTTTTATTTCATGCTACACTTTATATATATTTGCATATGTTTTTACTAGAACACAAGGTGATATCTTTCTAAGAGAAAATCTAATATTTTCACAAGAAACATTACAAAATCTTTTGAAACTAAAAAACCTGTTATACCAAAATTTTGAAAATCTGATTGACAGCCTGGGCAAATATACATAGACCTTAATAAACACTTTGACTCATCATCATGAAATAAAATTTTCATAATCAATTATCAAAGAAGCCCTTATTTTGGTTGACCTAAAGGATGATAGTTGTCGGATGGTGGGTGTGTTTCTCATGGCAGCAGTAAGTAACCTGGGGACATTCCCTGTGGGTATGACGTCATGTATCTAGGTCAAGTTGATGTCACAGAACATTCAATTTTGGGTTATTAATAGAAGCCCCACGCGGGGCTGCTCCTGTCACCTACAGCGAGGAGGCACAAAGTGAACACGACAAGAAAGAAGGCGGCGGGAGCAGAAACATGTGACATGCTGAGAGGTCACGTGGGCGACACGTACCCGGTGTGCGAGACGTGGTGCACTAGAGCCCTGGCCGCCGCCAGGCCTAGTCAGAGAGTGTGAAATCTAGAAGAACAGGCGGGAGAAACAGGCATACATCACTCTTCTCAGTACTATGAAGAAACGTAGTTACTGAGCCTGAAGTGATAGCCATTGGAGGCCATTTTGCCCATAACTATGGCCCAATGCCATAGGTGAAGCGCCATTACTTTGGGTTCAGTAACTATGTTTCCTTATTATCACATACCTGAAAATCCCGAAAATAACACTATTTTCTGTACAGCCTGAGAATGGGTCGAACATTATTTAAATGTCATGCCCAGCAGCAGTCTGTGCACAGGTATATAATAATAAAAGATACAGAGCAATACAGCAGAAAGCCTACCCTGTTCCCCTGGCCATAGGCTAGTGGGACCACGGGTAGTTCTAGTGTCATACATAAGATGGCACCACATGTTCTGTGTCAGACACTTCTGTGTAGGCTATGTGCTGTATAGGCGTGAAGTGGATTTGTTATGGAAGGTGGCACTGTGATAAATGCGGTCAAAGATTGCAACACTTGTACCTAAAGACACTAGAACTAGGATAGTTATAACTTTTATTTAATGTCAGAGAACAAAGAAATATTTGTGGTCTTCGATAACAGATCACAGAGTGTGCCTGCTGAAAAGCAGTTTGACCACCGTATCATTTTTCACCACATGCCAATTTTTCATAGAAAATGCCATTTAACATTTCAGAGTTTCAATCCATCTTCTAAACTTATAAATCATGTTAATGCTTTTCCTGGACTTAAATGCTGTTGTCCCCCCCCCCCCCCACTTAACCTGGGTCGGCTTTTTAGATGATCTGCTGCTGAAATCAATTCACAGTAGAAAGAAAATGTCTACTAAAACGATTTTCTTTATAAAACTAATAAAAAGCAAGGACTTAAAATTAAGAGTTACTGCTGGTTTAAAAGACAACACCATTCCTTGTGATAATAGCCTTAAAGTATCTAGAGCTGAGAGATCGGTCTGTGTGGCTATTGCTGTGTGCAGGGATCTGTAGTTCTCCATCATCGTGATAGAAGTAAAATAAGTAAAGTGGTCGACTACACACTTTATCTTTTTATTGTCTACACTAGGGTTGCATCATAGGTATTCCTTTCTACTGTCACAAATGTATTTGCAGGGATGCAAGTCATAGTAAGAAAAATATCGAAAATAGAATTGGGGCTGGTAGCATAACAAGCTCAGAGCTGCAGTATGAGTATAAGATCAGTTGAGGAGGCTTGCTTTCCAAAAATCAATTTGACACAATTCACCAGCCTTTCAATGGTGGTCTGGTACAACCAGAGTCCAGTCAAGACGGCCCGGTGCACCTAACTGTTACCTCAGACTTGTGATAACTACAATTGAAAATCTTGAAATATTGGATAGCCGTGATTTATCAGAATACTTGCATCCCTGTATTTGGACTTAAATGTAAAAAGCATGATAATACTACCTAACAACTTCGGAATTTAGAATAGGGAAAATGTGTTATGTTAGAAAGAATGGATAGTTCAATAAGAATGGAATGAAATTCTAATTTATTTTTAAATATCTTGCATAGGGAATATCCTTAGGGCCTGAAAGTATGACTTTTATGATCATGATATATCAACCAATACTGGACTGCAGATTCCTAACTTAAGTAAAATTTTTCAGAGGGTTTTAAACATATACATACCTTTGAAAGGTAATTTCCACAGTATTGGTTAGTAAAGTTACATATATTTCTTCTAAATTGGGTGATTCTTATACATTAATTTGTATTTTCTGTCTGTTTAATTATTTCCTTTAAATTATTCTTTACTGAATTTAAATTTACTTTCTTTGTTCACTACTTACAAATTCTCATTCTGGCACCACATGTTCTGTGGCAGTCCTCATAGGATCTAAATCAGCCATTCCACCAACTTGTCTAATTCCTTAGGATACAGAAGCCATTAATTGTATGTGAAAATATTTCCCACTATCAGAAAAATAATATCATACACATCAATTTGTAAAGTTTCTAGGCTATACCATAGCGGTTCTGCTCCTAGCGGTCGATATACGTTAAATAAGGTTTGGAGTCAACGCATAGATGTTGTAGGTAACAGAATCCAGGTAAGACTGAATACTCTGGGTTTATTGGGCTCTTGTTTTATAGCAGTGGGACGCCTTTGTCTCCAGGTGGAGACGCTTATACGGGCGGTCGTGTTAGGCGCCAATTAGCGTCACCTTTGTAACAACGAGCGCGCCCGCATCTCCAGGAAGTTGGGTTAACAAACAACCGCCAGCCAAAGCCGGGTTCAAAGGGGGGATTATAGCTACAGCAGGAAGGACCAATTAGCCTGGCCAGTGTCGGCCATCTTGGATTTGGAGGAAAGAATTTAGAATAGATTGAATATATATATTATAATTAATAATGCTGCTTTTTCAACGCAAAAATACCACAAAGTTAGAATTATCGACAGCAGATCTTTACAAACGTCCCTCACTCTGAGTTCGAAGAGCAACGGAGAACTTTAAAAGAAAAGAAAAAGATTGTGCAGTCGCTAAAACCAACCTAACCGCCTTGCTCCGTCTCAGAGCAGTCGTGCGGCTGCTGAGACCAGCGCGGGAACGGTTAGTTCGTCGAGCGAACGCGGAGGCGCCACCAGCGCGCACTCACGATCTCTCGACCAATGAAAAGGCAGCAATTCCCAACTTCCGGTCACCACCCAGAAACAACAAAAATGGCAGCGCCCACATCTCGGCGTGCTAAACAAACGGGTCTTACGCAAACAATGGCGGCCATCGGGTCTTCAAACAAGGTAGGTTCAACCATTAACACATATAGATCACACGGGTAAAGAGTAACAGAGATGATAACAGAAATACAGGTTATATTTTTGAAAAAATGTCACTGCGGCCCGCTCGGCGTCAGAGCTCCGACCGTGTCCGGGTTATAGGTACTCGGCTGTACAACCAGTCGCGAGTGTAGAAAATGGCCAGCGAATGTCTTTATAAAATATAAATGCATAGTCCATTTTGATATAAAGCTGGGATACGAGTGTCTGTATCCTGTTGCTTCAGGATGTTGGTTATGAAAAAAAGGGTAGATCACAGGGATCTCACAGTGTATGGCGAGCGGTCTTCGGCGTCAGTGTCTCTTGGTTGACTCGCTCGCCAATCGTAGGGGTGGAGTCAATCGCGCTAAAACACACTTTAGCACGATTGACACGATTGTTACTCTTGTAGAGGTATATACACGTAGGAACGGCCTGTCAAGTGCAGAACACACATTGTTCGTTGATGACAGGTCGACCGCGACGGAACTCCGCGTCCCGGGCTACCGAAGTGCGACAGCTGGCGGTCCGAGCGTAGGCGCCAGCCCGAGACCGCCGCCCACGCGAAGCACTTCGCGGGAGGATCGGAGCCCGTCATGTCACAATCAGGTCATAAAAGGGTTATAGAAAAATAGATGTGAGTCACACGTACTCAGTTCACACGTAGATTACACGTTTTCCTCAATAAAAACGGTAATTCAACAATTTCACACATCTCAGGCTCCTCACCAGCGCACATCCTGGCAGCCATTTTGATCGTACTAGAAAGAAGATAATATCGCCGTGAAAGGCATGACATATAAGTAGCCCAAAAAATGGATAAGGCGGTAAATGACACAAAAAGGACGAGCTCCCGTAATCTTGATAAAGATTGTAGAAATATGCTGTGGCCGTATTATATACATATACGTACAGGGTTATAACATATAAAAAATGGGTGTTTTCAGCGTGGATCTGATCACTTCGTCAAGGCCTGGACATCGCCATTCTACGTATAGACTGCAGCTAGTGCCCGGTTTCTGGTGACGACGGAAGATCAAGCCGCGCCACCTCTATCCACCTGACGTTCGTCTGCCCCTACCCGAGTCTACTCAAGTTACCGAGGAGTGGTGAGATAACACTGTGGCCTAAACATAATAAATCGTAGAGCCCTCCCGATTAACCCCGATTTATAGAAATTTTCAGCGGCCTAAAATATCGGCCCATCTCCAGCTATTGCATACCTGACCGATAGTAACTCACTGTATCCTATTTGTAGCCTAATTTAGTGTCTAGAAATTAATATAAACGATATTTCTCGTTATTTAATTAAATTTTATGGTTAATTTCCGAGTAATACTTACTATTCGCACGCGGCTGGTATGCACTAGATGATTATAATTTCTTAAAGTTTTGGTTTATAACTAACATTTCTACCTGTCTCAGATCCACCTTGATACTAACCATGTCGCCTCGTTGGGCTATTCCAAAAGGACATAAAATAATATTTGAAATTACATAATAATATTAAACAATTCTGGCCAATAGACTAAGGAACCGACATTAATTAAGAGAATCATTTTAGAATTAAGTAATACTTAGCGCAGGGCTGTGATTGTAGTATGGTCGGTCCCTTATAAATATAAAGCATAGCATATTATATATAGGCAGGAGCTCGTCAAATAAATCGGTGTCATTGTTTATAAATTTAAATTATATATAGAAAATTAGAAAATGTCGTGCTGCGTGGTCACGTTACTAATACACAGTATGGTCGTCACCTTAAGTATATAAGCAAATGTGCAGCGTAGATATTAAAAATAGGGGGTTGTGAAGCAGCTGAGAGTGGTTCTTCAAAAAATTGCAAAAATTTCAACACGGTGCCAGGGGATACGTAGACATCATACGTACTTCACTCCCCCAACACTCTAAATTTTGGCAATATTCAAATTACTCTAAAAATAACTCAACCACTCTCGGCGTGCCCACCCAAGAAGAAAAATTAGCGCGGCAAAGCACGGTAAGTAACATGTTTGATATATGTAAAAAAATTGTTTTCAGACTAGTAGGGCAGGCCCCATCATGGACTCCTCCCTGGGCGCATAGGCCCTTAAAAATCGTTCCTACGATAAACGATAAAAACACAACGATATCGTACACACACGATATTTAGACAAACACACACAGACGATTTAGGCTGAGCTAGGCTGCAGACCTCTCGTGCTCCTCGTGCCTCTTCAAAATCGTCGTTTCTCCACATAATCATCCTTCGGCCAAAGGGTCTGGGGCGAAGGGGCTGGCGATAAGGCCTTTAAGGCCAGCCTTTGACCGCCAAACACAGGGCCAAGGTCACTTCGAATAACCAAGGCCCTTACCGATGGCCGAGCAACACTAAAACCCCGTGGGTCTCAGCGAGGCTGCAAGCACCCCACGGGTTTCACCACGCAATCAATCCTATCCATTCATCAATTGGTCACAATCGGAGGTCAATTCCTTATCGTCAACGTGTCATTCATAAAAAAAAAAGGTTTTACACGGGGGGAAGCCGGGGATATATATCTTGGGGGCGTAAATCCGCGAAGGAACCGGCTAACCGCTCCAGGGTTGGGCGTAAGCGGAGAGGGGGTATGGGGGCGGTCGAGGTTTCTGATCGTATAGGGATTACGGGTAGGGATTGGGGGGAGGGTTCAGTGGGGGGATCTTCGCTCACGATGGTGGGGGCAGGGAGGGACAGAAAGGGGGATGCTGGTGCTGCCTGTAGGCTCTGTAGGCTGATCTCCTCGCGTGGGCGGTCCTCTTCAGCCGACCTCGGCGGACTCCGCACGCAGATCAACCTACAACACCAGCGAGTGACGGGGATACAACAAAGCTTTTTGTACCGCAAGCAACAGACCGTCAGGAGGATGAGGAATATTAGGAGGGATATGGAGGAAGTGGAGATGAAGGGTACAGAGGATAGGATAGAGGCTGGGGAGCGTAAGCCCTGTAGGCGGCCTACTTCCATCACGGGCAGGACTACGCGGGGGAGGAGTTTGAGTGGTTCGGAGAAGGTGGGAGGAAGGGTGCGGGGCCAGGATATGTTAATGGGGGAAAGCTGAAGGGGGCGCCGGAAGTGGAAATTGAGGGTATGGTGCCCAGCGGCGATGCCGTGTAGGCGCCACCCACGCGACTCCAGCGAACATCCTGGGGGTAGGTCGACGAGGGTGGGGCCGCTGACGAGCAGGTTCACGGGTGGGCGGCCGGTGCAGAGGCGTAGCACGGAGGTCGACTGGTAGGCTATTACCACAGCTTGTCGGCCTCCGGCCTCGGGCCTCGACACTACGGTCGTTGCGTTGTTCCGGGCGGTGATGGCGATGTGGCACGAGGTCGGCTTAGTCCCGCGCACGAGTGCCGACTCGCAGGACCGTTCGGTATACACCACCGTAGGCCTGCACACTCATGGCTGCCGACCTACGCAGACATCAGGGACGAAGGACGTGGAGGACGATGAGCTCACGGCCAAACGGGGCCTACCCTGGACCGTCCGCAGGTGGGACGCGTCCAGCTGCACGGGGAAGTACTGCAGCTTGTACACCAGGTAGGCCTCGCTCGTGAGCCCGGGAACAACAACACGGTAGATCAACTCCCGTCCCTCCTCCCAGATGGGGTCGATGTCCACGTAGTTGTAGTACCACATCGCCGGGAGGGTGTGGTATCCGGCGTCTCGGAGGCGGCGGAGGACCTGGAGCAGGTGTTCTCGGGGGAGAACGTCCTCGGTCAGTTGGCCCCGCTCCAGCTCCATCCGTTGATTATGGAATTGCACTCGTCGAAGCTCGTGTTGGCGCACCGTCTCCTCCAAGATCCGTAGGCCCAGCTCGATCTGCCGGGCCATCCAGACCTTGTTCACCTTTTCGTCGGCCCCGACCGCGATCGTACCTCCGGCTTCCGCGAGGTGGATCGCGCGGGCGGCCTGCTCATTTATTGTGGCGATGTTATCGGCATTCTGTAGAACGCCTCCACGAGTGGCGTTTACTACCGATACCATCTGCTCCAGGTGGTGGGCTATTTGCTGCTGCTGGACCAGCGTGTCGCGTGCGACTCCTCGCAATGATGCGACGTCGCGGTCAGTCGCCAGTCCGAACAGAGCTTTTCCAGCCCACCCCACAATATTAAGCAGGCCCCGACGCCGTCGGCCGGCCTCCGGCCTGCCGTCGGTTACTATCCGACTTGCCCTGGGTAGTTCGGACAAGCGGGTTAGCAAACGCGACAAATGCCGGCGCCAGTAGGGGACGTGATTCGGCTCCATCACGTCCGCGACAGCGTCAATGGCGACAGTTAGGTTGTGTACGAGGTCATCTACACAGGGAGGGGACGGTGGTCGGATCGTGACGGCGACAGTCCAGGCGGCCGCGACCGCACGCGCACGACCGTCCGTGTAGACCAACACGCCATCGTCCGAGAACAGGTCCGCGTCGAGGAAGGGGGCGTATAAGCATAGCAGAATTACGGGCATCCACATGATGATAACACACAGTTGGATCTACTCACTGGTTTTTTTTAGACGTGTCGGGGGCGACAATGCTGGGCGACGGCTGCAATGCACAGTCGCTTCTCTGCTTGTATCTCGGCCTCGTCCGGTGGCTGGAGGGTTTGGCGTTTCGCAGTCTCTGCTTCCAACGACCGGGTGAATGAGCGCGTGATACGGGTGAAGTGACTGAGCGGGGCCGCCGCCCGTCTTTTAAGGTCGTCCCGCGTCGCGTGGGTGGGTCGGCCCGAGAGCGGGAGGGAAGTGACCGGACCACGCACCAGTGGGGGGGGGAGGGGGTGTCTCGGGTTCAGCCGCACGTTTACGATGTCGGCTGACATCAGGGGGATTAGGGACATGTGGTACGGGAGAGATGGGGTGGATTACCGGGATGGGGGTGTTAGCTCGAGGAGTGGGGGCGGCCGAGGGCGCAAGGGAGTTTGGACCCGTAGGGGGGAGTGGGGGCAGATCGATGGCCATGTTGTTGGAGGAGTTAGGCCGGGTCGGGACATCTGTGGGAGTTGATTGCATGGGAGTTGCAGAGGGGGGACGGGATGCGTCGTTGCCGGGGATTAGCTGCATGGGGGACGCGGGCCGGGTTGGTGGGATAATTGGGGTTTGAGGATTAGCGTTTACAGCTGGCACGCTGGGGTTGGGTATCCAAGCAACGCGCGTCTGGGGCGGCCGGCCGCGTGGCCGTGGTGTGGACGGAGCCATCGCAGTCGGGGGGCGCGTCCGCTGGGCTCGGGTTAGGCGTGGGCGTAAGCCCTCCCAGTCGAGGCCCGGATCGGCCGCCTTGACATGACTGCGATTAACCGTCCGCCGTTTGTTTGTTGGGCCCACCACGTGCACCACGTTGCCGGATGCCCGCGTCACGAGGTATCCGGGGTCCCAGCGGGGGTCCAGCGGTCCGGGCTCGTGGACTCGTAGGAACACTTTGGTACCGGGTTCTAGGGGGAGGGCGTTGGCTTGTTTGTTTAGGCGATTAACGTTAGCCTGCCTCGCTACCTCCGCGTTGTGGGCGGCCTCCTTCAAAGCACGCGAGTGCTCGTCCACACGGAGGGCGAGGCGGGCCGACGAATCCCCTAGCGGGCGATCTCGGAGGTGGGAAAAGGGGGGAGGAGGGCAACAACCAAAAAGGAGGTAGTAGGGGGAAAAGCCTGTGACGTCACTGGGGGTCGTCCGGTGGGCGAGGAGTACATCCCCGAGGTGGTCCTCCCACTCGCAAGCACGGGCGTTTACCACCTTACGCAACATATCCTTTAGCGTGCGGTGAAAACGCTCTATGCGTCCGTTGGCTTGCGGGTGGTAGGGGGTGGTGTGTCGCACCTCGGTCCCGAGCTGTCGCAGGTAGCCCTCCACTGTCGCGTTTTTGAACTCTAATCCGTTGTCCGTTAACACGACAGAGGGGGGGCTGTAGCGGGGGATGTACTCCCGGGATAGGGAGGTATAAACTGATTCAGCGGACTTATCTTTGAGGGGGAAACAATCTACATAGCCAGTGGCGTGGTCTATGATTGATAATAGATAACGAGCGCCGCTGCGACTCATGGGGAGGGGGCCGGTCAGATCCATTGCGACGACTTCTCCCGGGTTTTCGGCGACAGGCATAGGGGCTGGGGTTGGCTTTCTGCACGGACGCGATTGGCTCCGCAGGGGGCGCATCGTGCGAGAACGGAAAATACCTGTCGCTTCATTCCTGGCCATTTAAAATGGTCGTGAAGTCGTCGCAAAGTTTTCCTCATACCTTGGTGGCAGACCTGTAGATGGGCGGTCTGGACCAAGTTGGCGCGAATTTCCGACGGGGGGACGAGGCGAGGGTAAGCCGCGAGACCCGAGGGCGGTTTGAGGGTAAAGAGGAGGCCATTACTGACCAGATAATCCTCCTGTTCCTCGAGACCGTACCGGAACTCAGGCATCGCTGCGTGTCGCACTTTCACCTCCGCTTCCGTCAGCCCGTACGCTTCCCACGGCAACTCCCGCTCTTCCTGGACCGAGGCGATCTGTGCGACCTCCAGCGGCAGCTCGGCCGGTGAATCGGACCGGAGGCGCGAGAGCATATCCGCCCACACATTTTTGGCACCGGCGAAGTACACGATGGGTGCGGCGTATTCCGCAAGGAGTACGGCCCACCGTTGTACTCGCGTATTTTTCATTTCGGCCCAAAATAAGCTTTTGAGGGGCTTGTGGTCACACAGAATCTGGAAGGTCGCACCGTACAAATACGCCCGTAAGCGCGTAAGCGCAAAGACTATCGCGTAGGCCTCCTTCTCGATGACAGGGTATCGGCGTTGCACCTCCGTAAACTGACGTGAGAGAAAGTGCACGGGTCACTCGATACCCTGGTCATCTTCTTGTACCAAGATGGCGCCGAGGCAATAATCTGAGGCGTCGGTTTACAGTTTGTACGGGCGACCGGGGTCCGGGTAAGCGAGGGTCACCGTGTTCACGAGGGCGTCGCGCAACTCCTGCCACGCGGTCTGGCACTCGGAATCCCAATGAAAGAGGGCGTATTTCTTTGTCAGTGCGACGAGGGGTCGGACAATATCGGCATATCTGGGTATGAGCTGCCGATAATAATTGGCCGACCCTAGCAGCCGTCGCACCGCCTTTACGTCCTCGGGTGGCACCATGTCGCGTATGGCTTCCACTTTGTCGGGATCCGAGGAGACGCTGTCCGCGCTGACCACATAGCCAAGGAGTTTCACGCGGTCGACCCCGAAGTGGCACTTCGATTCCTTGACCACCAGGCCGTATGAACGAAGGGCCTCGAGGACGGCCGCGATGTGGTGGTGGTGTTCTTCCTCGGTCCGGCTGTAGATCACGAGGTCGTCGAGATATACCATAACGAACTTACGCAGCGGGGTGATAACCTTATTCATAAGCCTCTGGAATGCAGCTGGCGCGTTGCACAAGCCAAACTGCATCCGCTTAAACTGAAAAAGGCCCCGATGCGTTGCTACGGCCGTCTTCTCGACGCTGTCAGGATGCATCGGTACCTGCCAGTATCCGGACTTTAAATCTAGGGTCGAGAACACTTTCGCACCACCTAGATTATCAACAATGTCCTGGATACGAGGCAGGGGGTATGCATCGCGACGAGTAACTGCGTTCAGTCCTTGGTAATCTACACAGATCCGGACCGAGCCGTCTTTCTTAGGGACGAGGGTGAGGGGCGAGGCCCAGGGGGAGGAGCTGGGCTCGATTATGCCTTCCGCGAGCATCTTGTCCAGCTCGCGGTCGACGACCTCGCGCTTGGCGAGGGGAAGTCTGTACGGTCGTTGATTGATGGGAGGGTGATCGCCCGTATCGATCCTCATGTAGACCTCGGTAGTGCATGTGAGGGGGCGGCCGGTGACCGGGAACACATCGGGGTATTGCCGTTTCCAATACTCGGCCTCGTATACCAGCTGACCGATGTGTCCCTCGCGTCGCACCGACCATCGCACCGCATGGCGACGACCACAGAGGGTTACAGATTTATCAGGGGAAGTTCGAGGTCAATGCAGGGTCGTTGGTCGGACGCGCGTTTTAGTTTCCCTGGGTCGCGGCGGCTACGACTTGATCCTGGGAGTGGGCCAACGACCGTGCCGCGTCCCGGGAGGCCTTCAGACTGGGGCATCCAGCCACATAATGGCCTCGTTGATTGCACGCGTAGCAGATGATGTCGTTTATGGGCGTCATCCGCCGGCCTGAGTTACGCTGCCCCGGCGCGACGGCTGCTACGGTGGAGGCGACGGCTGGGGGCGGCGGAGCTGGGACGGTCGCAAACAGCGGCTGGGGGGCGGGAACGGGCGCGGGGGTCAGCGCGAACACAATCGTGGATTGTGGTGGCGCTGCTGCGGGCATCACAGCCGCGACCGTGTGGCCCTTGTTCCCCTTTTTCGCCTTCAACTCCCCCTGGATTGATTTTATCGCCTGCTGCATCTCCTCCATCTGTCGCTGGTGGGCGGTTGGCGCGGGGTGGTTGGCGGAACGGGCGGCCGTAGTCCTCGAGCCGACCGCGCCCACCTCCATGGCCTCCTCGATGCGAGTGTCGTCCGAGTGCGCCTCCTTCTCCACCGCCTTCGCCAACGCGTCGACCCTCGAGAGAGCCTCCGCGATCGTCGTGGGCGTGTTGAGATTGAGGTCCCACCGCAGAGGGCCTCGCGACAGGGTACTCACGAACTGTCGCATCGTCGGCCGTAGCACAAAGGGAGAGGCGAGTTCCTGGGCCGAGTAGGCTTTCTTGGCTGCCAACCAGAAGCGCTGCGCGTACTCAGGGGCGGTCTCGTGGGCCGTCTGAGAGAAGTGCCCGAGTGCAGCGCGCAGACTCTCCATTTCCTCCATGCCGAGGAGCGTTGAAGTTATCTTACGTTCGACGGCCTCGAAGTCGGTGACGCCGTCCTCGAAACAATCGTAGATTATCGACTTGAGGCGCCCCGCCGAGTAGGCCAGGGCCTCCGAGATCAGCTTCTCGTCGGGGGCCTTGGAGACGAAGCGCGCCTGTCGCACATCGTTTAACCACGTGCGGAGGGCGGCTTTATCCTGACCGTCGACGGTCGGCAGTGCCCGAAACAGCCGGATGAGCTGCTTGACCGAGGCCAACTCATGGGTCTCGGGCCGCGACCGGGGGGCGGAGTCGATAATGATCGCGCGGGCCTCGGCGAGCTGTCGCGCCGCCTCGGCGAGCTCCATGGCGTGCTGCTGGGATTCCAGAGCGTGTTGTTGGGCCCGGAGGTCGGCCTGTCGCGTGAACTCGGCGCGAAGCCGCTGCTCCAACTCGTAGATAGCGACATCTTTCACCTCCTTGCAGGTCTGGGCCAGGTACTGCTTCCAAAGCTTGGCCAGCAGCTCCGTGTTGGCGACAGTAAAGTCGGTCGGAATACTCCCCGCCAACTTCCCAGCGTTAAGCCACACCTGGAAATCCTCAGGCAACACACTGGGCTCGGCCATCCTCCTGAATTGCGTAAATAACCACACATGTTATATACGTCAATTACCTATATGGCACGAACCTGTTGCGATTCCCACGTGCGACAGCTGCTGGTCCGCTCGGTCCGACTGTCGCTAACACAGAACTACCGGCATGCAAGTACCTTCCACGCCCACATTAAAACGTTATAGCATAGCAGAATGTCACTTCCCTGCCCGCGTCCGTGTCTATGGAGTCGGTCCTCCCGTGGTCATTCGTAACCCGACCGGCAATCTGTCCTCGAATCACACTAAAAGCGTCTCGTCGTGGTCACCAATGTAAAGTTTCTAGGCTATACCATAGCGGTTCTGCTCCTAGCGGTCGATATACGTTAAATAAGGTTTGGAGTCAACGCATAGATGTTGTAGGTAACAGAATCCAGGTAAGACTGAATACTCTGGGTTTATTGGGCTCTTGTTTTATAGCAGTGGGACGCCTTTGTCTCCAGGTGGAGACGCTTATACGGGCGGTCGTGTTAGGCGCCAATTAGCGTCACCTTTGTAACAACGAGCGCGCCCGCATCTCCAGGAAGTTGGGTTAACAAACAACCGCCGGCCAAAGCCGGGTTCAAAGGGGGGATTATAGCTACAGCAGGAAGGACCAATTAGCCTGGCCAGTGTCGGCCATCTTGGATTTGGAGGAAAGAATTTAGAATAGATTGAATATATATATTATAATTAATAATGCTGCTTTTTCAACGCAAAAATACCACAAAGTTAGAATTATCGACTGCAGATCTTTACAAATTGATTTATTTGCCAAAAAAGGAATAAAGAAGCATTATACCTTGAGCCGAAAATAAACATCCTATGCCCAGTCCCCCTAAAATAGATTTGAGATATAAATAAAGAGTGGGTAGGAGTGAAAACTAGAGTAAACAGAAGCTGTATTCTGTAGAACTGAGGTATAAGTTGGTGGTTTTAACCAAAGGTGTTGGCGAGCTTGTCAAGTGTGTGAGCAACACAGCGAACAGGTGTGAAATGATGCTGGGAGCACGAACCAACAGCATGCCAAAACCAAAGACCAGCTACATACAAATTGGGGAACTTTTCTAGCATGACACACTGCAACACAACTACGACTCAGAATTTCTATGGATATAGTCTGTTTAATAGTTGTGTTGCAATCTCTCTGACACTCTTGGACAAACATGTTTGCTGTATGATATTTTAAACAGGTCTATTATTGCCAGCAAGCATATGACATGCCCATGACACCCTTTATGGTGAGTCCATCGTTAATGTGCCAGGAAACAAACACACCATCATAACACACTGGGAGAACATGTCATGAGTGCTATCATAGAGCATGTCATGCCAGGCAAGTCCACCACTTTATACGTGTAGCTTGTAGCGAGCAGCAGGCTCAACCAAAACCACTCTCCGCAAGCAACTCATGCCGGGCCGGGCCGGGGTTTGGATCAGGGCAGGACGGTGATATGGGGCAAACGGCAAATATGACAACACCCTTCGTGACAGAATGTGGTGAAAAATAAATGCCAAACTGAAAGTATCAAATATGGGACCGAAACAAAAAGAATTTCTGTTCACACCATAATGAAAGTTTTAAAACATAAGGAGGTATATAATATATATAAAGGTTTAAATGAAAGACAGGAGAGGGCGCAGCAGTCGACCCTCTACGGTCAACCCCCTCCCCTGAGGCCACTAGCCAGTGGAGACTGGACACATCCCCTTTTGCCAAAGACTTATTCAACCTCGTTATGTTTATCATTTGATTACATAAAGTTTGTCTATTAGTAAAATGACATGTGCGGATCAGGTTACATAACCTCGTTAATTGATCATGTTAAATGCTACAAGCGCTTACCAGGTTTTATAATTTCATTGAATTAACCAAGTCATAACTAGTGACAATTTGTGCAGCGCGCCTTTTCAGTGTAATAAACTTTTTCCTCCAATGACATCTCATCATTTAATTTGTGTACATAAAGATATCCTGTGGATCTGGATGTGCATGGAAAGAGCACAGTTATTTCAGTATGAAAAACCTAAAACCCTGTTGAAGTGAACAACTCTGATGGACACCCTATCAAGATAGATAAATCTGTGTGTCTGTATTCAGACACAGATACATTTTGTAATTAAAAATTTGATAACCTCGGATCCAATAGATACATTTAAAAAAGGATTTCAGATATATCATTAACTTTGCCTTTAAATGGTCTAAAAGAGTTCCTTAACCTATGGGGGCTCAGTTAAGAACAATAATTGTCATCATTATTATCTTTTACTGATAATGTTGACAGTTGCAAGTATGGTGTTCGCATTATATCATGAAAGAACACCCTTTTTGGGGCAGTTTGGGCCTTTTAGCTCCATGACTTATGATTCCACAGACACTGTTAGGTTCCAGTACTGATACTGGCAATAAATGGGGATTTGGGCACCATGGACTTGCCAAGCAACATCTGTTACAATTACAATTCTTCCTGTCGATGGATCTGTTACCTTCTTAAATATCCCACTGACTCACGTCCAATTCTTTTCAAGCGGTAAGTAACATAATTAATGAGATACGAGAATGAGATGAGTTATGTGTTAGATAGATAGGTCCTTGACATAAGTCAGGGATACTCAACCAAGCATTTCTGCGACAGCTCTTTTAAAGCATTCAATGGTTACTCATTTTTGCAGGCCAGGGTCCAGGGTATTCCAGAATTTTATACTTCTGTAGAGGGGGAATCTGTCATATCTACTCATGCGATGTCTTCTGGTAGGTCGCAGGGAATCATCACCTTGAGTGCCCCTCACCCATGTTTCCACAAATTTGGTATCTTTGGATCTCTTGAACATAGCCTTAAAGACAAATGCTGGTAGTTGGGTGATTTCTATTGATTTTTGCTAATAACTCTGAATAATATAAGTCTTGTATATCAGCAGATAGAAAATGCAAGAAAAAAGGCATGTCACCATGCTGACTTCTATGGGAAGGCCATCTGAAAAAGGTAAGTGCTAAACTATTGTTCTATTGATATTTTCAAATAATTCTGGGTCATAATTCTGGAACATCTACAAATGTTGGATACTATCCTAACCATGCTAACTTCTAGGGGAAGGCCGTCTGTAGAAGGTAAGTGCTTAATTATTGGAATCTATGGGGAACTGCAATATTTTCAAGAAACCAGATGGCAGTACAAGTGTCAAAATTTAGTTCTGAGTGTGGACACAGATGTCATTGCAACACCTACCCATATTTGTCTTTAAGATGTTGACTGTCTCGTCTTACTTTTAAAGTGGGTATATATCACAGATAGTGTGGAGCCTTTCTACAATATATCCCTCATGTTGTGATTATCTCCAAATACAAAAGTAATGACATTTTAAACTTTTCTTAAGACACTTGACTGGAGAGTGAGGTATATACAGTTTCAGTCCTGAATTAAGTAAATTTGGAATTATTATTGAGATTTATGTAAAAAAGAAAAACAACAAGGTTAGACATGAATTTTTGTAAATCCCATTTATTGTAAATATCAATAGAAAATGGCGATTAGTCCTTCAGCTTGACAAGCGCAGCAATAATTTGACATGATGTCTTAGCTCAACTAGAAGAACCTTCTGAAGCGCAACTCGAGGCAGTGGTTTATGGAGGTCATTGTTCATCACCCAAAGGAAGTCCATTGACAACAGTCACCATGGCAACCCGATTCTTATAGCCAATCACAACAGTCCGACGAAGAATATTCCAGCTATACATCTGCATTAAGAAGCTTTGGTTTCTTGTGATGGAAACATTTAAATGTACATGTACATCTCAATCAAAATAAGAAATATTACATTTTCTCTTTTTTCTCGGTTGGGATGCAACACTAGCACCGATGTGTCTGTTGTTATTCATGCTTCTTGCTATTGATTTGTGTTAGTTTGCAGAGTCAAACTGGAATCTTCCTGTTTTCATATTGGTCATTTCAACTAGCAGGGTTGACAGGCACAGACAATCTCCCTCCCTTGGGGAGCTACACCATTTTTGGGGACATTTTTTTCTATGAATGTTTCTCATCATGCAGTTCTTCTGGATCAGTTTCTGTTGGTTTACGGAGGTCACACCACCAGAAGGTTCCTCTAGCTGGTACAACAAAACTTTTGATCATTGACCGGCTACCATCGTTTTGGTTTTACTCTCTACTTTCCATACGCACATATTATTTATGTAGGATGCAATCGGATTGTTGACAATTCAAACCCACGCTTTCACCAGCGTTCCGTTGACCTCATTAACTTCAAAACGAGGCTCATTTCCAGTTCGGTTTTCAACTCAGTCAATAGAGAATACAAAGAATTGAAACGACTGCAATAAAAACCGTCTGAGGTAGACATACAAATAGTTCCTCTGTTTCTGAACAAAAATATATGTGATGATCCTTCTAAAAGGATGCCATTGGCTATTGATCTTTGCTTTCCCAATGAAAAAAGTGATTTGTTATGTTACTCGTGTGCAGGTTGTAATCAGCAATATATATCCACGCTGCATCGTAAGTGTAAGAAAGGTTGATAAATAAAAATCACCATTGTCAACCGATAGTTTCTGGTAGGGTGCTTTATTACGATTTCAGGGGAAAAAACTAAAAGAGTTTGAGAATAGTTGCTGACAACCATTGCTTGACAAACACAAAGGCATTATTCTACCATTCAATATTCATGGATTGTCAGCATATTCACAATATTCTATATGTATATACGTAATGCTATAATACTTCTTGATATTAAATAATATCATGAATACACAAATGTAAAGAAGCAAGAATGCACTAACAACTTTATACATCCCTTAAATACATTAAATGACCCTAGGAGATATAGCTACATAACTGTAATTTGTCCACAGAATCAGAATATTTCTTGTTGATGAAGACAATAGTCACACATTTGATTCACGTTCAAAATAACATCAGAAATACCAGATAATAGTTTATGGTCCCTAAATGAAAAAGAATACTACAGGGTCGGAATGCAAAATAAAACTAACCTTCCTAGTTCGGGGTAATAAAAAATTTCAGTTTTTTTTAAAGAGAAAAATCAAACCTGCCCAATCGTAGTATGGTCACACATTTGATTCGCATTCAAAATAACATCAGAAATACCAGATAATAGTTTATGGTCCCTAAATGAAAAAGAATACTACAGGGTCGGAATGCAAAATAAAACTAAACTTCCTAGTTCGGGGTAATAAAAAATTTCAGTTTTTTTTAAAGAGAAAAATCAAACCTGCCCATTCGTTCAAAAGCTCTTATTCTTCCACATAATAAACTAGGAGTGGAATGTTAAAATCGGGCATACCATAGGCACCAGCTAAATAAGTGTAAAACTTTCACTCAAAGCATGTATACTGAGTTATATACATCGTAAAATCAGATATGAACTGGAAGTGTCGGGAATATCGTCACATGAAAGTTGCTCATGCTCCATGGGGCATCTCACATTCTCAATGCACATGTACAAAATGTATCTTACAATGACTTTAAACATACATATATTAGAACAAATTATTCACCCACAACCAGCATCGTTGCACTTGTTATTTTACATATATTTCATTTGTTAAAAGTATGCCTTTTTTATTTCTCCATTGCTGATTGTTAGGCAAACCTAAACTAAGGCTTGTTCTTTTGTCTAACATCAAAACCTTTTTTTATGTTCTCTCTCCAAGCCAATGTGAAAATTCGAGGATTTCCAGTAAAATCTCAAGCATTTCCAGAATTGAAATCTCAATGGAGTTGTACCTTTTAGACTAACCTCAACTTACACCTCTATAATGAAGACAAGAACACATAACTATGAAAGATATATAACCTTGTATTAAAACTTCCAAGAGCCAGTGTGCTGCAATGCAGAATCAAACTAAGTTTCCAATACCATTTCATGCTGCCAACTTTGTAGCACACCAGTTCAAAAAAAAGTTTGCAAAGTAAAACTATGTTCTTTGTGTACTAATCAGAAGTTATAGATCATACTTCTTCTTCTTGCGATGAGTGGTGAACACTATGGTTGTCCTTGAGCACCTCACAGGATTCCGAGAAGTTCAAAACAAAATCCCTGGTCTCTGTTTTTTGTCAATTGAACCTGATGGAAGCAATTTACATAAAATAAAAACACACACATCACGTGCTGCTGACGACGTCACCACCATTATTGTCACTGCACACGGGTCTCAAATCCAACAAATCAGTTTAATAATTACAAATACACTTTCGCTGATTAATAATAGATTAAAAGCTACTGTTACTGTACAAGGCAAACTTGCAGTTATCTTTATTATGAATACGTGTGGGAGGCTGCTGTTTTGACTGTAACCTAGCAACCAGCCTACATCATGATTACGTCATGGTTACGTCATACGCACGTCACTTCTGCTGCAGGCATGCGCACTCAGGTCCCGCACGAGACACAAACAGATTTCTGTTCACAAAATCATTCTATGCACTTCTAAGATTTCTTTTTTCTTTGTAAATGCACAAAGCTGCATCTAAAATGCCAAGCACAAAATGGGTGGGTTACAAATAGGCATCAGTGCCCTTCTTGGTATTTCCGGGCCACTTTCACCTGCACAAACTTGGCTCAGCTAGGTGCCAGGATTATTTAATAAAAAACATAATTATAATAAAATTCTCCTACAAATAATGCAAACCAGAAAAATAAAGGTAAACCACCGCTATGTACTTTCACAAAACACCAGCAACCAAACTATCGAACAGAGTGGTCCACATGGTTTCAGGGGGCGGGTGGGTGGGGGTGTTGGGGTTTGGGGAATTATCCATAGTTTCAAGATGTACAAAATGTATATATATATATATATGTTAGTATATCATACGGATCAGCCATCTTACTGGCCCCGCCACAGTCACAGAGACACACTAGATCTAGTGAAAAGAGAAGATCTTTTAATCTATACACCCTTCCCGCTCAGGGAAATTGCCGCCCGCCAAGATGGCCGCCACCGGCCTCCATGCGCCTCATTCTGGTCCCCGGCGATGACGTCACAGTGGCTGGGGGGGTTTCCCTGGGGAGTCACCATATGGTAGTCTGGCGTCAGGCGTGGGAATCCCCGCTCATGTTATGACGGTTGTCCGTCATCTGATTGGTGTCATTGTACTGCCGGTAGAACTCATTCGTGCTGTACTGAAAGTGGAAGAAAACAAGAACAAAAACATAAAAAGATAATCAATTTTCAGAATCAAGCAGCGTGTATGATATACATAACAGAATCCCCATTTCCCTCAGCAGAAAAAATATCTTACATTTACATGAATCTTAGGTAGACTACTTAGTACAAATACTTACACATGTGCATGCTGAAGCAAACCTATTTGACCTAACTTTCTCCCATCAGTCATACTTATGTTTAGGCTACGGTACAGGAGGATGTATTAGTAGGGGTTTACAATTAGTACTGGAATTATACCACCTTGCCAGAGTACCCCAAAAGCTTGATCTGAGGTCTAAACAAAGTAAAATGTTAAAGGTGGTTTAGAGAACTGGTGCTTGGTACCAAAGTTAAGAAATATCTTCTCCTCAAAGGTTTAAAGGTGTTTTCTGACAAAAAAACTATAGATTCTATCTAGGTTTATCATCACAGTCTTTGGAGTAAGAAGAATGTGAACAGAGGAAAATGCAGAGGATTTGAAAACACCTTCCTACAACAACTATAAGAAGATACTTCTAAACTCTGTACCAAGATTTGGATCCTGTGTTACTCTATCTGAACTTAAAGCTAGGAAGATGTTACAAGGTGAGTTCGATGACTAAACGCCAGGGTCGGTATGGCTGGTTCTCCTAGTGCTGTGGTGTGCATGCTGCTTTTGTGAATGATCAATGGTCTGAAGGTCGTTGAAATCATATACACAAACAACAAGGACCTTTGTACACATACAGGATTACTGCTGGGGTGGTAGTAGTAACTGGGAAGGTACGATCAAATTAAAGGCAACCGAATCACCATAGAGGCATGTGAATTTATCTCATAATCAATGCCAACTTTCACACAACAGAGATTGATACTTATCTATCTCTGAATCACATTGATAACAAACAGCCAGCACATGTGAGACAATGTCAATAATGACTATGTAAAGAATAAATTGCATTGAGAAATTAAGGACATGCTTGAAAATACATTAAAAGAAATACACACATTTCCTCCAAGTTTCTATGAATGGGCAGCTAGGTTTTGTAAGAAAAACGCTGAAAAATCTTGTGATAAATGTCTTCACCCTCAAAGTCATCACCATTTCTTAAGGAGTCTAGTTGATCTAGTTCAAATTTAGGCAGGATTCTTTTAAAATTTTGGACAAAGCCAATCATAAAAAAAGCAAAGCTACATGTATATATACCATATGGCTGCACGTAACAAGGACAATAATAATGTCATGCCAACTGAGGATGCAGTCCATAAGGAAATAATCAGAATGAATTGGTAACACTTTCACACTGCTTGTATATGGATTGATTTAGAATTTAGATGAACAAAACTCCTTCAGATTGATAAATCTAAGTCTACCATGTATTGGGGTGTGAAGCCAAAAGGTCAAGATTGTTCATTGTGTCAGACTGGACAGTATCAGAACTGCAAGGTCAACTAACGTCAAGGTCAACTTAGCTTGCCTTAACGACAACTGCTCCTGGTGGTAAAATGAGGCTTGGCTTTCCCTTGAGAGAAGAAAATTCTCAATTTAGAACCAAATATCAAATAGTCACGGGATAAAAAGGGGTTCTTTTTTTCCATGGGTGCCTTCCGTTGTTGCTCTCATTTCTCTGAGGTTTTGTTTGGGGTTGATTCACGGCAGGGTTTATTGAAAGCCCACATGGCGTAGATTGACAAGTTCAATGGCTTCTTCTGGCACTAGTACGGTGGGAGTAGGTTAATGTGGGGGGAGAGTGGAGGTCACAATTGTGTTTCTAGACTCCTTAAGGGTGAGCGGGAGCGGAGGCTCATACCTACCGGCGGGGGTACGAACTGCTCTGGTGGCTCCACCTGGAACGGGCAATGATGACGTCATATCAACGAACGCGGCTACAGTCATGGCCACCATTACACAGAAAACTTAACCGTCAGCTATCATTTCACGGGACACCCTCCCCAATATAAAAATGAGCCCTCGCTAAGTGGGTATTACAATTCTGATCTGCTAATCCCTTTGGCTTAATATTCCCCTGGTTAATGTCTCATATAAAAGTGGTCAATTTTTTCACTTCGTTCAGAAAAACATACTATTTTAGCAATGTATACATTATTGGCTGGTCAATAAACAATATCACTAGAATGTATGACTTCAGGCAACAATTAGGATATTACATAGTTTTGCATATCATGAATATCCATAGAAATCTGTTAAAAAAACAGCTTCAGGTCATTGGGTGATGTCACCCCTGACTTACCCTATCACATAAAAAATGTACCATCATCAGGATTTTTATTGTCTTTTTTCTGCTCATAATGAAAGCCAAATAGGCATGAGCCTCACTTTGACGGGAATTCAGATTTTAAAATATGCAGGAATGAATATTAATGAACTTTTAAAATATGCAAATGAGGAGAATACAGGCCACCTTGCTGCACAAAAATAGATTTTTAAACCAGAATTTTGGCCATCCACTCATCATAATTGAAAGATATATATATGAATATGAATAGATATCAGTGTTGGGCTACTTGTGCAAACTACCAGTGCAGTCTCCAGAGACTGATATTATTTGTATCCAAAGAAAACCAAATAATGTATGAAGGAAATTATCTTAACGAAATGCATAAACACAACATTCACTATTAGCAGCACAGGTTGAATCTACCGCACACCATCTCACTGAAGTAGACAGCAGAGAAAGGCGAAAACAGAAGAATCCTGCTTAAATCAGACCCAGTTTTACCAATATCTCCATTCATAACTGCAATTCAAAATACAATATTCCAGTGATCCTTAGCATTTAATACTACATCACACAGAGTTTTAATCTACAATCACAAGTCGTTAGAGACACAAACAAGCCATATCCAGGTTTCCTGTTTTTGTAGTGGTTGTTCATAGAGTTTTAACAGAGCTTTGACAGAGCTCAGCTATTGGCTGCAGGTGCAGAGGATTGCATCTACAGATAAACTTAGACTGGGGGAATGTGTGTAGTAATTAATGATCATTTTCCTTGAGAGACAGTTTGGAGAGGGAGGGAAAGGAGAAAATGAAACTGGGAGAGCCAAGGTGAAAGTGTGAGAAGGGGAAAAAGAGGGAACAGAGGGAGGGAGACAGTAGAAGGGAAAAAAGGGAGGGAGCAGTAAGAAGGAAAGGAAATGAACGAGACACAAGTAAAAGGAGAGCAAGAGAGGTGCTGAAAGAAAGATTGAGAGGGAGACAGAGAGAAGGAGATATACAAACGGATAAAGAGGGAGAGTGGGACACAGGAAAAGAAACAGAAGGAGGAAGAGAGAGAGACGGAGAGAGAGGGAAGGGGGAAAGCAGGTGGAAGTGACACAGAGTTTCTAGTAGGTTCTGGACTCCAGATGTGGGCCTTGAACTGTAAGTGTACATGTACAGCAAGCATGGCGACTTCCGTGCTGCAGCAGGTGTGTTCCTGGCTTTATCTTTTTAATCTGGTGGCATCTGCATGGAGCGTGCTAGCAAGGGTTGAGGACTCTTTATCAGATTGATTCTGAGGGTGAAGGCGAGTTGCGGTTACATAGCTAAATTTATGCAACAAAAAGTTGGCTTTCACTACATACCTAAACAACAAGATTAGGGACTGAAAGGTCTTGGCTACGTGAGACAGAATGAAAGAAATGATTATAAGGGTAGGTTTATTCCCAATTTTCCACTCTACATATCTATGAGGTATATTTTGTGTTGTATCTGTTATTCATATTGATATAACAAGTATTGAAATGTTGCTCCCATAAATAAGTGGACTAGACTAGGCTGCAAGCCTACAATAAGTTAGTTATACTTATGAAATTATGTGTAACTTATTAAGAAGTGGCAGTGGTCAGTGAGGCTGAGTCCCTTTTATGATTATATCTGTGGTCCAACATCTACCTGCTCCAAGCCATGACATAGAAAATTGTTTGTGCAACAGGGCCATAGTAAATGACCATGCACATATAAATAATTAAGATTGCATCTTTTTATAATTTTCAGGTATATATGTATAACAATTAGGAAACATATGTACTGTGGGGAATTGATGCCACCCTCTTCCTTCATCTCAGAAATACATGCCTCTGCTTGTGGAATGAGTATATAATTCAGGGACAGAAGACCCTGGACAGGCATCACTTCGCCTGCAGTAAGTATGTTTCCTTATAATACTCACTATGGCTACATTGACAGGTTTGACGGTGCTGTGACACCCCTCTCATAACTTCTCACAAGCTCCATGCCATTTTATCATGATTACAACCTGGTTCTAAGCATGATAAAGAGGTGATACCTTGCAGATGCGCAGATTGCACAATACATTGGGGTGTAAGTACAGAATTTGCCACCAGGGACATTATTCTCATGTTCATCTGAGCTATAGTAAGAATTCTCACAGCTCAAACTGGTGAGAAAAAAATCTAAGAGCCAGAGAGAAGATACAAGGGGTGTGCCTGTGAATGTGAAAAGGCGGTGGGCAATATTAGGGCAACATACAGCGTGTGGACATCACATAAAGCATTTGTTATATTTCCAGTCATCTACTGGCATCCCATTACAACCTGAAGCGCTGCCCAGTGGGGTTTAAGGGAACAAGGTAAGATGGTGGCGCCCCCTAGTAGCAGCATCTATAAGCTGACCTCAGAGTGGAGTGTGTTACCTTGTAACGGGTTGGGAGCAGGTTCAACCTGCCTCTAGTTTTGGGGAAGCCAGGGACTGCTTTCACTAGTATCGTTTAGTTCCGTTTTCCCCTGCCAGGACCCAGAGGAAGTGGCTCCCTCTTGTGGGAGTGGTTCCGGTGGTGGGGGCATCTCATCCTCGGAAGCCGACTGCGCATGTGCAGCTGCTGTGGTGTCACCAGCTTCCTTAACTTCGTCACGCTGCTGCAAGCGTTATGTTCATACAGTGTGCCATAAATCTACCACACTATACAGTGTGACGTCAATCTACCACACTCTGGTACCCTGCAAACTGCTTTGTATTCTCTGCTTCCCTTGAAGTCATATTGCACAATTCAGAGTGGTGCAGCCTGGTGATTTTTGAATATTGACAACCATAAGTTCAAACTGGTAGCTTCTAACTTATTCTAATGCCAATTGAGTGAAATACAAAGTTTGTCCTTTTTGTCCTAATCTTATTGGTATAATAGGTCAATTTACATTTGCTTGATTGTACTGAAGGATTGGTTTTGGAACACCAACAAGGCCAGGGCACTATAGTTTATATATATATACTGTGAAAGGTTGAATAAAATGGCATGGGTTTTATGTGAAATTATACCTTTTGGATTCTCTATGTATCCTATTATGGTATTCTTCAAACACTAGCACAGTGATCCTCCTTTTAAGTTGGATATGTGAAGGTTCTACAATACTTTGAAGAAACATATTAAATTTCCAGGAAAATAACATGGTTTCAATGTTCAGGGTGAATTGTGCGATATGCCTCAAGTTTAGGTTGACTTCATTTTGCCTGAAGTTTTATTGGTTTCAAATTAGCCCTGCCTCTAAACTAGCACTGGTCAGGCAACTGCTAGATAGGATAAGGAACTTGTGGGAACTTTACTTGTAGCCAAATAAGGTATATTTGCAACAAAAATAGTTAATGAAACTGAATGAAATTAGAACTACAACCATGAACTATATCATATGTAGAATGCTGTTTAAGAAAGTCCACTGCAAAAAATATCTTCGTTCAATCTTTTGTTAATTTTCACCCCTTCTACTACAAAGGGAGATGGTATGAAAAGACTGTTCATTTAGATATTATTGATAGCAAACTTGGTTAATACTTCAAATCTTACATGCTCTCTTTATTCCAGAAAAAAGACAGTGAGATCTTGGGAGGGGGAAGCTCAAATTTGTTTTAGTTTGTGCTCTCTAATAGTATGATAATTTAATGATAAAATCTGGTAATAATATAAAAACTGGCATCTTTTTTATCTTTTACAACACCTGCAATATAGAATACGAAATTTGGTCTGTTACTTTTAGTTTGAATTACATTTTAAAGCAGCTAAGCTTTATTATGATACTTATTCTGTTACTTTTAGTTTGAATTACATTTTAAAGCAGCTAAGCTTTATTATGATATCGCTGATTTTGGTGCAGTGGTACCACTCCCACATATTACTGAGGCATTATGAAGCCTACAAGACATCGACATGCTGATTTTCTCAGATCTGATTCCAGCCAGAAGTTTTGTCAGATCAGCGATAAATGGTGACATTCATTTAGATCTATGCACTTCAATAACCAAATTTTACTGACCCATCAGTCATTACTTGCATACGGGATATAACCGGACTCTCCTCTGACCTGGCTCA
The DNA here is from genome assembly GCA_950022655.1 of Alentia gelatinosa. NCBI lineage: Eukaryota > Metazoa > Annelida > Polychaeta > Phyllodocida > Polynoidae > Alentia > Alentia gelatinosa. The sequence continues at coordinate 5,076,594 of OX465579.1, read as the reverse complement.
GCCTGCATTGTCAACCAAGGATTAGTCAGGTTGTCATACAAGAATATCATAAATCAGTATTCGTTACAGATTCAGATCGGGAAGAACCAAAGGTCAGTCTCGATGTCTCACAGGCTTTCAGCTGTTCTGAGTGGTCTCCAGAACATGCAATGCCGCCATCCAAACACCCTCACGCCCCCACCACAGCCGCCATCCGGTCTAGTGTTGTTAGCAAAGAAACCTTCATACTTCCCTGGTTAGTCTTCTAGTCCAAGGATAAGTTGGTTAATTGATAAAAACATATCTGCTAGATTAGAAAACTCTGCTCGAAGGAACCCCCTCCTCTGCACCCCAAGGCGTTGTATCAAGTAGCATGCAAATCAAACCGGCACAAAGAGTGAAATGACCAAATCGATCAGGGGAGACTGGAGGGCCTTGAAAGTTTACATTATATATACATGATATGTATATCTTATACATAATACAATTATGCCACACCAATTAAAAAGGAGTGATAATTATCAACAGAGCTTCATTAAGCTAATATCGAATATTTCTTTAGTCTATGAGTCATTCAGGATGTAAGTGAAAATGCTGACTCAGCAGGTTTTTATGAATGACTGTCGTCCTCCCAAGCTGGATACTGGTGGAAGTTAGTAGTAAGCGGTGGGGGATGTACAGAACCAGCATGGTGCGACGATCCAGGCAGAGGACTACCATCTCTTGGTTTGGGCACAGTCGGTTAAAGTCACAGACCTGTGTAGAGTCTACGTGAGGCCACACAATTTGTAGTTCCAGCCATGTACTAGGATTACAAGCTCTTCTTTAACATATTGGAGGCTACAGTAGGCTCTCAGATGTGCCTATTTCTGGCTTCAATTGGCTGAGAATTATTTGTGCATTTATTTACAGAGTTAATTTAAATGACATGGATGCTCCAGACAGACTTTAACCGAATATACCAGCTCTTGGAGGATTATGGGTGGTAGCCGGCACACACGCATGGGGTGCAGCGGGGAAGGGGCGGGTAATCGGACGAACCTGATCGAGAGGGTCAGTGTCATCGGTGTCATCCTGACTGACTTCCTCCTGCTACAAAGGTTTAATTAAGGCAATTAATTAATTAGCAGTTTTCCTCCTTGACCCCAAAAAATAGCTTCCCTTGTTTGTGGTAGTTGTTATCATGTATATAAGGGGACATGTGGTTAGATAAGTAATTTTATGGGGACCTTAATAGAACCTGTATAGAAATATGAAATGCATATATACGTATAATATATATACTTTTGATATATAAACACAATATTGACTAGTTTCAGATACGAACGGCCATATGCTACCATAAGTTGACATGTATTAATATCTAAGTATTTTTTTTACCTGGAACCAGTCAATATTGTATCTATCATCGACTTTCCTCTTAATATGTACTTTGCCATTCACCAACAAGGTCACGTTTTGGGCACTATTTATCCATATTTTTGCCCTATCACAACCAAGCGCATACAACATATCTGTATGCGTCAGGTATGTCTCTAGAGTACTATAGTAGAATTCAATCTTATAGTTTTGGTGTCTTGTACTGTGCATCTATAAGTGTTTAATTAATTTATAGCTTCTGTCAGACCAAAAACGCCAAATACATATACATATCTTTGGATCAAGCAGTATATTTAGCATATAATTGTTAATATTCAAAGCAGTTACTGCTGATGTATAGTGAGACATGTTCCCATATCCTATTATGATATATCATTACAAGGGAAATTGTTTATATATTAGAAGCATTGCTGCTAAAATGGCAGCAATATGTGCAGCAAATTAAAGGGACGGACAATTTGACAGTATATGTAAACTTAATGCAAAATGCACCATTCCACGACTAGGAGACAATCTGATTCTTAGAAAAATCAGAAATCCTGAATTTGCGAGATAATACGAGACCACCCATGTGCAGACTCGCAAACACTGCCACCAATGCTGGCTGTACACTTATTCACACACTCAGCATGGCATGTCGTAAAACAGGACATGTTGTAAAAAAAAAATTATATGCCGTAAAAAAATAGAATCACCAGAGTACAAAAGCAAAAAGGGTGACACAGAGAAAGCAAAAAGTCTGAAAAATACATTGGGATGAACTGTAACAAAAGAGTCGTCAAAGTCCAGGCTAGTTGGAGGTCTTGTGTCAGTAGTAGTCGTGTCGACTGATTGAGGAGGTTCTGTGTATCTAAACTGTGTTTTGTTTGTTTGTTTAGGAAAAGAAGGGCATGCATGTATGTAGTTAAGTCCTTTGCACTTGTTAAGCTACAGTAAGAAACTCTAATTTTCCTCAGAATTTCTTTCTCTTTGAAAATATTCTTTCCTTTGAATTTCAAATGTTTTGATGTCTTTATATGGATTAAGGGATTGTAGTTTCTTTGATGGATTACATTATTTAGGACTATGTAGAGTTGTGGTTTTTGTTTTTGGGTACATCATAGGTTATTTGACGGTTTCAGGTCTCTATTTTGTGCTACCTGTGGGGGCTTGGGCAGCCTGATGGTCAGTTCCAAGTTGTCCTGGCTCGCATGTGATCGTAGAGTTCCTGCGTCAAACTGTGGAGATACTGCGCGTAAACGAGGAGCGTCAAAACAGTCACCGCCGCCATCTATGTATGTGCATGTGTGTGCGCAAATGTGTTTGTGTACATGCTTTGAGCCTAAAAGACATTGACATGCTAATATCCTTCGATTGGATTGATTCATCAAATCAGTTACATTCTTTTTGCTGTATGCATATCATCGACGATATCAAATTGCCTCTTCCGAGTCAAAAATTGTTACTCTCATGTCAAACTGTGCTTGTAGCCCAGGGCCAGGTCTGGCCCACAGCAGCAGCCTTTGTTTGATGTCAGTCAATTCACTGTGTGTGGGTATCTTACTACAGAAAGATTGTTGCCGATTATAACCTACCATTTAATGAGTGAGAATCAGCAGTGAAGTGTCAATGTCTTCTAGGCTTTCTTGTGTTCATTACACACAGCATGCAACTTCTCACCAAGTGTGACTGTCACATTCACAAGTAACGTGAGGGTGTCCATCAGGCTGCTCCAGTGGAAATTTCTCTTTTGATTCCAGACTGTTTCTGCATTGCACATGCAGAGTGAATACTTTGTGGTGAGGCAGTGATCATGAGATATCATGTGTGAAGTGCTGTGTGTTTAAGTGTTTAGATATTTGAATAACGGCATATTTAGCATCATGTACTGCACATGCAGTATGTTGTTGCAAGGGAGGAAAGTGTAAAATACTTGATGGAGGGAATGTATGGGGCCCTAGTACAAGTCCGACAGTCAGATGAAGAAGCATGTTCACACCGTATAACACTGGTAGTGTGGCACCCTGTTCAGGGAACCAACTCTCTGGTGACTAATTTGTCTGGAAAGAATCCTCTTTATCTTGTTTATTGACCCTATTAAGCAGGGCACCCTACAACTCAGACCAATAGGTCCAATGGGTTTGAATACGAAGCTGTGAGCCGCAACCCAAAAACAGAGTTCAGCTTCATGTTGAAGTGGATTTAGATTTAACTCCTTATCATCTAATTTATAAAACAAACTGCATGCAGCATGCTGGATAATCTTAGGTAACAAACAGCGAACCCAGCAAGCTTACAATAATGCAAGATACTCATATATGCAGTTATTATGGTACACATCTCATACCACTCTTTCCCTGACCAACCCCCCATCCCTCGACCCTCAGCAGGTACAAAAAAACATAACAAAGAAACATGATGCAAAGGATCACAGTCATGCAGTGCTACTGGCTTCCTCTGATGTCAAGGCGACATGCGTATATTGCAAATTTGTCACAAGCATATCGCACAGAGTCAGAGGGCATCGACTTGCAAGCAGCTCAGATATATCCAACCACAACCATCAGACTCCTGTCACACATCACCCTATAGCAGGGCTTCCATCGGCTGACTTTTGCCACCCATCAATTTGTCAGTAACCACTTTTATGAGACTTTTGATAAGGTTTTGGTCCATGAAAAGTAGGCACAGAGACATGCCAAGTAATTTCAGTACCTATAAATTCAAATTTGGGACCACTGACTGGCAAAAGATGCCACTGATCAAGTCATAGTGGGTTGATTTTGTTATTAAAGAAACGGGTTACGGCTAATGAAATTGGTGGTGAAGAAGTTATCAGGGTCACTGACAAACTTCTTAAGTTTCAGCTTAATCGCTGTTTCAGTTGACTAGAGGTTGAACATTTCTATACTGCTGCTACAAATTCTTATTCATAGGTAAGTTTATATACACCAGATATCTATGAATATTTTGCTTGGGGATCTTTTCCCGAACCACAGATAACATCATTCAGTAGTGAAATGAGGGCGGTGCAAAGTGCAGCATAAATACACACCATCACAATGGAAACATTGTTTTGAATCGCCTGAAAGTTTTGGTATGAAATTGAAATCTGGAGTTCAATAAATGAAAAAACATCCTGTTTTTATGGCTTGTGCATATTTCTGAATTTATTCAGATTGAGTGGCAGCGGGTTGCCAGAAGGGTACCACCAGAGTACCATCTGGGTGCCACTGGGGTAAGGCCAGATGCCACCAGGGTCCAGCCTGAATATGGCCGGATGCAACCAGGTAAGGTTAACCAGTCAGGGTATGGCAGGGTGCAGCTGAATTTTTATCATTATTGATAAATTTCATATATAGATAATGAAATAACCAACCTCACAGCCAACAAAACTGGATGTTTTTACGAAACACACCAAAGTAGATACATAAGTGAGCTTTTACTTACTGGCACAGACTGAATTATAATGAGCAAGAGTGAACCTATTGAAATGATAGATACCCATTCACTTCTGGAGACAGGTACTCCGTCCTTTGATTGTGCGATTTTAGAACATAAGCGTCATTCTCAAATACTTACAATACTCTCATTGTAATATATTTCCATATATATATATGTTACGAGATGTTATGATGACTCTTCAGTTATAACAATTGACACCTAAAAGCAAATATCACCCTCGAACCTCAGAAGTTGAAGCTGAATGTACTGTTTTGTGAATGGTTATCTGCTGATTTATTGGTTCACCTTTGCCCCCTATGAACACGACAACTTTACGGCTCTACAATTCACCACAGACAACATGGTGGGGTGATAATACAAAGGGGTTGCTCACCAGAGAATGGGGAACGGGAGTAGTACTTACTGCTGGTGGGGGTGAGCTGCGGCAGTGCATGGGCACATGTTCACGTGGATTTGTATGGCGGCCACGGGTAAAGCTGAAAGTAAAGGCAATGCCACCGGTTACCTCAACCTACATTGTATAGCACATTGCGTAGTACTAGTCTCATTTACACTTTACATTGACAACAAAAATCTTCAATTCCAAAAGTTGATAAAAAAAAGTCTCAGTCAAAATTACTTGTGAATACGGATCAGTGCCAGACTCAATACTTACTTGAGTGGGAGCAACATTTGTTATTTTTCTCTCAGTCTGCACATACATTTGATTGTATTCTTTTGTATACATTTAGAAGAGGAAAATGATACTTTTGACATCACAGCATGCAGTCCAATTCCCACAGTTCACAAAAGCATTTCAAAATCCACTATTCAGAACAATAGACATGGAAGGAAAATAGATTTGATTTCAAAATGGCTCAAAATTGTTGATGTAATCAAAGTTAAAGTTTCTTTGAACAATCTCTTCTGTTGGTGTGAGACTTTTAGACATGATAATTGTTGCTATAGGTTTTAATTTTGCATCTCTTTCATATCTACTTTGGAAGATGAGGAAAGCTCATGACTGCATTACGTTGCAGAGCCAAACTGACAAAGACATTTGAAACAGCTATGCTTTGAAATCATAAACAGTGAAATAATATTAATAAACAATAAACAGACTTGTATAATGCACCTTCAAATAGATCAAATATGCATGCTCCCTAAAGCCTAGTATTGCTGCAAACCTGGTCTATGTTATGTTGTAGCAGCAGAAAGCAAGGTCTATGATTTAGAACTGATGTTTATCTATGTATGGTAATTAACTATCAATAAGTTAATATGTCTTGTGTAAACATTGAGGACTGAATGTTAGACTTGTCACCAACTTACCATTAACTACCAGACAGGTGGACAAACCCTCAAACTCTGTAAACTGGGTTTCATGCAACTGTTGGAGTTACCTAATATATTCACACCAGATCATCCAAAAAGGCAAATACAGATGGATAGACAAAAATGTTTACAATGGCATTTTCTAAAGATTCTCACATGTAATCTCTGAAATCTCTCCAAAGAAGACATTAAGTATATTTCCTTGGAACTATGTATACACTACACATAGCTCAGTGTATTTAACACTGATCCAAACATGGGTTTCAGACCTTGAACGTAACTTCCTGTGCGTTCAGGTGTCAATATACTAAATCACCGAAATGATCAGCCCCCCTCTTCCCATGGCTGCTCTGCCCAGGGCGACTAGGCAAAGCTCACTGCTTAACCTTAGAGAATGCCACTGCTCTGAGGAGATTTGGACAGTCTAGCAGCAGCAACACATAAGAGTTAAAGTGTGGAGCTTCTACAGAAACTACAGTAGAACCCAGAAATTTTGCTTGGAACAGAATCGTTCTTGTTTATTGAACCTCGTTAAGTGTGGCACCCTACAACTAAGACAACTTGGGCTCAAAAAGGAGTGTGCCCCAGCATAACAGGGTTTTAATGCAAATACCCACTTCTGGCTGCTTCCACAGCCAGTCAGTCCATGACACAAGGGCCTGGTGTGGCGTTCTCCACTGCTGTCAACACACTGGGACAGTATTCACTGACAACCCACTACACCAGTGACACCAACTGACTGTTACAACTGACAGCACTGACAGCAGCAAATGCTTGATCCAGACAGTGTGGACATGTGACGACTACATGAAACCATGTGACGACCGCATGACACCATGTGATGACCACAGGATACCACGTGACTACCACATAACACCACACACAGGACGTCCCACCTCTACCACCATGTAGACCACGGACAATGTTGAGTCCTGCTCCCTTTTCCCAACTTGGTACTTCCCAGACATAGGATGGCCTTCAGACACTTTTACTGTTATGGGCCCTTCCTCCTCCAAAATATATGGTCATTTCGAAAAAGCTTCTTCTTGATATTTCATGCTACACTTTATATATATTTGCAAATGTTTTTACTAGAACACAAGGTGATATCTTTCTAAGAGAAAATCTAATATTTTCACAAGAAACATTACAAAATCTTTTGAATTGAGATAACTGTTATACCAAAATTTGGATTGATAGCCTGGGCAAATATAAATAGACCTTAATAAACACTTTGACTCATCATCATGAAATAAAATTTTCATAATCAATTATCAAAGAAGCCCTTATTTTGGTTGACCTAAAGGATGATAAAATTAGTTGTCGGATGGTGGGTGTGTTTCTCATGGCAGCAGTAAGTAACCTGGGGACATTTCCTGTGGGTATGAAGTCATGTATCTAGGTCAAGTTGATGTCACAGAACATTCAATTTTGGGTTATTAATAGAAGCCCCACGCGGTGCTGCTCCTGTCACCTACAGCGAGGAGGCACAAAGTGAACACGACAAGAAAGAAGGCGGCGGGAGCAGAAACATGTGACATGCTGAGAGGTCACGTGGGCGACACGTACCCGGTGTGCGAGACGTGGTGCACTAGAGCCCTGGCCGCCGCCAGGCCTAGTCAGAGAGTGTGAAATCTAGAAGAACAGGCGGGAGAAACAGGCATACATCACTCTTCTCAGTACTATGAAGAAATGTAGTTACTGAGCCTGAAGTGATGGCCATTGGAGGCCATTTTGCCCATAACTATGGCCCAATGCCATAGGTGAAGCGCCATTACTATGGGTTCAGTAACTATGTTTCCTTATTATCACATACCTGAAAATCCCGAAAATAACACTATTTTCTGTACAGCCTGAGAATGGGTCGAACATTATTTAAATGTCATGCCCAGCAGCAGTCTGTGCACAGGTATATAATAATAAAAGATACAGAGCAATACAGCAGAAAGCCTACCCTGTTCCCCTGGCCATAGGCTAGTGGGACCACGGGTAGTTCTAGTGTCATCCATAAGATGGCACCACATGTTCTGTGTCAGACACTTCTGTGTAGGCTATGTGCTGTAAAGGTGTGAAGTGGATTTGTTATGGAAGGTGGCACTGTGATAAATGCGGTCAAAGATTGCAACACTTGTACCTTAAGACACTAGAACTAGGATAGTTATAACTGCTTTTATTTAATGTCAGAGAACAAAGAAATATTTGTGGTCTTCGATAACAGATCACAGAGTGTGCCTGCTGAAAAGCAGTTTGACCACCGTATCATTTTTCACCACATGCCAATTTTTCAGAGAAAATGCCATTTAACATTTCAGAGTTTCAATCCATCGTCTAAACTTATATATCATGTTAATGCTTTTCCTGGACTTAAATGCTGTTGTCCCCCCCCCCCACTTAACCTGGGTCGGCTTTTTAGATGATCTGCTGCTGAAATCAATTCAAAGTAGAGAGAAAATGTCTACTAAAATGATTTTCTTTATAAAACTAATAAAAAGCAAGGACTAAAAATTAAGAGTTACTGCTGGTTTAAAAGACAACACCATTCCTTGTGATAATAGCCTTAAAGTATCTAGAACTGAGAGATTGGTCTGTGTGGCTATTGCTGTGTGCAGGGATCTGTAGTTCTCCATCATCGTGATAGAAGTAAAATAAGTAAAGTGGTCGACTACACACTTTATCTTTTTATTGTCTACACTAGGGTTGCATCATAGGTATTCCTTTCTACTGTCACAAATGTATTTGCAGGGATGCAAGTCATAGTAAGAAAAATATCGAAAATAGAATCGGGACTGGTAGCATAACAAGCTCAGAGCTGCAGTATGAGTATAAGATCAGTTGAGGAGGCTTGCTTTCCAAAAATCAATTTGACACAATTCACCAGCCTTTCAACGGTCGTCTGGTACAACCAGAGTCCAGTCAAGACGGCCCGGTGCACCTAACTCTTACCTCAGACTTGTGATAACTACAATTGAAAATCTTGAAATATTGGATAGCCGTGATTTATCAGAATACTTGCATCCCTGTATTTGGACTTAAATGTAAAAAGCATGATAATACTACCAAACAACTTCGGAATTTAGAATAGGGAAAATGTGTTATGTTAGAAAGAATGGATAGTTCAATAAGAATGGAATGAAATTCTAATTTATTTTTAAATATCTTGCATAGGGAATATCCTTAGGGCCTGAAAGTATGACTTTTATGATCATGATATATCAACCAATACTGGACTGCAGATTCCTAACTTAAGTAAAATTGTTCAGAGGGTTTTAAACATATACATACCTTTGAAAGGTTATTTCCACAGTATTGGTTAGTAGAGTTACATATATTTCTTCTAAATTGGGGGATTCTTATACATTAATTCGTATTTTCTGTCTGTTTAATTATTTCCTTTAAATTATTCTTTACTGAATTTAAATTTACTTTCTTTGTTCACTACTTACAGATTCTCATTCTGGGGTTTTCCATGTGGCAGTCCTCATAGGATCTAAATCAGCCATTCCACCAACTTGTCTAATTCCTTAGGATACAGAAGCCATTAATTGTATGTGAAAATATTTCCAAGTATCAGAAAAAATAATATCATACACATAATTGATTTATTTGCCAAAAAAGGAATAAAAAAGCATTATACCTTGAGCCGAAAATAAACATCCTATGCCCAGTCCCCCTAAAAAAGATTTGAGATATAAATAAAGAGTGGGTAGGAGTGAAAACTAGAGTAAACAGAAGCTGTATTCTGTAGAACTGAGGTATAAGTTGGTGGTTTTAACCAAAGGTGTTGGCGAGCTTGTCAAGTGTGTGAGCAACACAGCGAACAGGTGTGAAATGATGCTGGGAGCACGAACCAACAGCATGCCAAAACCAAAGACCAGCTACATACAAATTGGGGAACTTTTCTAGCATGACACACTGCAACACAACTACGACTCAGAATTTCTATGAATATAGTCTGTTTAATAGTTGTGTTGCAATCTCTCTGACACTCTTGGACATACATGTTTGCTGTATGATATTTTAAACAGGTCCATTATTGCCAGCAAGCATGTGACATGCCCATGACACCCTTTATTGTGAGTCCATCGTTAATGTGCCAGGAAACAAACACACCATCATAACACACTGGGAGAACATGTCATGAGTGCTATCATAGAGCATGTCATGCCAGGCAAGTCCACCACTTTATACGTGTAGCTTGTAGCGAGCAGCAGGCTCAACCAAAACCACTCTCCGCAAGCAACTCATGCCGGGCCGGGCCGGGGTTTGGATCAGGGCAGGACGGTGATATGGGGCAAACGGTAAATATGACAACACCCTTTGTGACAGAATGTGGTGAAAAATAAATGCCAAACTGGGGGTGTCAAATATGGGACCGAAACAAAAAGAATTTCTGTTCACACCAAAATGAGAGTTAAAAAAATCACAGCAGCGTTCCATCACTTACAGGTTTTTTGTCTTTTTTTCAGCGACTTAACGTAGTAAGGAGTTAGTAGGTCAACGTGTTAATAATGTGGCGATTAGGTAAGTCATGAGTATGGAGGTAATGAAAAAAAGGCAGGTGTTGTGTAAGGTGACAAAATTGAAGTGTTTACCTTGAACTAGCTGGTAAACTGGTGATTATAAACTTTAGGTCTCCCCGCTCGAACGAGAGGCCCTGACCTTGAGCTGACCCATTGTTTGTAATCTGGAGGCTTTGGTAAGTTTCATGTCATTACAACTGGAGGTATCAAATATGGGACCGAAACAAAAAAGAATTTCTGTTCACACCAAAATGAAAGTTTTAAAACATAAGGAGGTATATAATATATATAAAGGTTTAAATGAAAGACAGGAGAGGGCGCAGCAGTCGACCCTCTACGGTCAACCCCCTCCCCTGAGGCCACTAGCCAGTGGAGACTGGACACATCCCCTTTTGCCAAAGACTTATTCAACCTCGTTATGTTTATCATTTGATTACGTAAGGTTTGTCTATTAGTAAAATGACATGCGCGGATCAGGTTACATAACCTCGTTAATTGATCATGTTGAATGCTTCAAGAGCTTACCAGGTTTTATAATTTCATTGAATTAACCAAGTCATAACTAGTGACAATTTGTGCAGCGCGCCTTCTCAGTGTAATAAACTTTTTCCTCCAATGACATCTCATCATTTAATTTGTGTACATAAAGATATCCTGTGGATCTGGATGTGCATGGAAAGAGCACAGTTATTTCAGTATGAAAAACCTAAAACCCTGTTGAAGTGAACAACTCTGATGGACACCCTATCAAGATAGATAAATCTGTGTGTCTGTATTCAGACACACAGATACATTTTGTAATTAAAAATTTGATAACTTCGGATCCAATAGATACATTTATAAAAGGATTTCAGATATATCATTAACTTTGCCTTTAAATGGTCTAAAAGAGTTCCTTAACCTATGGGGGCTCAGTTAAGAACAATAATTGTCATCATTATTATCTTTTACTGATAATGTTGACAGTTGCAAGTATGGTGTTCGCATTATATCATGAAAGAACACCCTTTTTGGGGCAGTTTGGGCCTTCTAGCTCCATGACTTATGATTCCACAGACACTGCTAGGTTTCAGTACTGATACTGGCAATAAATGGGGATTTGGGCACCATGGACTTGCCAAGCAACATCTGTTACAATTACAATTCTTCCTGTCGATGGATCTGTTACCTTCTTAAATATCCCACTGACTCACGTCCAATTCTTTTCAAGCGGTAAGTAACATAATTAATGAGATACGAGAATGAGATGAGTTATGTGTTAGATAGATAGGTCCTTGACATAAGTCAGGGATACTCAACCAAGCATTTCTGCGACAGCTCTTTTAAAGCATTCAATGGTTACTCATTTTTGCAGGCCAGGGTCCAGGGTATTCCAGAATTTTATACTTCTGTAGAGGGGGAATCTGTCATATCTACTCATGCGATGTCTTCTGGTAGGTCGCAGGGAATCATCACCTTGAGTGCCCCTCACCCATGTTTCCACAAATTTGGTATCTTTGGATCTCTTGAACATAGCCTTAAAGACAAATGCTGGTGGTTGGGTGATTTCTATTGATTTTTGCTAATAACTCTGAATAATATAAGTCTTGTATATCAGCAGATAGAAAATGCAAGAAAAAAGGCATGTCACCATGCTGACTTCTATGGGAAGGCCATCTGAAAAAGGTAAGTGCTAAACTATTGTTCTATTGATATTTTCAAATAATTCTGGGTCATAATTCTGGAACATCTACAAATGTTGGATACTATCCTAACCATGCTAACTTCTAGGGGAAGGCCATCTGTAGAAGGTAAGTGCTTAATTATTGGAATCTATGGGGAACTGCAATATTTTCAAGAAACCAGATGGCAGTACAAGTGTCAAAATTTAGTTCTGAGTGTGGACACAGATGTCATTGCAACACCTACCCATATTTGTCTTTAAGATGTTGACTGTCTCGTCTTACTTTTAAAGTGGGTATATATCACAGATAGTGTGGAGCCTTTCTACAATATATCCCTCATGTTGTGATTATCTCCAAATACAAAAGTAATGACATTTCAAACTTTTCTTAAGACACTTGACTGGAGAGTGAGGTATATACAGTTTCAGTCCTGAATTAAGTAAATTTGGAATTATTATTATTATTTATGTAAAAAAGAAAAACAACAAGGTTAGACATGAATTTTTGTAAATCCCATTTATTGTAAATATCAATAGAAAATGGCGATTAGTCCTTCAGCTTGACAAGCGCAGCAATAATTTGACATGATGTCTTAGCTCAACTAGAAGAACCTTCTGACGCGCAACTCGAGGCAGTGGTTTATGGAGGTCATTGTTCATCACCCAAAGGAAGTCCATTGACAACAGTCACCATGGCAACCCGATTCTTATAGCCAATCACAACAGTCCGACGAAGAATATTCCAGCTATACATCTGCATTAAGAAGCTTTGGTTTCTTGTGATGGAAACATTTAAATGTACATGTACATCTCAATCAAAATAAGAAATATTACATTTTCTCTTTTTTCTCGGTTGGGATGCAACACTAGCACCGATGTGTCTGTTGTTATTCATGCTTCTTGCTATTGATTTGTGTTAGTTTGCAGAGTCAAACTGGAATCTTCCTGTTTTCATATTGGTCATTTCAACTAGCAGGGTTGACAGGCACAGACAATCTCCCTCCCTTGGGGAGCTACACCATTTTTGGGGACATTTTTTTCTATGAATGTTTCTCATCATGCAGTTCTTCTGAATCAGTTTTTGTTGGTTTACGGAGGTCACACCACCAGAAGGTTCCTCTAGTTGGTACAACAAAACTTTTGATCATTGACCGGCTACCATCGTTTTGGTTTTACTCTCTACTTTCCATACGCACATATTATTTATGTAGGATGCAATCGGATTGTTGACAATTCAAACACACGCTTTCACCAGCGTTCCGTTGACCTCATTAACTTCAAAACGAGGCTCATTTCCGGTTTGGTTTTCAACTCAGTCAATAGAGAATACAAAGAATTGAAACGACTGCAATAAAAACCGTCTGAGGTAGACATACAAATAGTTCCTCTGTTTCTGAACAAAAATATATGTGATGATCCTTCTAAAAGGATGCAATTGGCTATTGATCTTTGCTTTCCCAATGAAAAAGTGATTTGTTATGTTACTCGTGTGCAGGTTGTAATCAGCAATATATATCCACGCTGCATCGTAAGTGTAAGAAAGGTCGATAAATAAAAATCACCATTGTCAACCGATAGTTTCTGGTAGGGTGCTTTATTACGATTTCAGGGGAAAAAAACTAAAAGAGTTTGAGAATAGTTGCTGACAACCATTGCTTGACAAACACAAAGGCATTATTCTACCATTCAATATTCATGGATTGTCAGCATATTCACAATATTCTATATGTATATACGTAATGCTATAATACTTCTTGATATTAAATAATATCATGAATACACAAATGTAAAGAAGCAAGAATGCACTAACAACTTTATACATCCCTTAAATACATTAAATGACCCTAGGAGATATAGCTACATAACTGTAATTTGTCCACAGAATCAGAATATTTCTTGTTGATGAAGACAATAGTCACACATTTGATTCACGTTCAAAATAACATCAGAAATACCAGATAATAGTTTATGGTCCCTAAATAAAGAATACTACAGGGTCGGAATGCAAAATAAAACTAAACTTCCTAGTTCGGGGTAATAAAAAATTTCAGTTTTTTTTAAAGAGAAAAATCAAACCTGCCCATTCGTTCAAAAGCTCTTATTCTTCCACATAATAAACTAGGAGTGGAATGTTAAAATCGGGCATACCATAGGCACCAGCTAAATAAGTGTAAAACTTTCACTCAAAGCATGTATACTGAGTTATATACATCGTAAAATCAGATATGAACTGGAAGTGTCGGGAATATCGTCACATGAAAGTTGCTCATGCTCCATGGGGCATCTCACATTCTCAATGCACATGTACAAAATGTATCTTACAATGACTTTAAACATACATATATTAGAACAAATTATTCACCCACAACCAGCATCGTTGCACTTGTTATTTTACATATATTTCATTTGTTAAAAGTATGCCTTTTTTATTTCTCCATTGCTGATTGTTAGGCAAACCTAAACTAAGGCTTGTTCTTTTGTCTAACATCAAAACCTTTTTTTATGTTCTCTCTCCAAGCCAATGTGAAAATTCGAGGATTTCCAGTAAAATCTCAAGCATTTCCAGAATTGAAATCTCAATGGAGTTGTACCTTTTAGACTAACCTCAACTTACACCTCTATAATGAAGACAAGAACACATAACTATGAAAGATATATAACCTTGTATTAAAACTTCCAAGAGCCAGTGTGCTGCAATGCAGAATCAAACTAAGTTTCCAATACCATTTCATGCTGCCAACTTTGTAGCACACCAGTTCAAAAAAAAGTTTGCAAAGTAAAACTATGTTCTTTGTGTACTAATCAGAAGTTATAGATCCTACTTCTTGTTCTTGCGATGAGTGGTGAACACTATGGTTGTCCTTGAGCACCTCACAGGATTCCGAGAAGTTCAAAACAAAATCCCTGGTCTCTGTTTTTTGTCAATTGAACCTGATGGAAGCAATTTACATAAAATAAAAACACACACATCACGTGCTGCTGACGACGTCACCACCATTATTGTCACTGCACACGGGTCTCAAATCCAACAAATCAGTTTAATAATTACAAATACACTTTCGCTGATTAATAATAGATTAAAAGCTACTGTTACTGTACAAGGCAAACTTGCAGTTATCTTTATTATGAATACGTGTGGGAGGCTGCTGTTTTGACTGTAACCTAGCAACCAGCCTACATCATGATTACGTCATGGTTACGTCATACGCACGTCACTTCTGCTGCAGGCATGCGCACTCAGGTCCCGCACGAGACACAAACAGATTTCTGTTCACAAAATCATTCTATGCACTTCTAAGATTTCTTTTTTCTTTGTAAATGCACAAAGCTGCATCTAAAATGCCAAGCACAAAATGGGTGGGTTACAAATAGGCATCAGTGCCCTTCTTGGTATTTCCGGGCCACTTTCACCTGCACAAACTTGGCTCAGCTAGGTGCCAGGATTATTTAATAAAAAACATAATTATAATAAAATTCTCCTACAAATAATGCAAACCAGAAAAATAAAGGTAAACCACCGCTATGTACTTTCACAAAACACCAGCAACCAAACTATCGAACAGAGTGGTCCACATGGTTTCAGGGGGCGGGTGGGTGGGGGTGTTGGGGTTTGGGGAATTATCCATAGTTTCAAGATGTACAAAATGTATATATATATATATATATGTTAGTATATCATACGGATCAGCCATCTTACTGGCCCCGCCACAGTCACAGAGACACACTAGATCTAGTGAAAAGAGAAGATCTTTTAATCTATACACCCTTCCCGCTCAGGGAAATTGCCGCCCGCCAAGATGGCCGCCACCGGCCTCCATGCGCCTCATTCTGGTCCCCGGCGATGACGTCACAGTGGCTGGGGGGGTTTCCCTGGGGAGTCACCATATGGTAGTCTGGCGTCAGGCGTGGGAATCCCCGCTCATGTTATGACGGTTGTCCGTCATCTGATTGGTGTCATTGTACTGCCGGTAGAACTCATTCGTGCTGTACTGAAAGTGGAAGAAAACAAGAACAAAAAGATAAAAAGATAATCAATTTTCAGAATCAAGCAGCGTGTATGATATACATAACAGAATCCCCATTCCCCTCAGCAGAAAAAATATCTTACATTTACATGAATCTTAGGTAGACTACTTAGTACAAATACTTACACATGTGCATGCTGAAGCAAACCTATTTGACCTAACTTTCTCCCATCAGTCATACTTATGTTTAGGCTACGGTACAGGAGGATGTATTAGTAGGGGTTTACAATTAGTACTGGAATTATACCACCTTGCCAGAGTACCCCAAAAGCTTGATCTGAGGTCTAAACAAAGTAAAATGTTAAAGGTGGTTTAGAGAACTGGTGCTTGGTACCAAAGTTAAGAAATATCTTCTCCTCAAAGGTTTAAAGGTGTTCTCTGACAAAAAAACTATAGATTCTATCTAGGTTTATCATCACAGTCTTTGGAGTAAGAAGAATGTGAACAGAGGAAAATGCAGACGATTTGAAAACACCTTCCTACAACAACTACGAGAAGATACTGCTAAACTCTGTGCCAAGATTTGGATCCTGTGTTACTCTATCTGAACTTAAAGCTAGGAAGATGTTACAAGGTGAGTTCGATGACTAAATGCCAGGGTCGGTATGGCTGGTTCTCCTAGTGCTGTGGTGTGCATGCTGCTTTTGTGAATGATCAATGGTCTGAAGGTCGTTGAAATCATATACACAAACAACAAGGACCTTTGTACACATACAGGATTACTGCTGGGGTGGTAGTAGTAACTGGGAAGGTACGATCAAATAAAATGCAACCGAATCACCATAGAGGCATGTGAATTTATCTCATAATCAATGCCAACTTTCACACAACAGAGATTGATACTTATCTATCTCTGAATCACATTGATAACAAACAGCCAGCACATGTGAGACAATGTCAATAATGACTATGTAAAGAATAAATTGCATTGAGAAATTAAGGACATGCTTGAAAATACATTAAAAGAAATACACACATTTCCTCCAAGTTTCTATGAATGGGCAGCTAGGTTTTGTAAGAAAAACGCTGAAAAATCTTGTGATAAATGTCTTCACCCTCAAAGTCATCACCATTTCTTAAGGAGTCTAGTTGATCTAGTTCAAATTTAGGCAGGATTCTTTTAAAATTTTGGACAAAGCCAATCATAAAAAAAGCAAAGCTACATGTATATATACCATATGGCTGCACGTAACAAGGACAATAATAATGTCATGCTAACTGAGGATGCAGTCCATAAGGAAATAATCAGAATGAATTGGTAACACTTTCACACTGCTTGTATATGGATTGATTTAGAATTTAGATGAACAAAACTCCTTCAGATTGATAAATCTAAGTCTACCATGTATTGGGGTGTGAAGCCAAAAGGTCAAGATTGTTCATTGTGTCAGACTGGACAGTATCAGAACTGCAAGGTCAACTAACGTCAAGGTCAACTTAGCTTGCCTTAACGACAACTGCTCCTGGTGGTAAAATGAGGCTTGGCTTTCCCTTGAGAGAAGAAAATTCTCAATTTAGAACCAAATATCAAATAGTCACGGGATAAAAAGGGGTTCTTTTTTTCCATGGGTGCCTTCCGTTGTTGCTCTCATTTCTCTGAGGTTTTGTTTGGGGTTGATTCACGGCAGGGTTTATTGAAAGCCCACATGGCGTAGATTGACAAGTTCAATGGCTTCTTCTGGCACTAGTACGGTGGGAGTAGGTTAATGTGGGGGGAGAGTGGAGGTCACAATTGTGTTTCTAGACTCCTTAAGGGTGAGCGGGAGCGGAGGCTCATACCTACCGGCGGGGGTACGAACTGCTCTGGTGGCTCCACCTGGAACGGGCAATGATGACGTCATATCAACGAACGCGGCTACAGTCATGGCCACCATTACACAGAAAACTTAACCGTCAGCTATCATTTCACGGGACACCCTCCCCAATATAAAAATGAGCCCTCGCTAAGTGGGTATTACAATTCTGATCTGCTAATCCCTTTGGCTTAATATTCCCCTGGTTAATGTCTCATATAAAAGTGGTCAATTTTTTCACTTCGTTCAGAAAAACATACTATTTTAGCAATGTATACATTATTGGCTGGTCAATAAACAATATCACTAGAATGTATGACTTCAGGCAACAATTAGGATATTACATAGTTTTGCATATCATGAATATCCATAGAAATTTGTTAAAAAAACAGCTTCAGGTCATTGGGTGATGTCACCCCTGACTTACCCTATCACATAAAAAATGTACCATCATCAGGATTTTTATTGTCTTTTTTCTGCTCATAATGAAAGCCAAATAGGCATGAGCCTCACTTTGACGGGAATTCAGATTTTAAAATATGCAGGAATGAATATTAATGAACTTTTAAAATATGCAAATGAGGAGAATACAGGCCACCTTGCTGCACAAAAATAGATTTTTAAACCAGAATTTTGGCCATCCACTCATCATAATTGAAAGATATATATATGAATATGAATAAATATCAGTGTTGGGCTACTTGTGCAAACTACCAGTGCAGTCTCCAGAGACTGATATTATTTGTATCCAAAGAAAACCAAATAATGTATGAAGGAAATTATCTTAACGAAATGCATAAACACAACATTCACTATTAGCAGCACAGGTTGAATCTACCGCACACCATCTCACTGAAGTAGACAGCAGAGAAAGGCGAAAACAGAAGAATCCTGCTTAAATCAGACCCAGTTTTACCAATATCTCCATTCATAACTGCAATTCAAAATACAATATTCCAGTGATCCTTAGCATTTAATACTACATCACACAGAGTTTTAATCTACAATCACAAGTCGTTAGAGACACAAACAAGCCATATCCAGGTTTCCTGCTTTTGTAGTGGTTGTTCATAGAGTTTTAACAGAGCTTTGACAGAGCTCAGCTATTGGCTGCAGGTGCAGAGGATTGCATCTACAGATAAACTTAGACTGGGGGAATGTGTGTAGTAATTAATGATCATTTTCCTTGAGAGACAGTTTGGAGAGGGAGGGAAAGGAGAAAATGAAACTGGGAGAGCCAAGGTGAAAGTGTGAGAAGGGGAAAAAGAGGGAACAGAGGGAGGGAGACAGTAGAAGGGAAAAAAGGGAGGGAGCAGTAAGAAGGAAAGGAAATGAATGAGACACAAGTAAAAGGAGAGCAAGGGAGGTGCTGAAAGAAAGATTGAGAGGGAGACAGAGAGAAGGAGATATACAAACGGATAAAGAGGGAGAGTGGGACGCAGGAAAAGAAACAGAAGGAGGAAGAGAGGGAGACGGAGAGAGAGGGAAGGGGGAAAGCAGGTGGAAGTGACACAGAGTTTCTAGTAGGCTCTGGACTCCAGATGTGGGCCTTGAACTGTGAGTGTACATGTACAGCAAGCATGGCGACTTCCGTGCTGCAGCAGGTGTGTTCCTGGCTTTATCTTTTTAATCTGGTGGCATCTGCATGGAGCGTGCTAGCAAGGGTTGAGGACTCTTTATCAGATTGATTCTGAGGGTGAAGGCGAGTTGCGGTTACATAGCTAAATTTATGCAACAAAAAGTTGGCTTTCACTACATACCTAAACAACAAGATTAGGGACTGAAAGGTCTTGGCTACGTGAGACAGAATAAAAGAAATGATTATAAGGGTAGGTTATTCCCAATTTTCCACTCTACATATCTATGAGGTATATTTTGTGTTGTATCTGTTATTCATATTGATATAACAAGTATTGAAATGTTGCACCCATAAATAAATGGACTAGACTAGGCTGCAAGCCTACAATAAGTTAGTTATACTCGTGAAATTATGTGTAAATTATTAAGAAGTGGCAGTGGTCAGTGAGGCTGAGTCCCTTTTATGATTATATCTGTGGTCCAACATCTACCTGCTCCAACCCATGACATAGAAAATTGTTTGTGCAACAGGGCCATAGTAAATGACCATGCACATATAAATAATTAAGATTGCATCTTTTTTATAATTTTCAGGTATATATGTATAACAATTAGGAAACATATGTACTGTGGGGATTTGATGCCACCCTCTTCCCTCGTCCCAGAAATACATGCCTCTGCTTGTGGAATGAGCATATAATTCAGGGACAGAAGACCCTGGACAAGCATCACTTCGCCTGCAGTAAGTATGTTTCCTTATAATACTCACTATGGGTACATTGACAGGTTTGACGGTGCTGTGACACCCCTCTCATAACTTCTCACAAGCTCCATGCCATTTTATCAGGATTACAACCTGGTTCTAAGCATGATAAAGAGGTGATACCTCGCAGATGTGCAGATTGCACAATACATTGGGGTGTAAGTACAGAATTTGCCACCAGGGACATTATTCTCATGTTCATCTGAGCTATAGTAAGAATTCTCACAGCTCAAACTGGTGAGAAAAAAACCTAAGAGCCAGAGAGAAGATACAAGGGGTGTGCCTGTGAATGTGAAAAGGCGGTGGGCAATATTAGGGCAACATACAGCGTGTGGACATCACATAAAGCATTTGTTACATTTCCAGTCATCTACTGGCATCCCATTACAACCTGAAGCGCTGCCCAGTGGGGTTTAAGGGAACAAGGTAAGATGGTGGCGCCCCCTAGTAGCAGCATCTATAAGCTGACCTCAGAGTGGAGTGTGTTACCTTGTAACGGGTTGGGAGCAGGTTCAACCTGCCTCTAGTTTTGGGGAAGCCAGGGACTGCTTTCACTAGTATCGTTTAGTTCCGTTTTCCCCTGCCAGGACCCAGAGGAAGTGGCTCCCTCTTGTGGGAGTGGTTCCGGTGGTGGGGGCATCTCATCCTCGGAAGCCGACTGCGCATGTGCAGCTGCTGTGGTGTCACCAGCTTCCTTAACTTCGTCATGCTGCTGCAAGCGTTATGTTCATACAGTGTGCCATAAATCTACCACACTATACAGTGTGACGTCAATCTACCACACTCTGGTACCCTGCAAACTGCTTTGTATTCTCTGCTTCCCTTGAAGTCATATTGCACAATTCAGAGTGGTGCAGCCTGGTGATTTTTGAATATTGACAACCATAAGTTCAAACTGGTTGCTTTTAACTTATTCTAATGCCAATTGAGTGAAATACAAAGTTTGTCCTTTTTGTCCTAATCTTATTGGTATAATAGGTCAATTTACATTTGCTTGATTGTACTGAAGGATTGGTTTTTGGAACACCAACAAGGTCAGGGCACTATAGTTTCTAGTTATCAAATAGGTAGTACTTCACATTTTATATATATATATACTGTGAAAGGTTGAATAAAATGCCATGGGTTTTATGTGAAATTATACCTTTTGGATTCTCTATGTATTCTATCATGGTATTCTTCAAACACTAGCAAAGTGATCCTCCTTTTAAGTTGGATATGTGAAGGTTCTGCAATACTTTGAAGAAACATATTAAGTTTCCAGGAAAATAACATGGGTTCAATGTTCAGGGTGAATTGTGCGATATGCCTCAAGTTTAGGTTGGCTTCATTTTGCCTGAAGTTTTATTGGTTTCAAATTAGCCCTGCCTCTAAACTAGCACTGGTCAGGCAACTGCTAGATAGGATAAGGAACTTGTGGGAACTTTACTTGTAGCCAAATAAGGTATATTTGCAACAAAAATAGTTAATGAAACTGAATGAAATTAGAACTACAACCATGAACTATATCATATGTAGAATGCTGTTTAAAAAAGTCCACTGCAAAAAATATCTTCGTCCAATCTTTTGTTAATTTTCATCCCTTCTGCTACAAAGGGAGATGGTATGAAAAGAGTGTTCATTTAGATATTATTGATAGCAAACTTGGTTAATACTTCAAATCTTACATGCTCTCTTTATTCCAGAAAAAAGACAGTGAGATCTTGGGAGGGGGAAGCTCAAACTTGTTTTAGTCTGTGCTCTCTAATAGTATGATAATTTAATGATAAAATCTGGAGATAATATAAAAACTGGCATCTTTTTTATCATTTACAACACCTGCAATATAGAATGCGAAATTTGGTCTGTTACTTTTAGTTTGAATTACATTTTAAAGCAGCTAAGCTTTATTATGATACTTATTCTGTTACTTTTAGTTTGAATTACATTTTAAAGCAGCTAAGCTTTATTATGATATCGCTGATTTTGGTGCAGTGGTACCACTCCCACATATTACTGAAAGGTATTATGAAGCCTACAAGACATCGACATGCTGATTTTCTCAGATCTGATTCCAGCCAGAAGTTTTGTCAGATCAGTGATAAATGGTGACATTCAATTAGATCTATGCACTTCAATAACCAAATTTTACTGACCCATCAGTCATTACTTGCATACGGGATATAACCGGACTCTACTCTGACCTGGCTCAGCCTGCATTGTCAACCAAGGATTAGTCAGGTTGTCATACAAGAATATCATAAATCAGTATTTGTTACTGATTCAGATCGGGAAGAACCAAAGGTCAGTCTCGATGTCTCACAGGCTTTCAGCTGTTCTGAGTGGTCTCCAGAACATGCAATGCCGCCATCCAAACACCCTCACGCCCCCACCACAGCCGCCATCTGGTCTAGTGTTGTTAGCAAAGAAACCTTCATACTTCCCTGGTTAGTCTTCTAGTCCAAGGATAAGTTGGTTAATTGATAAAAACATATCTGCTAGATTAGAAAACTCTGCTCGAAGGAACCCCCTCCTCTGCACCCCAAGGCGTTGTATCAAGTAGCATGCAAATCAAACCGGCACAAAGAGTGAAATGACCAAATCGATCAGGGGAGACTGGAGGGCCTTGAAAGTTTACATTATATATACATGATATGTATATCTTATATATAATACAATTATGCCACATCAATTAAAAAGGAGTGATAATTATCAACAGAGCTTCATTAAGCTAATATCGAATATTTCTTTAGTCCATGAGTCATTAAGGATGTAAGTGTAAGGTTTTTATGAATGACGTATCGTCCTCCCAAGCTGGATACTGGTGGAAGTTAGTAGTAAGCGGTGGGGGATGTACAGAACCAGCATGGTGCAACGATCCAGGCAGAGGACTACCATCTCTTGGAGGAGGATGGTTTGGGCCCAGTCGGTTAAAGTCACAGACCTGTGTAGAGTCTATGTGAGGCCACACAATTTGTAGTTCCAGCCATGTACTAGGATTACAAGCTCTTCTTTAACATATTGGAGGCTACAGTAGGCTCTCAGATGTGCCTATTTCTGGCTTCAATTGGCTGAGAATTATTTGTGCATTTATTTACAGAGTTAATTTAAATGACATGGATGCTCCAGACAGACTTTAACCGAATATACCAGCTCTTGGAGGATTATGGGTGGTAGCCGGCACACACGCATGGGGTGCAGCGGGGAAGGGGCGGGTAATCGGACGAACCTGATCGAGAGGGTCAGTGTCATCGGTGTCATCCTGACTGACTTCCTCCTGCTACAAAGGTTTAATTAAGGCAATTAATTAATTAGCAGTTTTCCTCCTTGACCCCAAAAAATAGCTTCCCTTGTTTGTGGTAGTTGTTATCATGTATATAAGGGGACATGTGGTTAGATAAGTAATTTTATGGGGACCTTAATAGAACCTGTATAGAAATATGAAATGCATATATACGTATAATATATATACTTTTGATATATAAACACAATATTGACTAGTTTCAGAAACGAACGGCCATATGCTACCATAAGTTGACATGTATTAATATCTAAGTCTTTTTTTTTACCTGGAACCAGTCAATATTGTATCTATCATCGACTTTCCTCTTAATATGTACTTTGCCATTCACCAACAAGGTCACATTTGGGCACTATTTATCCATATTTTTGCCCTATCACAACCAAGCGCATACAACATATCTGTATGCGTCAGGTATGTCTCTAGAGTACTATAGTAGAATTCAATCTTATAGTTTTGGTGTCTTGTACTGTGCATCTATAAGTGTTTAATTAATTTATAGCTTCTGTCAGACCAAAACCGCCAAATACATATACATATCTTTGGATCAAGCAGTATATTTAGCATATAATTGTTAATATTCAAAGCAGTTACTGCTGATGTATAGTGAGATATGTTCCCATATCCTATTATGATATATCATTACAAGGGAAATTGTTTATATATTAGAAGCATTGCTGCTAAAATGGCAGCAATATGTGCAGCAAATTAAAGGGACGGACAATTTGACAGTATATGTAAACTCAATGCAAAATGCACCATTCCACGACTAGGAGACAATCTGATTCTTAGAAAAATCAGAAATCCTGAATTTGCGAGAAAATACGAGACCACCCATGTGCAGACTTGCAAACACTGCCACCAATGCTGGCTGTACACTTATTCACACACTCAGCATGGCATGTCGTAAAACAGGACATGTTGTAAAAAAAAAATGATATGCCGTAAAAAAATAGAATCACCAGAGTACAAAAGCAAAAAGGGTGACACAGAGAAAGCAAAAAGTCTGAAAAATACATTGGGATGAACTGTAACAAAAGAGTCGTCAAAGTCCAGGCTAGTTGGAGGTCTTGTGTCAGTAGTAGTCGTGTCGACTGATTGAGGAGGTTCTGTGTATCTAAACTGTGTTTTGTTTGTTTGTTTAGGAAAAGAAGGGCATGCATGTATGTAGTTAAGTCCTTTGCACTTGTTAAGCTACAGTAAGAAACTCTAATTTTCCTCAGAATTTCTTTCTCTTTGAAAATATTCTTTCCTTTGAATTTCAAATGTTTTGATGTCTTTATTTGGATTAAGGGGTTGTAGTTTCTTTGATGGATTACATTATTTAGGACTATGTAGAGTTGTGGTGTTTGTTTTTGTGTACATCATAAGTTATTTGACGGTTTCAGGTCTCTATTTTGTGCTACCTGTGGGGGCTTGGGCAGCCTGATGGTCAGTTCCAAGTTGTCCTGGCTCGCATGTGATCGTAGAGTTCCTGCGTCAAACTGTGGAGATACTGCGCGTAAACGAGGAGCGTCAAAACAGTCACCGCCGCCATCTATGTATGTGCATGTGTGTGCGCAAATGTGTTTGTGTACATGCTTTGAGCCTAAAAGACATTGACATGCTAATATCCTTCGATTGGATTGATTCATCAGATCAGTTACATTCTTTTTGCTGTATGCATATCATCGACGATATCAAATTGCCTCTTTCGAGTCAAAAATTGTTACTCTCATGTCAAACTGTGCTTGCAGCCCAGGGCCAGGTCTGGCCCACAGCAGCAGCCTTTGTTTGATGTCAGTCAATTCACTGTGTGTGGGTATCTTACTACAGAAAGATTGTTGACGATTATAACCTACCATTTAATGAGTGAGAATCAGCAGTGAAGTGTCAATGTCTTCTAGGCTTTCTTGTGTTCATTACACACAGCATGCAACTTCTCACCAAGTGTGACTGTCACATTCACAAGTAACGTGAGGGTGTCTGTCAGGCTGCTCCAGTGGAAATTTCTCTTTTGATTCCAGACTGTTTCTGCATTGCACATGCGGAGTGAATACTTTGTGGTGAGGCAGTGATCATGAGATATCATGTGTGAAGTGCTGTGTGTTTAAGTGTTTAGATATTTGAATAACGGCATATCTAAGCGTGTTTTAGCATCATGTACTGCACATGCGGTATGTTGTTGCAAGGGAGGAAAGTGTAAAATACTTGATGGAGGGAATGTATGGGGCCCTAGTACAAGTCTGACAGTCAGATGAAGAAGCATGTTCACACCGTATAACTCTGGTAGTGTGGCACCCTGTTCAGGGAACCAACTCTCTGGTGACTAATTTGTCTGGAAAGAATCCTCCTTTTCTTGTTTATTGACCCTATTAAGCAGGGCACCCTACAACTCAGACCAATGGGTCCAATGGGTTTGAATATGAAGCTGTGAGCCGCAACCCAAAAACAGAGTTCAGCTTCATGTTGAAGTGGATTTAGTTTTAACTCCTTATCATCTAATTTATAAAACAAACTGCATGCCGCATGCTGGATAATCTTAGGTAACAAACAGCGAACCCAGCAAGCTTACAATAATGCAAGATACTCATATATGCAGTTATTATGGTACACATCTCATAACACTCTTTCCCTGACCAACCCCCCATCCCTCGACCCTCAGCAGGTACAAAAAAACATAACAAAGAAACATGATGCAAAGGATCACAGTCATGCAGTGCTACTGGCTTCCTCTGATGTCAAGGCGACATGCGTATGTTGCAAATTTGTCACAAGCATATCGCACAGAGTCAGAGGGCATCGACTTACAAGCAGCTCAGATATATCCAACCACAACCATCAGACTCCTGCCACACATCACCCTATAGCAGGGCTTCCATCGGCTGACTTTTGCCACCCATCAATTTGTCAGTAACCACTTTTATGAGACTTTTGATAAGGTTTTGGTCCATGAAAAGTAGGCACAGAGACATGCCAAGTAATTACCTATAAATTCAAATTTGGCACCACTGACTGGCAAAAGTCATAGTGGGTTGATTTTGTTATTAAAGAAACGGGTTACGGCTAATGAAATTGGTGGCGAAGAAGTTATCAGGTTCACTGACAAACTTCTTGAGTTTCAGCTTAATCGCTGTTTCAGTTGACTAGAGGTTGAACATTTCTATACTGCTGCTACAAATTCTTATTCATAGGTAAGTTTATATACACCAGATATCTATGAACATTTTGCTTGGGGATCTCTTCCCGAACCACAGATAACATCATTCAGTAGTGAAATGAGGGCGGTGCAAAGTGCAGCATAAATACACACCATCACAATGGAAAAATTGTATTGAATCGCCTGAAATTTTTGGTATGAAATTGAAATCTGGAGTTCAATAAATAAAAAAACATCCTGTTTTTATGGCCTGTGCATATTTCTGAATTTATTCAGATTGAGTGGCAGCGGGTTGCCAGAAGGGTACCACCAGAGTACCATCTGGGTGCCACTAGGGTAAGGCCAGATGCCACCATGGTCCAGCCTGAATATGGCCGGATGCAACCAGGTAAGGTTAACCAGTCAGGGTATGGCAGGGTGCAGCTGAATTTTTATCATTGTTAATAAATTCCATATATAGATAATGAAATAACCAACCTCACAGCCAACAAAACTGGATGTTTTTACGAAACACACCAAAGTAGATACATAAGTGAGCTTTTACTTTCTGGCACAGACTGAATTATAATGAGCAAGAGTGAACCTATTGAAATGATAGATACCCATTCACTTCTGGAGACAGGTACTCCGTCCTTTGATTGTGCGATTTTAGAACATAAGCGTCATTCTCAAATACTTACAATACTCTCATTGTAATATATTTCCATATATATATATATTAAGAGATGTTATGATGACTCTTCATTAATAACAATTGACACCTAAAAGCAAATATCACCCTCGAACCTCAGAAGTTGAAGCTGAATGTACTGTTTTGTGAATGGTTATCTGCTGATTTATTGGTTCACCTTTGCCCCCTATGAACACGACAACTTTACGGCTCTACAATTCACCACAGACAACATGGTGGGGTGATAATACAAAGGGGTTGCTCACCAGAGAATGGGGAACGGGAGTAGTACTTACTGCTGGTGGGGGTGAGCTGCGGCGGTGCATGGGCACGTGTTCACGTGGATTTGTATGGCGGCCACGGGTAAAGCTGAAAGTAAAGGCAATGCCACCGGTTACCTCAACCTACATTGTATAGCACATTGTGTAGTACTAGTCTCATTTACACTTTACATTGACAACAAAAATCTTCAATTCCAAAAGTTGATAAAAAAAAAGTCTCAGTAAAAATTACTTGTGAATACCGATCAGTGCCAGACTCAATACTTACTTGAGTGGGAGCAACATTTGTTATTTTTCTCTCAGTCTGCACATACATTTGATTGTATTCTTTTGTATACATTTAGAAGAGGAAAATGGTACTTTTGACATCACAGCATGCAGTCCAATTCCCACAGTTCAAAAAAGCATTTCAAAATCCACTATTCAGAACAATAGACATGGAAGGAAAATAGATTTGATTTCAAAATGGCTCAAAATTGTTGATGTAATCAAAGTTAAAGTTTCTTTGCACAATCTCTTCTGTTGGTGTGAGACTTTTAGACATGATAATTGTTGCTATAGGTTTTAATTTTGCATCTCTTTCATATCTACTTTGGAAAATGAGGAAAGCTCATGACTGCATTACGTTGCAGAGCCAAACTGACAAAGACATTTGAAACAGCTATGCTTTGAAATCATAAACAGTGAAATAATATTAATAAACAATAAACAGACTTGTATAATGCACCTTCAAATAGATCAAATGTGCATGCTCCCTAAAGCCTAGTATTGCTGCAAACCTGGTCTATGTTATGTTGTAGCAGCAGAAAGCAAGGTCTATGATTTAGAACTGATGTTTATCTATGTATGGTAATTAACTATCAATAAGTTAATATGTTTTGTGTAAACATTGAGGACTGAATGTTAGACTTGTCACCAACTTACCATTAACTACCAGACAGGTGGACAAACCCTCAAACTCTGTAAACTGGGTTTCATGCAACTGTTGGAGTTACCTAATATATTCACACCAGATCATCCAAAAAGGCAAATACAGATGGATAGACAAAAATGTTTACAATGGCATTTTCTAAAGATTCTCACATGTAATCTCTGAAATCTCTCCAAAGAAGACATTAAGTATATTTCCTTGGAACTATGTATACACTACACATAGCTCAGTGTATTTAACACTGATCCATACATGGGTTTCAGACCTTGAACGTAACTTCCTGTGTGTTCAGGTGTCAATATACTAAATCACCGAAATGATCAGCCCCCTCTTCCCATGGCTGCTCTGCCCAGGGCGACTAGGTAAAGCTCACTGCTTAACCTTAGAGAATGCCACTGCTCTGAGGAGATTTGGACAGTCTAGCAGCAGCAACACATAAGAGTTAAAGTGTGGAGCTTCTACAGAAACTACAGTAGAACCCCAGAAATTTTGCTTGGAACAGAATCGTTCTTGTTTATTGAACCTCGTTAAGTGTGGCACCCTACAACTAAGACAACTTGGGCTCAAAAAGGAGTGTGCCCCAGCATAACAGGGTTTTAATGTAAATACCCACTTCTGGCTGCTTCCACAGCCAGTCAGTCCATGACACAAGGGCCTGGTGTGGCGTTCTCCACTGCTGTCAACACACTGGGACAGTATTCACTGACAACCCACTACACCAGTGACACCAACTGACTGTTACAACTGACAGCACTGACAGCAGCAAATGCTTGATCCAGACAGTGTGGACATGTGACGACTACATGAAACCATGTGACGACCGCATGACACCATGTGATGACCACAGGATACCACGTGACTACCACATAACACCACACACAGGACGTCCCACCTCTACCACCATGTAGACCACGGACAATGTTGAGTCCTGCTCCTTTTCTCAACTTGATACTTCCCAGACATAGGATGGCCTTCAGACACTTTTACTGTTATGGGCCCTTCCTCCTCCAAAATATATGGTCATTTTGAAAAAGCTTCTTCTTGATATTTCATGCTACACTTTATATATATTTGCATATGTTTTTACTAGAACACAAGGTGATATCTTTCTAAGAGAAAATCTAATATTTTCACAAGAAACATTACAAAATCTTTTGAAACTAAAAAACCTGTTATACCAAAATTTTGAAAATCTGATTGACAGCCTGGGCAAATATACATAGACCTTAATAAACACTTTGACTCAATATCATGAAATAAAATTTTCATAATCAATTATCAAAGAAGCCCTTATTTTGGTTGACCTAAAGGATGATAGTTGTCGGATGGTGGGTGTGTTTCTCATGGCAGCAGTAAGTAACCTGGGGACATTCCCTGTGGGTATGACGTCATGTATCTAGGTCAAGTTGATGTCACAGAACATTCAATTTTGGGTTATTAATAGAAGCCCCACGCGGTGCTGCTCCTGTCACCTACAGCGAGGAGGCACAAAGTGAACACGACAAGAAAGAAGGCGGCGGGAGCAGAAACATGTGACATGCTGAGAGGTCACGTGGGCGACACATACCCGGTGTGCGAGACGTGGTGCACTAGAGCCCTGGCCGCCGCCAGGCCTAGTCAGAGAGTGTGAAATCTAGAAGAACAGGCGGGAGAAACAGGCATACATCACTCTTCTCAGTACTATGAAGAAACGTAGTTACTGAGCCTGAAGTGATGGCCATTGGAGGCCATTTTGCCCATAACTATGGCCCAATGCCATAGGTGAAGTGCCATTACTATGGGTTCAGTAACTATGTTTCCTTATTATCACATACCTGAAAATCCCGAAAATAACACTATTTTCTGTACAGCCTGAGAATGGGTCGAACATTATTTAAATGTCATGCCCAGCAGCAGTCTGTGCACAGGTATATAATAATATAAGATACAGAGCAATACAGCAGAAAGCCTACCCTGTTCCCCTGGCCATAGGCTAGTGGGACCACGGGTAGTTCTAGTGTCATCCATAAGATGGCACCACATGTTCTGTGTCAGACACTTCTGTGTAGGCTATGTGCTGTATAGGCGTGACGTGGATTTGTTATGGAAGGTGGCACTGTGATAAATGCGGTCAAAGATTGCAACACTTGTACCTTAAGACACTAGAACTAGGATAGTTATAACTGCTTTTATTTAATGTCAGAGAACAAAGAAATATTTGTGGTCTTCGATAACAGATCACAGAGTGTGCCTGCTGAAAAGCAGTTTGACCACCGTATCATTTTTCACCACATGCCAATTTTTCAGAGAAAATGCCATTTAACATTTCAGAGTTTCAATCCATCGTCTAAACTTATATATCATGTTAATGCTTTTCCTGGACTTAAATGCTGTTGTCCCCCCCACTTAACCTGGGTCGGCTTTTTAGATGATCTGCTGCTGAAATCAATTCAAAGTAGAGAGAAAATGTCTACTAAAATGATTTTCTTTATAAAACTAATAAAAAGCAAGGACTAAAAATTAAGAGTTACTGCTGGTTTAAAAGACAACACCATTCCTTGTGATAATAGCCTTAAAGTATCTAGAACTGAGAGATCGGTCTGTGTGGCTATTGCTGTGTGCAGGGATCTGTAGTTCTCCATCATCGTGATAGAAGTAAAATAAGTAAAGTGGTCGACTACACACTTTAATTTTTTATTGTCTACACTAGGGTTGCATCATAGGTATTCCTTTCTACTGTCACAAATGTATTTGCAGGGATGCAAGTCATAGTAAGAAAAATATCGAAAATAGAATTGGGACTGGTAGCATAACAAGCTCAGAGCTGCAGTATGAGTATAAGATCAGTTGAGGAAGGTTGCTTTCCAAAAATCAATTTGACACAATTCACCAGCCTTTCAATGGTGGTCTGGTACAACCAGAGTCCAGTCAAGACGGCCCGGTGCACCTAACTGTTACCTCAGACTTGTGATAACTACAATTGAAAATCTTGAAATATTGGATAGCCGTGATTTATCAGAATACTTGCATCCCTGTATTTGGACTTAAATGTAAAAAGCATGATAATACTACCTAACAACTTCGGAATTTAGAATAGGGAAAATGTGTTATGTTAGAAAGAATGGATAGTTCAATAAGAATGGAATGAAATTCTAATTTTTTTTTTAAATATTTTGCATAGGGAATATTCTAAGGGCCTGAAAGTATGACTTTTATGATCATGATATATCAACCAATACTGGACTGCAGATTCCTAACTTAAGTAAAATTGTTCAGAGGGTTTTAAACATATACATACCTTTGAAAGGTAATTTCCACAGTATTGGTTAGTAAAGTTACATATATTTCTTCTAAATTGGGGGATTCTTATACATTAATTCGTATTTTCTGTCTGTTTAATTATTTCCTTTAAATTATTCTTTACTGAATTTAAATTTACTTTCTTTGTTCACTACTTACAAATTCTCATTCTGGCACCACATGTTCTGTGGCAGTCCTCATAGGATCTAAATCAGCCATTCCACCAACTTGTCTAATTCCTTAGGATACAGAAGCCATTAATTGTATGTGAAAATATTTCCCAGTATCAGAAAAAATAATATCATACACATCAATTGATTTATTTGCCAAAAAAGGAATAAGAAGCATTATACCTTGAGCCGAAAATAAACATCCTATGCCCAGTCCCCCTAAAAAAGATTTGAGATATAAATAAAGAGTGGGTAGGAGTGAAAACTAGAGTAAACAGAAGCTGTATTCTGTAGAACTGAGGTATAAGTTGGTGGTTTTGACCAAAGGTGTTGGCGAGCTTGTCAAGTGTGTGAGCAACACAGCGAACAGGTGTGAAATGATGCTGGGAGCACGAACCAACAGCATGCCAAAACCAAAGACCAGCTACATACAAATTGGGGAACTTTTCTAGCATGACACACTGCAACACAACTACGACTCAGAATTTCTATGGATATAGTCTGTTTAATAGTTGTGTTGCAATCTCTCTGACACTCTTGGACATACATGTTTGCTGTATGATATTTTAAACAGGTCTATTATTGCCAGCAAGCATATGACATGCCCATGACACCCTTTATGGTGAGTCCATCGTTAATGTGCCAGGAAACAAACACACCATCATAACACACTGGGAGAACATGTCATGAGTGCTATCATAGAGCATGTCATGCCAGGCAAGTCCACCACTTTATACGTGTAGCTTGTAGCGAGCAGCAGGCTCAACCAAAACCACTCTCCGCAAGCAACTCATGCCGGGCCGGGCCGGGGTTTGGATCAGGGCAGGACGGTGATATGGGGCAAACGGCAAATATGACAACACCCTTCGTGACAGAATGTGGTGAAAAATAAATGCCAAACTGAAAGTATCAAATATGGGACCGAAACAAAAAGAATTTCTGTTTACACCATAATGAAAGTTTTAAAACATAAGGAGGTATATAATATATATAAAGGTTTAAATGAAAGACAGGAGAGGGCGCAGCAGTCGACCCTCTACGGTCAACCCCCTCCCCTGAGGCCACTAGCCAGTGGAGACTGGACACATCCCCTTTTGCCAAAGACTTATTCAACCTCGTTATGTTTATCATTTGATTACATAAAGTTTGTCTATTAGTAAAATGACATGTGCGGATCAGGTTACATAACCTCGTTAATTGATCATGTTAAATGCTACAAGCGCTTACCAGGTTTTATAATTTCATTGAATTAACCAAGTCATAACTAGTGACAATTTGTGCAGCGCGCCTTTTCAGTGTAATAAACTTTTTCCTCCAATGACATCTCATCATTTAATTTGTGTACATAAAGATATCCTGTGGATCTGGATGTGCATGGAAAGAGCACAGTTATTTCAGTATGAAAAACCTAAAACCCTGTTGAAGTGAACAACTCTGATGGACACCCTATCAAGATAGATACATCTGTGTGTCTGTATTCAGACACAGATACATTTTGTAATTAAAAATTTGATAACCTCGGATCCAATAGATACATTTAAAAAAGGATTTCAGATATATCATTAACTTTGCCTTTAAATGGTCTAAGAGAGTTCCTTAACCTATGGGGGCTCAGTTAAGAACAATAATTGTCATCATTATTATCTTTTACTGATAATGTTGACAGTTGCAAGTATGGTGTTCGCATTATATCATGAAAGAACACCCTTTTTGGGGCAGTTTGGGCCTTTTAGCTCCATGACTCCACAGACACTGTTAGGTTCCAGTACTGATACTGGCAATAAATGGGGATTTGGGCACCATGGACTTGCCAAGCAACATCTGTTACAATTACAATTCTTCCTGTCGATGGATCTGTTACCTTCTTAAATATCCCACTGACTCACGTCCAATTCTTTTCAAGCGGTAAGTAACATAATTAATGAGATACGAGAATGAGATGAGTTATGTGTTAGATAGATAGGTCCTTGACATAAGTCAGGGATACTCAACCAAGCATTTCTGCGACAGCTCTTTTAAAGCATTCAATGGTTACTCATTTTTGCAGGCCAGGGTCCAGGGTATTCCAGAATTTTATACTTCTGTAGAGGGGGAATCTGTCATATCTACTCATGCGATGTCTTCTGGTAGGTCGCAGGGAGTCATCACCTTGAGTGCCCCTCACCCATGTTTCCACAAATTTGGTATCTTTGGATCTCTTGAACATAGACTTAAAGACAAATGCTGGTAGTTGGGTGATTTCTATTGATTTTTGCTAATAACTCTGAATAATATAAGTCTCGTATATCAGCAGATAGAAAATGCAAGAAAAAAGGCATGTCACCGTGCTGACTTCTATGGGAAGGCCATCTGAAAAAAGGTAAGTGCTAAACTCTTGTTCTATTGATATTTTCAAATAATTCTGGGTCATAATAGTTGGGAACATCTACAAATGATAGATACAATCCTAACCATGCTAACTTCTAGGGGAAGGCCGTCTGTAGAAAGTAAGTGCTTAATTATTGGAATCTATGGGGAACTGCAATATTTTCAAGAAACCAGATGGCAGTACAAGTGTCAAAATTTAGTTCTGAGTGTGGACACAGATGTCATTGCAACACCTACCCATATTTGTCTTTAAGATGTTGACTGTCTCGTCTTACTTTTAAAGTGGGTATATATCACAGATAGTGTGGAGCCTTTCTACAATATATCCCTCATGTTGTGATTATCTCCAAATACAAAAGTAATGACATTTTAAACTTTTCTTAAGACACTTGACTGAAGAGTGAGGTATATACAGTTTCAGTCCTGAATTAAGTAAATTTGGAATTATTATTGAGATTTATGTAAAAAAGAAAAACAACAAGGTTAGACATGAATTTTTGTAAATCCCATTTATTGTAAATATCAATAGAAAATGGCGATTAGTCCTTCAGCTTGACAAGCGCAGCAATAATTTGACATGATGTCTTAGCTCAACTAGAAGAACCTTCTGACGCGCAACTCGAGGCAGTGGTTTATGGAGGTCATTGTTCATCACCCAAAGGAAGTCCATTGACAACAGTCACCATGGCAACCCGATTCTTATAGCCAATCACAACAGTCCGACGAAGAATATTCCAGCTATACATCTGCATTAAGAAGCTTTGGTTTCTTGTGATGGAAACATTTAAATGTACATGTACATCTCAATCAAAATAAGAAATATTACATTTTCTCTTTTTTCTCGGTTGGGATGCAACACTAGCACCGATGTGTCTGTTGTTATTCATGCTTCTTGCTATTGATTTGTGTTAGTTTGCAGAGTCAAACTGGAATCTTCCTGTTTTCATATTGGTCATTTCAACTAGCAGGGTTGACAGGCACAGACAATCTCCCTCCCTTGGGGAGCTACACCATTTTTGGGGACATTTTTTTCTATGAATGTTTCTCATCATGCAGTTCTTCTGAATCAGTTTCTGTTGGTTTACGGAGGTCGCACCACCAGAAGGTTCCTCTAGCTGGTACAACAAAACTTTTGATCATTGACCGGCTACCATCGTTTTGGTTTTACTCTCTACTTTCCATACGCACATATTATTTATGTAGGATGCAATCGGATTGTTGACAATTCAAACACACGCTTTCACCAGCGTTCCATTGACCTCATTAACTTCAAAACGAGGCTCATTTCCGGTTTGGTTTTCAACTCAGTCAATAGAGAATACAAAGAATTGAAACGACTGCAATAAAAACCGTCTGAGGTAGACATACAAATAGTTCCTCTGTTTCTGAACAAAAATATATGTGATGATCCTTCTAAAAGGATGCCATTGGCTATTGATCTTTGCTTTCCCAATGAAAAAGTGATTTGTTATGTTACTCGTGTGCAGGTTGTAATCAGCAATATATATCCACGCTGCATCGTAAGTGTAAGAAAGGTCGATAAATAAAAATCACCATTGTCAACCGATAGTTTCTGGTAGGGTGCTTTATTACGATTTCAGGGGAAAAAAACTAAAAGAGTTTGAGAATAGTTGCTGACAACCATTGCTTGACAAACACAAAGGCATTATTCTACCATTCAATATTCATGGATTGTCAGCATATTCACAATATTCTATATGTATATACGTAATGCTATAATACTTCTTGATATTAAATAATATCATGAATACACAAATGTAAAGAAGCAAGAATGCACTAACAACTTTATACATCCCTTAAATACATTAAATGACCCTAGGAGATATAGCTACATAACTGTAATTTGTCCACAGAATCAGAATATTTCTTGTTGATGAAGACAATAGTCACACATTTGATTCACGTTCAAAATAACATCAGAAATACCAGATAATAGTTTATGGTCCCTAAATAAAGAATACTACAGGGTCGGAATGCAAAATAAAACTAAACTTCCTAGTTCAGGGTAATAAAAAATTTCAGTTTTTTTTAAAGAGAAAAATCAAACCTGCCCAATTGTAGTATGGTCACACATTTGATTCGCATTCAAAATAACATCAGAAATACCAGATAATAGTTTATGGTCCCTAAATGAAAAAGAATACTACAGGGTCGGAATGCAAAATAAAACTAAACTTCCTAGTTCGGGGTAATAAAAAATTTCAGTTTTTTTTAAAGAGAAAAATCAAACCTGCCCATTCGTTCAAAAGCTCTTATTCTTCCACATAATAAACTAGGAGTGGAATGTTAAAATCGGGCATACCATAGGCACCAGCTAAATAAGTGTAAAACTTTCACTCAAAGCATGTATACTGAGTTATATACATCGTAAAATCAGATATGAACTGGAAGTGTCGGGAATATCGTCACATGAAAGTTGCTCATGCTCCATGGGGCATCTCACATTCTCAATGCACATGTACAAAATGTATCTTACAATGACTTTAAACATACATATATTAGAACAAATTATTCACCCACAACCAGCATCGTTGCACTTGTTATTTTACATATATTTCATTTGTTAAAAGTATGCCTTTTTTATTTCTCCATTGCTGATTGTTAGGCAAACCTAAACTAAGGCTTGTTCTTTTGTCTAACATCAAAACCTTTTTTTATGTTCTCTCTCCAAGCCAATGTGAAAATTCGAGGATTTCCAGTAAAATCTCAAGCATTTCCAGAATTGAAATCTCAATGGAGTTGTACCTTTTAGACTAACCTCAACTTACACCTCTATAATGAAGACAAGAACACATAACTATGAAAGATATATAACCTTGTATTAAAACTTCCAAGAGCCAGTGTGCTGCAATGCAGAATCAAACTAAGTTTCCAATACCATTTCATGCTGCCAACTTTGTAGCACACCAGTTCAAAAAAAAGTTTGCAAAGTAAAACTATGTTCTTTGTGTACTAATCAGAAGTTATAGATCATACTTCTTCTTCTTGCGATGAGTGGTGAACACTATGGTTGTCCTTGAGCACCTCACAGGATTCCGAGAAGTTCAAAACAAAATCCCTGGTCTCTGTTTTTTGTCAATTGAACCTGATGGAAGCAATTTACATAAAATAAAAACACACACATCACGTGCTGCTGACGACGTCACCACCATTATTGTCACTGCACACGGGTCTCAAATCCAACAAATCAGTTTAATAATTACAAATACACTTTCGCTGATTAATAATAGATTAAAAGCTACTGTTACTGTACAAGGCAAACTTGCAGTTATCTTTATTATGAATACGTGTGGGAGGCTGCTGTTTTGACTGTAACCTAGCAACCAGCCTACATCATGATTACGTCATGGTTACGTCATACGCACGTCACTTCTGCTGCAGGCATGCGCACTCAGGTCCCGCACGAGACACAAACAGATTTCTGTTCACAAAATCATTCTATGCACTTCTAAGATTTCTTTTTTCTTTGTAAATGCACAAAGCTGCATCTAAAATGCCAAGCACAAAATGGGTGGGTTACAAATAGGCATCAGTGCCCTTCTTGGTATTTCCGGGCCACTTTCACCTGCACAAACTTGGCTCAGCTAGGTGCCAGGATTATTTAATAAAAAACATAATTATAATAAAATTCTCCTACAAATAATGCAAACCAGAAAAATAAAGGTAAACCACCGCTATGTACTTTCACAAAACACCAGCAACCAAACTATCGAACAGAGTGGTCCACATGGTTTCAGGGGGCGGGTGGGTGGGGGTGTTGGGGTTTGGGGAATTATCCATAGTTTCAAGATGTACAAAATGTATATATATATATATATGTTAGTATATCATACGGATCAGCCATCTTACTGGCCCCGCCACAGTCACAGAGACACACTAGATCTAGTGAAAAGAGAAGATCTTTTAATCTATACACCCTTCCCGCTCAGGGAAATTGCCGCCCGCCAAGATGGCCGCCACCGGCCTCCATGCGCCTCATTCTGGTCCCCGGCGATGACGTCACAGTGGCTGGGGGGGTTTCCCTGGGGAGTCACCATATGGTAGTCTGGCGTCAGGCGTGGGAATCCCCGCTCATGTTATGACGGTTGTCCGTCATCTGATTGGTGTCATTGTACTGCCGGTAGAACTCATTCGTGCTGTACTGAAAGTGGAAGAAAACAAGAACAAAAACATAAAAAGATAATCAATTTTCAGAATCAAGCAGCGTGTATGATATACATAACAGAATCCCCATTTCCCTCAGCAGAAAAAATATCTTACATTTACATGAATCTTAGGTAGACTACTTAGTTCTAATACTTACACATGTGCATGCTGAAGCAAACCTATTTGACCTAACTTTCTCCCATCAGTCATACTTATGTTTAGGCTATGGTACAGGAGGATGTATTAGTAGGGGTTTACAATTAGTACTGGAATTATACCACCTTGCCAGAGTACCCCAAAAGCTTGATCTGAGGTCTAAACAAAGTAAAATGTTAAAGGTGGTTTAGAGAACTGGTGCTTGGTACCAAAGTTAAGAAATATCTTCTCCTCAAAGGTTTAAAGGTGTTCTCTGACAAAAAAACTATAGATTCTATCTAGGTTTATCATCACAGTCTTTGGAGTAAGAAGAATGTGAACAGAGGAAAATGCAGAGGATTTGAAAACACCTTCCTACAACAACTATGAGAAGATACTTCTAAACTCTGTGCCAAGATTTGGATCCTGTGTTACTCTATCTGAACTTAAAGCTAGGAAGATGTTACAAGGTGAGTTCGATGACTAAACGCCAGGGTCGGTATGGCTGGTTCTCCTAGTGCTGTGGTGTGCATGCTGCTTTTGTGAATGATCAATGGTCTGAAGGTCGTTGAAATCATATACACAAACAACAAGGACCTTTGTACACATACAGGATTACTGCTGGGGTGGTAGTAGTAACTGGGAAGGTACGATCAAATTAAATGCAACCGAATCACCATAGAGGCATGTGAATTTATCTCATAATCAATGCCAACTTTCACACAACAGAGATTGATACTTATCTATCTCTGAATCACATTGATAACAAACAGCCAGCACATGTGAGACAATGTCAATAATGACTATGTAAAGAATAAATTGCATTGAGAAATTAAGGACATGCTTGAAAATACATTAAAAGAAATACACACATTTCCTCCAAGTTTCTATGAATGGGCAGCTAGGTTTTGTAAGAAAAACGCTGAAAAATCTTGTGATAAATGTCTTCACCCTCAAAGTCATCACCATTTCTTAAGGAGTCTAGTTGATCTAGTTCAAATTTAGGCAGGATTCTTTTAAAATTTTGGACAAAGCCAATCATAAAAAAAGCAAAGCTACATGTATATATACCATATGGCTGCACGTAACAAGGACAATAATAATGTCATGCCAACTGAGGATGCAGTCCATAAGGAAATAATCAGAATGAATTGGTAACACTTTCACACTGCTTGTATATGGATTGATTTAGAATTTAGATGAACAAAACTCCTTCAGATTGATAAATCTAAGTCTACCATGTATTGGGGTGTGAAGCCAAAAGGTCAAGATTGTTCATTGTGTCAGACTGGACAGTATCAGAACTGCAAGGTCAACTAACGTCAAGGTCAACTTAGCTTGCCTTAACGACAACTGCTCCTGGTGGTAAAATGAGGCTTGGCTTTCCCTTGAGAGAAGAAAATTCTCAATTTAGAACCAAATATCAAATAGTCACGGGATAAAAAGGGGTTCTTTTTTTCCATGGGTGCCTTCCGTTGTTGCTCTCATTTCTCTGAGATTTTGTTTGGGGTTGATTCACGGCAGGGTTTATTGAAAGC
The DNA here is from genome assembly GCA_950022655.1 of Alentia gelatinosa. Taxonomy (NCBI): domain Eukaryota; kingdom Metazoa; phylum Annelida; class Polychaeta; order Phyllodocida; family Polynoidae; genus Alentia; species Alentia gelatinosa. Next base: position 5,036,178 of record OX465579.1, on the reverse strand, counting down.
CCACATGGCGTAGATTGACAAGTTCAATGGCTTCTTCTGGCACTAGTACGGTGGGAGTAGGTTAATGTGGGGGGAGAGTGGAGGTCACAATTGTGTTTCTAGACTCCTTAAGGGTGAGCGGGAGCGGAGGCTCATACCTACCGGCGGGGGTACGAACTGCTCTGGTGGCTCCACCTGGAACGGGCAATGATGACGTCATATCAACGAACGCGGCTACAGTCATGGCCACCATTACACAGAAAACTTAACCGTCAGCTATCATTTCACGGGACACCCTCCCCAATATAAAAATGAGCCCTCGCTAAGTGGGTATTCCAATTCTGATCTGCTAATCCCTTTGGCTTAATATTCCCCTGGTTAATGTCTCATATAAAAGTGGTCAATTTTTTCACTTCGTTCAGAAAAACATACTATTTTAGCAATGTATACATTATTGGCTGGTCAATAAACAATATCACTAGAATGTATGACTTCAGGCAACAATTAGGATATTACATAGTTTTGCATATCATGAATATCCATAGAAATCTGTTAAAAAAACAGCTTCAGGTCATTGGGTGATGTCACCCCTGACTTACCCTATCACATAAAAAATGTACCATCATCAGGATTTTTATTGTCTTTTTTCTGCTCATAATGAAAGCCAAATAGGCATGAGCCTCACTTTGACGGGAATTCAGATTTTAAAATATGCAGGAATGAATATTAATGAACTTTTAAAATATGCAAATGAGGAGAATACAGGCCACCTTGCTGCACAAAAATAGATTTTTAAACCAGAATTTTGGCCATCCACTCATCATAATTGAAAGATATATATATGAATATGAATAGATATCAGTGTTGGGCTACTTGTGCAAACTACCAGTGCAGTCTCCAGAGACTGATATTATTTGTATCCAAAGAAAACCAAATAATGTATGAAGGAAATTATCTTAACGAAATGCATAAACACAACATTCACTATTAGCAGCACAGGTTGAATCTACCGCACACCATCTCACTGAAGTAGACAGCAGAGAAAGGCGAAAACAGAAGAATCCTGCTTAAATCAGACCCAGTTTTACCAATATCTCCATTCATAACTGCAATTCAAAATACAATATTCCAGTGATCCTTAGCATTTAATACTACATCACACAGAGTTTTAATCTACAATCACAAGTCGTTAGAGACACAAACAAGCCATATCCAGGTTTCCTGTTTTTGTAGTGGTTGTTCATAGAGTTTTAACAGAGCTTTGACAGAGCTCAGCTATTGGCTGCAGGTGCAGAGGATTGCATCTACAGATAAACTTAGACTGGGGGAATGTGTGTAGTAATTAATGATCATTTTCCTTGAGAGACAGTTTGGAGAGGGAGGGAAAGGAGAAAATGAAACTGGGAGAGCCAAGGTGAAAGTGTGAGAAGGGGAAAAAGAGGGAACAGAGGGAGGGAGACAGTAGAAGGGAAAAAAGGGAGGGAGCAGTAAGAAGGAAAGGAAATGAACGAGACACAAGTAAAAGGAGAGCAAGAGAGGTGCTGAAAGAAAGATTGAGAGGGAGACAGAGAGAAGGAGATATACAAACGGATAAACAGGGAGAGTGGGACACAGGAAAAGAAACAGAAGGAGGAAGAGAGGGAGACGGAGAGAGAGGGAAGGGGGAAAGCAGGTGGAAGTGACACAGAGTTTCTAGTAGGTTCTGGACTCCAGATGTGGGCCTTGAACTGTGAGGGTACATGTACAGCAAGCATGGCGACTTCCGTGCTGCAGCAGGTGTGTTCCTGGCTTTATCTTTTTAATCTGGTGGCATCTGCATGGAGCGTGCTAGCAAGGGTTGAGGACTCTTTATCAGATTGATTCTGAGGGTGAAGGCGAGTTGCGGTTACGTAGCTAAATTTATGCAACAAAAAGTTGGCTTTCACTACATACCTAAACAACAAGATTAGGGACTGAAAGGTCTTGGCTACGTGAGACAGAATGAAAGAAATGATTATAAGGGTAGGTTTATTCCCAATTTTCCACTCTACATATCTATGAGGTATATTTTGTGTTGTATCTGTTATTCATATTGATATAACAAGTATTGAAATGTTGCTCCCATAAATAAGTGGACTAGACTAGGCTGCAAGCCTACAATAAGTTAGTTATACTTATGAAATTATGTGTAACTTATTAAGAAGTGGCAGTGGTCAGTGAGGCTGAGTCCCTTTTATGATTATATCTGTGGTCCAACATCTACCTGCTCCAAGCCATGACATAGAAAATTGTCTGTGCAACAGGGCCATAGTAAATGACCATGCACATATAAATAATTAAGATTGCATCTTTTTATAATTTTCAGGTATATATGTATAACAATTAGGAAACATATGTACTGTGGGGAATTGATGCCACCCTCTTCCTTCATCTCAGAAATACATGCCTCTGCTTGTGGAATGAGTATATAATTCAGGGACAGAAGACCCTGGACAGGCATCACTTCGCCTGCAGTAAGTATGTTTCCTTATAATACTCACTATGGCTACATTGACAGGTTTGACAGTGCTGTGACACCCCTCTCATAACTTCTCACAAGCTCCATGCCATTTTATCATGATTACAACCTGGTTCTAAGCATGATAAAGAGGTGATACCTTGCAGATGTGCAGATTGCACAATACATTGGGGTGTAAGTACAGAATTTGCCACCAGGGACATTATTCTCATGTTCATCTGAGCTATAGTAAGAATTCTCACAGCTCAAACTGGTGAGAAAAAAATCTAAGAGCCAGAGAGAAGATACAAGGGGTGTGCCTGTGAATGTGAAAAGGCGGTGGGCAATATTAGGGCAACATACAGCGTGTGGACATCACATAAAGCATTTGTTACATTTCCAGTCATCTTCTGGCATCCCATTACAACCTGAAGCGCTGCCCAGTGGGGTTTAAGGGAACAAGGTAAGATGGTGGCGCCCCCTAGTAGCAGCATCTATAAGCTGACCTCAGAGTGGAGTGTGTTACCTTGTAACGGGTTGGGAGCAGGTTCAACCTGCCTCTAGTTTTGGGGAAGCCAGGGACTGCTTTCACTAGTATCGTTTAGTTCCGTTTTCCCCTGCCAGGACCCAGAGGAAGTGGCTCCCTCTTGTGGGAGTGGTTCCGGTGGTGGGGGCATCTCATCCTCGGAAGCCGACTGCGCATGTGCAGCTGCTGTGGTGTCACCAGCTTCCTTAACTTCGTCACGCTGCTGCAAGCGTTATGTTCATACAGTGTGCCATAAATCTACCACACTATACAGTGTGACGTCAATCTACCACTCTCTGGTACCCTGCAAACTGCTTTGTATTCTCTGCTTCCCTTGAAGTCATATTGCACAATTCAGAGTGGTGCAGCCTGGTGATTTTTGAATATTGACAACCATAAGTTCAAACTGGTAGCTTCTAACTTATTCTAATGCCAATTGAGTGAAATACAAAGTTTGTTCTTTTTGTCCTAATCTTATTGGTATAATAGGTCAATTTACATTTGCTTGATTGTACTGAAGGATTGGTTTTTGGAACACCAACAAGGCCAAGGCACTATAGTTTCTAGTTATCAAAAAGGTAGTACTTCACATTTTATATATATATATACTGTGAAAGGTTGAATAAAATGGCATGGGTTTTATGTGAAATTATACCTTTTGGAATCTCTATGTATCCTACCATGGTATTCTTCAAACACTAGCACAGTGATCCTCCTTTTAAGTTGGATATGTGAAGGTTCTACAATACTTTGAAGAAACATATTAAATTTCCAGGAAAATAACATGGGTTCAATGTTCAGGGTGAATTGTGCTATATGCCTCAAGTTTAGGTTGGCTTCATTTTGCCTGAAGTTTTATTGGTTTCAAAATAGCCCTGCCTCTAAACTAGCACTGGTCAGGCAACTGCTAGATAGGATAAGGAACTTGTGGGAACTTTACTTGTAGCCAAATAAGGTATATTTGCAACAAAAATAGTTAATGAAACTGAATGAAATTAGAACTACAACCATGAACTATATCATATGTAGGATGCTGTTTAAGAAAGTGCACTGCAAAAAATATCTTCGTTCAATCTTTTGTTAATTTTCATCCCTTCTACTACAAAGGGAGATGGTATGAAAAAAGTGTTCATTTAGATATTATTGATAGCAAACTTGGTAAATACTTCAAATCTTACATGCTCTCTTTATTCCAGAAAAAAGACAGTGATATCTTGGGAGGGGGAAGCTCAAATTTGTTTTAGTCTGTGCTCTCTAATAGTATGATAATTTAATGATAAAATCTGGGGATAATATAAAAACTGGCATCTTTTTTATCATTTACAACACCTGCAATATAGAATGTGAAATTTGGTCTGTTACTTTTAGTTTGAATTACATTTTAAAGCAGCTAAGCTTTATTATGATACTTATTCTGTTACTTTTAGTTTGAATTACATTTTACAGCAGCTAAGCTTTATTATGATATCGCTGATTTTGGTGCAGTGGTACCACTCCCACATATTACTGAAAGGTATTATGAAGCCTACAAGACATCGACATGCTGACTTTCTCAGATCTGATTCCAGCCAGAAGTTTTGTCAGATCAGTGATAAATGGTGACATTCATTTAGATCTATGCACTTCAATAACCAAATTTTACTGACCCATCAGTCATTACTTGCATACGGGATATAACCAGACTTTACTCTGACCTTGCTCAGCCTGCATTGTCAACCAAGGATTAGTCAGGTTGTCATACAAGAATATCATAAATCAGTATTCGTTACAGATTCAGATCGGGAAGAACCAAAGGTCAGTCTCGATGTCTCACAGGCTTTCAGCTGTTCTGAGTGGTCTCCAGAACATGCAATGTCGCCATCCAAACACCCTCACGCCCCCACCACAGCCGCCATCCGGTCTAGTGTTGTTAGCAAAGAAACCCTCATACTTCCCTGGTTAGTCTTCTAGTCCAAGGATAAGTTGGTTAATTGATAAAAACATATCTGCTAGATTAGAAAACTCTGCTCGAAGGAACCCCCTCCTCTGCACCCCAAGGCGTTGTATCAAGTAGCATGCAAATCAAACCGGCACAAAGAGTGAAATGACCAAATCGATCAGGGGAGACTGGAGGGCCTTGAAAGTTTACATTATATATACATGATATGTATATCTTATATATAATACAATTATGCCACATCAATTAAAAAAGGAGTGATAATTATCAACAGAGCTTCATTAAGCTAATATCGAATATTTCTTTAGTCTATGAGTCATTCAGGATTTAAGTGAAAATGCTGACTCAGCAGGTTTTTATGAATGACGTATCGTCCTCCCAAGCTGGATACTGGTGGAAGTTAGTAGTAAGCGGTGGGGGATGTACAGAACCAGCATGGTGCGACGATCCAGGCAGAGGACTACCATCTCTTGGAGGAGGATGGTTTGGGCCCAGTCGGTTAAAGTCACAGACCTGTGTAGAGTCTACGTGAGGCCACACAATTTGTAGTTCCAGCCATGTACTAGGATTACAAGCTCTTCTTTAACATATTGGAGGCTACAGTAGGCTCTCAGATGTGCCTATTTCTGGCTTCAATTGGCTGAGAATTATTTGTGCATTTATTTACAGAGTTAATTTAAATGACATGGATGCTCCAGACAGACTTTAACCGAATATACCAGCTCTTGGAGGATTATGGGTGGTAGCCGGCACACACGCATGGGGTGCAGCGGGGAAGGGGCGGGTAATCGGACGAACCTGATCGAGAGGGTCAGTGTCATCGGTGTCATCCTGACTGACTTCCTCCTGCTACAAAGGTTTAATTAAGGCAATTAATTAATTAGCAGTTTTCCTCCTTGACCCCAAAAAATAGCTTCCCTTGTTTGTGGTAGTTGTTATCATGTATATAAGGGGACATGTGGTTAGATAAGTAATTTTATGGGGACCTTTATAGAACCTGTATAGAAATATGAAATGCATATATACGTATAATATATATACTTTTGATATATAAACACAATATTGACTAGTTTCAGAAACGAACGGCCATATGCTACCATAAGTTGACATGTAGTAATATCTAAGTATTTTTTTTTACCTGGAACCAGTCAATATTGTATCTATCATCGACTTTCCTCTTAATATGTACTTTGCCATTCACCAACAAGGTCACGTTTTGGGCACTATTTATCCATATTTTTGCCCTATCACAACCAAGCGCATACAACATATCTGTATGCGTCAGGTATGTCTCTAGAGTACTATAGTAGAATTCAATCTTATAGTTTTGGTGTCTTGTACTGTGCATCTATAAGTGTTTAATTAATTTATAGCTTCTGTCAGACCAAAAACGCCAAATACATATACATATCTTTGGATCAAGCAGTATATTTAGCATATAATTGTTAATATTCAAAGCAGTTACTGCTGATGTATAGTGAGACATGTTCCCATATCCTATTATGATATATCATTACAAGGGAAATTGTTTATATATTAGAAGCATTGCTGCTAAAATGGCAGCAATATGTGCAGCAAATTAAAGGGACGGACAATTTGACAGTATATGTAAACTTAATGCAAAATGCACCATTCCACGACTAGGAGACAATCTGATTCTTAGAAAAATCAGAAATCCTGAATTTGCGAGATAATACGAGACCACCCATGTGCACACTTGCAAACACTGCCACCAATGCTGGCTGTACACTTATTCACACACTCAGCATGGCATGTCGAAAACAGGACATGTTGTAAAAAAAAAATGATATGCCGTTAAAAAAAATCACCGGAGTACAAAAGCAAAAAGGGTGACACAGAGAAAGCAAAAAGTCTGAAAAATACATTGGGATGAACTGTAACAAAAGAGTCGTCAAAGTCCAGGCTAGTTGGAGGTCTTGTGTCAGTAGTAGTCGTGTCGACTGATTGAGGAGGTTCTGTGTATCTGTGTTTTGTTTGTTTGTTTAGGTGAAGAAGGGCATGCATGTATGTAGTTAAGTCCTTTGCACTTGTTAAGCTACAGTAAGAAACTCTAATTTTCCTCAGAATTTCTTTCTCTTTGAAAATATTCTTTCCTTTGAATTTCAAATGTTTTGATGTCTTTATATGGATTAAGGGGTTGTAGTTTCTTTGATGGATTACATTATTTAGGACTATGTAGAGTTGTGGTTTTTGTTTTTGTGTACATCATAGGTTATTTGACGGTTTCAGGTCTCTATTTTGTGCTACCTGTGGGGGCTTGGGCAGCCTGATGGTCAGTTCCAAGTTGTCCTGGCTCGCATGTGATCGTAGAGTTCCTGCGTCAAACTGTGGAGATACTGCGCGTAAACGAGGAGCGTCAAAACAGTCACCGCCGCCATCTATGTATGTGCATGTGTGCGCAAATGTGTTTGTGTACATGCTTTGAGCCTAAAAGACATTGACATGCTAATATCCTTCGATTGGATTGATTCATCAAATCAGTTACATATTTTTTTCTGTATGCATATCATCGACGATATCAAATTGCCTCTTCCGAGTCAAAAATTGTTACTCTCATGTCAAACTGTGCTTGTAGCCCAGGGCCAGGTCTGGCCCACAGCAGCAGCCTTTGTTTGATGTCAGTCAATTCACTGTGTGTGGGTATCTTACTACAGAAAGATTGTTGACGATTATGACCTACCATTTAATGAGTGAGAATCAGCAGTGAAGTGTCATTGTCTTCTAGGCTTTCTTGTGTTCATTACACACAGCATGCAACTTCTCACCAAGTGTGACTGTCACATTCACAAGTAACGTGAGGGTGTCCGTCAGGCTGCTCCAGTGGAAATTTCTCTTTTGATTCCAGACTGTTTCTGCATTGCACATGCGGAGTGAATACTTTGTGGTGAGGCAGTGATTATGACATATCATGTGTGAAGTGCTGTGTGTTTAAGTGTTTAGATATTTGAATAACGGCATATTTAAGCGTGTTTTAGCATCATGTACTGCACATGCGGTATGTTGTTGCAAGGGAGGAAAGTGTAAAATACTTGATGGAGGGAATGTATGGGGCCCTAGTACAAGTCTGACAGTCAGATGAAGAAGCATGTTCATACCGTATAACTCTGGTAGTGTGGCACCCTGTTCAGGGAACCAACTCTCTGGTGACTAATTTGTCTGGAAAGAATCCTCCTTTTCTTGTTTATTGACCCTATTAAGCAGGGCACCCTACAACTCAGACCAATAGGTCCAATGGGTTTGAATACGAAGCTGTGAGCCGCAACCCAAAAACAGAGTTCAGCTTCATGTTGAAGTGGATTTAGTTTTAACTCCTTATCATCTAATTTATAAAACAAACTGCATGCAGCATGCTGGATAATCTTAGGTAACAAACAGCGAACCCAGCAAGCTTACAATAATGCAAGATACTCATATATGCAGTTATTACGGTACACATCTCATACCACTCTTTCCCTGACCAACCCCCCATCCCTCGACCCTCAGCAGGTACAAAATAAGATAACAAAGAAACATGATGCAAAGGATCACAGTCATGCAGTGCTACTGGCTTCCTCTGATGTCAAGGCAACATGCGTATGTTGCAAATTTGTCACAAGCATATCGCACAGAGTCAGAGGGCATCGACTTGCAAGCAGCTCAAATATATCCAACCACAACCATCAGACTCCTGCCACACATCACCCTATAGCAGGGCTTCCATCGGCTGACTTTTGCCACCCATCAATTTGTCAGTAACCACTTTTATGAGACTTTTGATAAGGTTTTGGTCCATGAAAAGTTGGCACAGAGACATGCCAAGTAATTTCAGTACCTATAAATTCAAATTTGGCACCACTGACTGGCAAAAGATGCCACTGATCAAGTCATAGTGGGTTGATTTTGTTATTAAAGAAACGGGTTACGGCTAATGAAATTGGTGGTGAAGAAGTTATCAGGGTCACTGACAAACTTCTTGAGTTTCAGCTTAATCGCTGTTTCAGTTGACTAGAGGTTGAACATTTCTATACTGCTGCTACAAATTCTTATTCATAGGTAAGTTTATATACACCAGATATCTATGAACATTTTGCTTGGGGATCTTTTCCCGAACCACAGATAACATCATTCAGTAGTGAAATGAGGGCGGTGCAAAGTGCAGCATAAATACACACCATCACAATGGAAAAATTGTATTGAATCGCCTGAAATTTTTGGTATGAAATTGAAATCTGGAGTTCAATAAATAAAAAAACATCCTGTTTTTATGGCCTGTGCATATTTCTGAATTTATTCAGATTGAGTGGCAGCGGGTTGCCAGAAGGGTACCACCAGAGTACCATCTGGGTGCCACTAGGGTAAGGCCAGATGCCACCATGGTCCAGCCTGAATATGGCCGGATGCAACCAGGTAAGGTTAACCAGTCAGGGTATGGCAGGGTGCAGCTGAATTTTTATCATTGTTAATAAATTCCATATATAGATAATGAAATAACCAACCTCACAGCCAACAAAACTGGATGTTTTTACGAAACACACCAAAGTAGATACATAAGTGAGCTTTTACTTTCTGGCACAGACTGAATTATAATGAGCAAGAGTGAACCTATTGAAATGATAGATACCCATTCACTTCTGGAGACAGGTACTCCGTCCTTTGATTGTGCGATTTTAGAACATAAGCGTCATTCTCAAATACTTACAATACTCTCATTGTAATATATTTCCATATATATATATATTAAGAGATGTTATGATGACTCTTCATTAATAACAATTGACACCTAAAAGCAAATATCACCCTCGAACCTCAGAAGTTGAAGCTGAATGTACTGTTTTGTGAATGGTTATCTGCTGATTTATTGGTTCACCTTTGCCCCCTATGAACACGACAACTTTATGGCTCTACAATTCACCACAGACAACATGGTGGGGTGATAATACAAAGGGGTTGCTCACCAGAGAATGGGGAACGGGAGTAGTACTTACTGCTGGTGGGGGTGAGCTGCGGCGGTGCATGGGCACGTGTTCACGTGGATTTGTATGGCGGCCACGGGTAAAGCTGAAAGTAAAGGCAATGCCACCGGTTACCTCAACCTACATTGTATAGCACATTGTGTAGTACTAGTCTCATTTACACTTTACATTGACAACAAAAATCTTCAATTCCAAAAGTTGATAAAAAAAAAGTCTCAGTAAAAATTACTTGTGAATACCGATCAGTGCCAGACTCAATACTTACTTGAGTGGGAGCAACATTTGTTATTTTTCTCTCAGTCTGCACATACATTTGATTGTATTCTTTTGTATACATTTAGAAGAGGAAAATGGTACTTTTGACATCACAGCATGCAGTCCAATTCCCACAGTTCAAAAAAGCATTTCAAAATCCACTATTCAGAACAATAGACATGGAAGGAAAATAGATTTGATTTCAAAATGGCTCAAAATTGTTGATGTAATCAAAGTTAAAGTTTCTTTGCACAATCTCTTCTGTTGGTGTGAGACTTTTAGACATGATAATTGTTGCTATAGGTTTTAATTTTGCATCTCTTTCATATCTACTTTGGAAAATGAGGAAAGCTCATGACTGCATTACGTTGCAGAGCCAAACTGACAAAGACATTTGAAACAGCTATGCTTTGAAATCATAAACAGTGAAATAATATTAATAAACAATAAACAGACTTGTATAATGCACCTTCAAATAGATCAAATGTGCATGCTCCCTAAAGCCTAGTATTGCTGCAAACCTGGTCTATGTTATGTTGTAGCAGCAGAAAGCAAGGTCTATGATTTAGAACTGATGTTTATCTATGTATGGTAATTAACTATCAATAAGTTAATATGTTTTGTGTAAACATTGAGGACTGAATGTTAGACTTGTCACCAACTTACCATTAACTACCAGACAGGTGGACAAACCCTCAAACTCTGTAAACTGGGTTTCATGCAACTGTTGGAGTTACCTAATATATTCACACCAGATCATCCAAAAAGGCAAATACAGATGGATAGACAAAAATGTTTACAATGGCATTTTCTAAAGATTCTCACATGTAATCTCTGAAATCTCTCCAAAGAAGACATTAAGTATATTTCCTTGGAACTATGTATACACTACACATAGCTCAGTGTATTTAACACTGATCCATACATGGGTTTCAGACCTTGAACGTAACTTCCTGTGTGTTCAGGTGTCAATATACTAAATCACCGAAATGATCAGCCCCCTCTTCCCATGGCTGCTCTGCCCAGGGCGACTAGGTAAAGCTCACTGCTTAACCTTAGAGAATGCCACTGCTCTGAGGAGATTTGGACAGTCTAGCAGCAGCAACACATAAGAGTTAAAGTGTGGAGCTTCTACAGAAACTACAGTAGAACCCCAGAAATTTTGCTTGGAACAGAATCGTTCTTGTTTATTGAACCTCGTTAAGTGTGGCACCCTACAACTAAGACAACTTGGGCTCAAAAAGGAGTGTGCCCCAGCATAACAGGGTTTTAATGTAAATACCCACTTCTGGCTGCTTCCACAGCCAGTCAGTCCATGACACAAGGGCCTGGTGTGGCGTTCTCCACTGCTGTCAACACACTGGGACAGTATTCACTGACAACCCACTACACCAGTGACACCAACTGACTGTTACAACTGACAGCACTGACAGCAGCAAATGCTTGATCCAGACAGTGTGGACATGTGACGACTACATGAAACCATGTGACGACCGCATGACACCATGTGATGACCACAGGATACCACGTGACTACCACATAACACCACACACAGGACGTCCCACCTCTACCACCATGTAGACCACGGACAATGTTGAGTCCTGCTCCCTTTTCTCAACTCGGTACTTCCCAGACATAGGATGGCCTTCAGACACTTTTACTGTTATGGGCCCTTCCTCCTCCAAAATATACGGTCATTTCGAAAAAGCTTCTTCTTGATATTTCATGCTACACTTTATATATATTTGCATATGTTTTTACTAGAACACAAGGTGATATCTTTCTAAGAGAAAATCTAATATTTTCACAAGAAACATTACAAAATCTTTTGAAACTAAAAAACCTGTTATACCAAAATTTTGAAAATCTGATTGACAGCCTGGGCAAATATACATAGACCTTAATAAACACTTTGACTCATCATCATGAAATAAAATTTTCATAATCAATTATCAAAGACACCCTTATTTTGGTTGACCTAGAGGATGATAAAATTAGTTGTCGGATGGTGGTTGTGTTTCTCATGGCAGCAGTAAGTAACCTGGGGACATTCCCTGTGGGTATGACGTCATGTATCTAGGTCAAGTTGATGTCACAGAACATTCAATTTTGGGTTATTAATAGAAGCCCCACGCGGTGCTGCTCCTGTCACCTACAGCGAGGAGGCACAAAGTGAACACGACAAGAAAGAAGGCGGCGGGAGCAGAAACATGTGACATGCTGAGAGGTCACGTGGGCGACACGTACCCGGTGTGCGACACGTGGTGCACTAGAGCCCTGGCCGCCGCCAGGCCTAGTCAGAGAGTGTGAAATCTAGAAGAACAGGCGGGAGAAACAGGCATACATCACTCTTCTCAGTACTATGAAGAAACGTAGTTACTGAGCCTGAAGTGATGGCCATTGGAGGCCATTTTGCCCATAACTATGGCCCAATGCCATAGGTGAAGCGCCATTACTATGGGTTCAGTAACTATGTTTCCTTATTATCACATACCTGAAAATCCCGAAAATAACACTATTTTCTGTACAGCCTGAGAATGGGTCGAACATTATTTAAATGTCATGCCCAGCAGAAGTCTGTGCACAGGTATATAATAATAAAAGATACAGAGCAATACAGCAGAAAGCCTACCCTGTTCCCCTGGCCATAGGCTAGTGGGACCACGGGTAGTTCTAGTGTCATCCATAAGATGGCACCACATGTTCTGTGTCAGACACTTCTGTGTAGGCTATGTGCTGTATAGGCGTGAAGTGGATTTGTTATGGAAGGTGGCACTGTGATAAATGCGGTCAAAGATTCCAACACTTGTACCTTAAGACACTAGAACTAGGATAGTTATAACTGCTTTTATTTAATGTCAGAGAACAAAGAAATATTTGTGGTCTTCGATAACAGATCACAGAGTGTGCCTGCTGAAAAGCAGTTTGACCACCGTATCATTTTTCACCACATGCCAATTTTTCAGAGAAAATGCCATTTAACATTTCAGAGTTTCAATCCATCGTCTAAACTTATATATCATGTTAATGCTTTTCCTGGACTTAAATGCTGTTGTCCCCCCCCCCCCCCCACTTAACCTGGGTCGGCTTTTTAGATGATCTGCTGCTGAAATCAATTCAAAGTAGAGAGAAAATGTCTACTAAAATGATTTTCTTTATAAAACAAATAAAAAGCAAGGACTAAAAATTAATAGTTACTGCTGGTTTAAAAGACAACACCATTCCTTGTGATAATAGCCTTAAAGTATCTAGAACTGAGAGATTGGTCTGTGTGGCTATTGCTGTGTGCAGGGATCTGTAGTTCTCCATCATCGTGATAGAAGTAAAATAAGTAAAGTGGTCGACTACACACTTTATCTTTTTATTGTCTACACTAGGGTTGCATCATAGGTATTCCTTTCTACTGTCACAAATGTATTTGCAGGGATGCAAGTCATAGTAAGAAAAATATCGAAAATAGAATTGGGACTGGTAGCATAACAAGCTCAGAGCTGCAGTATGAGTATAAGATCAGTTGAGGAGGCTTGCTTTCCAAAAATCAATTTGACACAATTCACCAGCCTTTCAATGGTGGTCTGGTACAACCAGAGTCCAGTCAAGACGGCCCAGTGCACCTAACTGTTACCTCAGACTTGTGATAACTACAATTGAAAATCTTGAAATATTGGATAGCCGTGATTTATCAGAATACTTGCATCCCTGTATTTGGACTTAAATGTAAAAAGCATGATAATACTACCTAACAACTTCGGAATTTAGAATAGGGAAAATGTGTTATGTTAGAAAGAATGGATAGTTCAATAAGAATGGAATGAAATTCTAATTTTTTTTCAAATATCTTGCATAGGGAATATTCTAAGGGCCTGAAAGTATGACTTTTATGATCATGATATATCAACCAATACTGGACTGCAGATTCCTAACTTAAGTAAAATTGTTCAAAGGGTTTTAAACATATACATACCTTTGAAAGGTAATTTCTACAGTATTGGTTAGTAAAGTTACATATATTTCTTCTAAATTGGGGGATTCTTATACATTAATTTGTATTTTCTGTCTGTTTAATTATTTCCTTTAAATTATTCTTTACTGAATTTAAATTTACTTTCTTTGTTCACTACTTACAAATTCTCATTCTGGCACCACATGTTCTGTGGCAGTCCTCATAGGATCTAAATCAGCCATTCCACCAACTTGTCTAATTCCTTAGGATACAGAAGCAATTAATTGTACGTGAAAATATTTCCCAGTATCAGAAAAAATAATATCATACACATCAATTGATTTATTTGCCAAAAAAAGGAATAAAGAAGCATTATACCTTGAGCCGAAAATAAACATCCTATGCCCAGTCCCCCTAAAAAAGATTTGAGATATAAATAAAGAGTGGGTAGGAGTGAAAACTAGAGTAAACAGAAGCTGTATTCTGTAGAACTGAGGTATAAGTTGGTGGTGTTGGCGAGCTTGTCAAGTGTGTGAGCAACACAGCGAACAGGTGTGAAATGATGCTGGGAGCACGAACCAACAGCATGCCAAAACCAAAGACCAGCTACATACAAATTGGGGAACTTTTCTAGCATGACACACTGCAACACAACTACGACTCAGAATTTCTATGAATATAGTCTGTTTAATAGTTGTGTTGCAATCTCTCTGACACTCTTGGACATACATGTTTGCTGTATGATATTTCAAACAGGTCCATTATTGCCAGCAAGCATGTGACATGCCCATGACACCCTTTATTGTGAGTCCATCGTTAATGTGCCAGGAAACAAACACACCATCATAACACACTGGGAGAACATGTCATGAGTGCTATCATAGAGCATGTCATGCCAGGCAAGTCCACCACTTTATACGTGTAGCTTGTAGCGAGCAGCAGGCTCAACCAAAACCACTCTCCGCAAGCAACTCATGCCGGGCCGGGCCGGGGTTTGGATCAGGGCAGGACGGTGATATGGGGCAAACGGCAAATATGACAACACCCTTCGTGACAGAATGTGGTGAAAAATAAATGCCAAACAGGGGGTGTCAAATATGGGACCGAAAGAAAGATTGAGAGGGAGACAGAGAGAAGGAGATTTTTAAAAGATATGGAGGTATATAAAATATATAAAGGTTTAAATGAAAGACGGGAGAGGGTGCAGCAGTTGACCCTTTACAGTCAACCCCCTCCTCTCACGCCACTAGCCAGGGGAGACTGGACACATCCCCTTTTGCCAAGGACTTAAAGACAAATGCTGGTAGTTGGGTAATTTCTATTGATTTTTGCTAATAACTCTGAATAATATAAGTCTAAAGATACTAAAAAAATACTATGTCACCATGCTAACTTCTAGGGGAAGGCCCTCTGAAGAAGGTCAGTGCTTATCTATTGGAATCTATGGGAAACTGCAATATTTTCATGAAACCAGATGGCAGCACAAGTGTCAAGATTTAGTTCTGAGTGTGGACACAGATGTCATTGCAACACCTACCAACATTTGTCTTTAAGCAGTTGACTGTCTCGTCTTACTTTTAAAGTGGGTATATATCACAGATAGTGTGCAGCCTTTCTACAGAGGTCTGTTGTGTTAACATAAATATATCACTCATGTGGTGATTATCTCTAAATACAAAATTAACGATATCTTAAACTATTCTTAGACACTTGACTGGGGAGTCAGGTATATACAGTTTCAGTCCTGAATTAGGTAAATTTGGAATTATTATTGAGATTTATGTAAAAAAGAAAAACAACAAGGTTAGACATGAATTTTTGTAAATCCCATTTATTGTAAATATCAATAGAAAATGGCGATTAGTCCTTCAGCTTGACAAGCGCAGCAATAATTTGACATGATGTCTTAGCTCAACTAGAAAAATCTTCTGACGCGCAACTCGAGGCAGTGGTTTATGGAGGTCATTGTTCATCACCCAAAGGAAGTCCATTGACAACAGTCACCATGGCAACCCAATTCTTATAGCCAATCACAACAGTCCGACGAAGAATATTCCAGCTATACATCTGCATTAAGAAGCTTTGGTTTCTTGTGATGGAAACATTTAAATGTACATGTACATCTCAATCAAAATAAGAAATATTACATTTTCTCTTTTTTCTCGGTTGGGATGCAACACTAGCACCGATGTGTCTGTTGTTATTCATGCTTCTTGCTATTGATTTGTGTTAGTTTGCAGAGTCAAACTGGAATCTTCCTGTTTTCATATTGGTCATTTCAACTAGCAGGGTTGACAGGCACAGACAATCTCCCTCCCTTGGGGAGCTACACCATTTTTGGGGACATTTTTTTCTATGAATGTTTCTCATCATGCAGTTCTTCTGAATCAGTTTCTGTTGGTTTACGGAGGTCACACCACCAGAAGGTTCCTCTAGTTGGTACAACAAAACTTTTGATCATTGACCGGCTACCATCGTTTTGGTTTTACTCTCTACTTTCCATACGCACATATTATTTATGTAGGATGCAATCGGATTGTTGACAATTCAAACACACGCTTTCACCAGCGTTCCATTGACCTCATTAACTTCAAAACGAGGCTCATTTCCGGTTTGGTTTTCAACTCAGTCAATAGAGAATACAAAGAATTGAAACGACTGCAATAAAAACCGTCTGAGGTAGACATACAAATAGTTCCTCTGTTTCTGAACAAAAATATATGTGATGATCCTTCTAAAAGGATGCCATTGGCTATTGATCTTTGCTTTCCCAATGAAAAAGTGATTTGTTATGTTACTCGTGTGCAGGTTGTAATCAGCAATATATATCCACGCTGCATCGTAAGTGTAAGAAAGGTCGATAAATAAAAATCACCATTGTCAACCGATAGTTTCTGGTAGGGTGCTTTATTACGATTTCAGGGGAAAAAAACTAAAAGAGTTTGAGAATAGTTGCTGACAACCATTGCTTGACAAACACAAAGGCATTATTCTACCATTCAATATTCATGGATTGTCAGCATATTCACAATATTCTATATGTATATACGTAATGCTATAATACTTCTTGATATTAAATAATATCATGAATACACAAATGTAAAGAAGCAAGAATGCACTAACAACTTTATACATCCCTTAAATACATTAAATGACCCTAGGAGATATAGCTACATAACTGTAATTTGTCCACAGAATCAGAATATTTCTTGTTGATGAAGACAATAGTCACACATTTGATTCACGTTCAAAATAACATCAGAAATACCAGATAATAGTTTATGGTCCCTAAATAAAGAATACTACAGGGTCGGAATGCAAAATAAAACTAAACTTCCTAGTTCAGGGTAATAAAAAATTTCAGTTTTTTTTAAAGAGAAAAATCAAACCTGCCCAATCGTAGTATGGTCACACATTTGATTCGCATTCAAAATAACATCAGAAATACCAGATAATAGTTTATGGTCCCTAAATGAAAAAGAATACTACAGGGTCGGAATGCAAAATAAAACTAAACTTCCTAGTTCGGGGTAATAAAAAATTTCAGTTTTTTTTAAAGAAAAAAATCAAACATGCCCATTCGTTCAAAAGCTCTTATTCTTCCACATAATAAACTAGGAGTGGAATGTTAAAATCGGGCATACCATAGGCACCAGCTAAATAAGTGTAAAACTTTCACTCAAAGCATGTTTACTGAGTTATATACATCGTAAAATCAGATATGAACTGGAAGTGTCGGGAATATCGTCACATGAAAGTTGCTCATGCTCCATGGGGCATCTCACATTCTCAATGCACATGTACAAAATGTATCTTACAATGACTTTAAACATACATATATTAGAACAAATTATTCACCCACAACCAGCATCGTTGCACTTGTTATTTTACATATATTTCATTTGTTAAAAGTATGCCTTTTTTATTTCTCCATTGCTGATTGTTAGGCAAACCTAAACTAAGGCTTGTTCTTTTGTCTAACATCAAAACCTTTTTTTATGTTCTCTCTCCAAGCCAATGTGAAAATTCGAGGATTTCCAGTAAAATCTCAAGCATTTCCAGAATTGAAATCTCAATGGAGTTGTACCTTTTAGACTAACCTCAACTTACACCTCTATAATGAAGACAAGAACACATAACTATGAAAGATATATAACCTTGTATTAAAACTTCCAAGAGCCAGTGTGCTGCAATGCAGAATCAAACTAAGTTTCCAATACCATTTCATGCTGCCAACTTTGTAGCACACCAGTTCAAAAAAAAGTTTGCAAAGTAAAACTATGTTCTTTGTGTACTAATCAGAAGTTATAGATCATACTTCTTCTTCTTGCGATGAGTGGTGAACACTATGGTTGTCCTTGAGCACCTCACAGGATTCCGAGAAGTTCAAAACAAAATCCCTGGTCTCTGTTTTTTGTCAATTGAACCTGATGGAAGCAATTTACATAAAATAAAAACACACACATCACGTGCTGCTGACGACGTCACCACCATTATTGTCACTGCACACGGGTCTCAAATCCAACAAATCAGTTTAATAATTACAAATACACTTTCGCTGATTAATAATAGATTAAAAGCTACTGTTACTGTACAAGGCAAACTTGCAGTTATCTTTATTATGAATACGTGTGGGAGGCTGCTGTTTTGACTGTAACCTAGCAACCAGCCTACATCATGATTACGTCATGGTTACGTCATACGCACGTCACTTCTGCTGCAGGCATGCGCACTCAGGTCCCGCACGAGACACAAACAGATTTCTGTTCACAAAATCATTCTATGCACTTCTAAGATTTCTTTTTTCTTTGTAAATGCACAAAGCTGCATCTAAAATGCCAAGCACAAAATGGGTGGGTTACAAATAGGCATCAGTGCCCTTCTTGGTATTTCCGGGCCACTTTCACCTGCACAAACTTGGCTCAGCTAGGTGCCAGGATTATTTAATAAAAAACATAATTATAATAAAATTCTCCTACAAATAATGCAAACCAGAAAAATAAAGGTAAACCACCGCTATGTACTTTCACAAAACACCAGCAACCAAACTATCGAACAGAGTGGTCCACATGGTTTCAGGGGGCGGGTGGGTGGGGGTGTTGGGGTTTGGGGAATTATCCATAGTTTCAAGATGTACAAAATGTATATATATATATATATGTTAGTATATCATACGGATCAGCCATCTTACTGGCCCCGCCACAGTCACAGAGACACACTAGATCTAGTGAAAAGAGAAGATCTTTTAATCTATACACCCTTCCCGCTCAGGGAAATTGCCGCCCGCCAAGATGGCCGCCACCGGCCTCCATGCGCCTCATTCTGGTCCCCGGCGATGACGTCACAGTGGCTGGGGGGGTTTCCCTGGGGAGTCACCATATGGTAGTCTGGCGTCAGGCGTGGGAATCCCCGCTCATGTTATGACGGTTGTCCGTCATCTGATTGGTGTCATTGTACTGCCGGTAGAACTCATTCGTGCTGTACTGAAAGTGGAAGAAAACAAGAACAAAAACATAAAAAGATAATCAATTTTCAGAATCAAGCAGCGTGTATGATATACATAACAGAATCCCCATTTCCCTCAGCAGAAAAAATATCTTACATTTACATGAATCTTAGGTAGACTACTTAGTACAAATACTTACACATGTGCATGCTGAAGCAAACCTATTTGACCTAACTTTATCCCATCAGTCATACTTATGTTTAGGCTACGGTACAGGAGGATGTATTAGTAGGGGTTTACAATTAGTACTGGAATTATACCACCTTGCCAGAGTACCCCAAAAGCTTGATCTGAGGTCTAAACAAAGTAAAATGTTAAAGGTGGTTTAGAGAACTGGTGCTTGGTACCAAAGTTAAGAAATATCTTCTCCTCAAAGGTTTAAAGGTGTTCTCTGACAAAAAAACTATAGATTCTATCTAGGTTTATCATCACAGTCTTTGGAGTAAGAAGAATGTGAACAGAGGAAAATGCAGACGATTTGAAAACACCTTCCTACAACAACTACGAGAAGATACTGCTAAACTCTGTGCCAAGATTTGGATCCTGTGTTACTCTATCTGAACTTAAAGCTAGGAAGATGTTACAAGGTGAGTTCGATGACTAAATGCCAGGGTCGGTATGGCTGGTTCTCCTAGTGCTGTGGTGTGCATGCTGCTTTTGTGAATGATCAATGGTCTGAAGGTCGTTGAAATCATATACACAAACAACAAGGACCTTTGTACACATACAGGATTACTGCTGGGGTGGTAGTAGTAACTGGGAAGGTACGATCAAATAAAATGCAACCGAATCACCATAGAGGCATGTGAATTTATCTCATAATCAATGCCAACTTTCACACAACAGAGATTGATACTTATCTATCTCTGAATCACATTGATAACAAACAGCCAGCACATGTGAGACAATGTCAATAATGACTATGTAAAGAATAAATTGCATTGAGAAATTAAGGACATGCTTGAAAATACATTAAAAGAAATACACACATTTCCTCCAAGTTTCTATGAATGGGCAGCTAGGTTTTGTAAGAAAAACGCTGAAAAATCTTGTGATAAATGTCTTCACCCTCAAAGTCATCACCATTTCTTAAGGAGTCTAGTTGATCTAGTTCAAATTTAGGCAGGATTCTTTTAAAATTTTGGACAAAGCCAATCATAAAAAAAGCAAAGCTACATGTATATATACCATATGGCTGCACGTAACAAGGACAATAATAATGTCATGCTAACTGAGGATGCAGTCCATAAGGAAATAATCAGAATGAATTGGTAACACTTTCACACTGCTTGTATATGGATTGATTTAGAATTTAGATGAACAAAACTCCTTCAGATTGATAAATCTAAGTCTACCATGTATTGGGGTGTGAAGCCAAAAGGTCAAGATTGTTCATTGTGTCAGACTGGACAGTATCAGAACTGCAAGGTCAACTAACGTCAAGGTCAACTTAGCTTGCCTTAACGACAACTGCTCCTGGTGGTAAAATGAGGCTTGGCTTTCCCTTGAGAGAAGAAAATTCTCAATTTAGAACCAAATATCAAATAGTCACGGGATAAAAAGGGGTTCTTTTTTTCCATGGGTGCCTTCTGTTGTTGCTCTCATTTCTCTGAGGTTTTGTTTGGGGTTGATTCACGGCAGGGTTTATTGAAAGCCCACATGGCGTAGATTGACAAGTTCAATGGCTTCTTCTGGCACTAGTACGGTGGGAGTAGGTTAATGTGGGGGGAGAGTGGAGGTCACAATTGTGTTTCTAGACTCCTTAAGGGTGAGCGGGAGCGGAGGCTCATACCTACCGGCGGGGGTACGAACTGCTCTGGTGGCTCCACCTGGAACGGGCAATGATGACGTCATATCAACGAACGCGGCTACAGTCATGGCCACCATTACACAGAAAACTTAACCGTCAGCTATCATTTCACGGGACACCCTCCCCAATATAAAAATGAGCCCTCGCTAAGTGGGTATTCCAATTCTGATCTGCTAATCCCTTTGGCTTAATATTCCCCTGGTTAATGTCTCATATAAAAGTGGTCAATTTTTTCACTTCGTTCAGAAAAACATACTATTTTAGCAATGTATACATTATTGGCTGGTCAATAAACAATATCACTAGAATGTATGACTTCAGGCAACAATTAGGATATTACATAGTTTTGCATATCATGAATATCCATAGAAATTTGTTAAAAAAACAGCTTCAGGTCATTGGGTGATGTCACCCCTGACTTACCCTATCACATAAAAAATGTACCATCATCAGGATTTTTATTGTCTTTTTTCTGCTCATAATGAAAGCCAAATAGGCATGAGCCTCACTTTGACGGGAATTCAGATTTTAAAATATGCAGGAATGAATATTAATGAACTTTTAAAATATGCAAATGAGGAGAATACAGGCCACCTTGCTGCACAAAAATAGATTTTTAAACCAGAATTTTGGCCATCCACTCATCATAATTGAAAGATATATATATGAATATGAATAAATATCAGTGTTGGGCTACTTGTGCAAACTACCAGTGCAGTCTCCAGAGACTGATATTATTTGTATCCAAAGAAAACCAAATAATGTATGAAGGAAATTATCTTAACGAAATGCATAAACACAACATTCACTATTAGCAGCACAGGTTGAATCTACCGCACACCATCTCACTGAAGTAGACAGCAGAGAAAGGCGAAAACAGAAGAATCCTGCTTAAATCAGACCCAGTTTTACCAATATCTCCATTCATAACTGCAATTCAAAATACAATATTCCAGTGATCCTTAGCATTTAATACTACATCACACAGAGTTTTAATCTACAATCACAAGTCGTTAGAGACACAAACAAGCCATATCCAGGTTTCCTGTTTTTGTAGTGGTTGTTCATAGAGTTTTAACAGAGCTTTGACAGAGCTCAGCTATTGGCTGCAGGTGCAGAGGATTGCATCTACAGATAAACTTAGACTGGGGGAATGTGTGTAGTAATTAATGATCATTTTCCTTGAGAGACAGTTTGGAGAGGGAGGGAAAGGAGAAAATGAAACTGGGAGAGCCAAGGTGAAAGTGTGAGAAGGGGAAAAAGAGGGAACAGAGGGAGGGAGACAGTAGAAGGGAAAAAAGGGAGGGAGCAGTAAGAAGGAAAGGAAATGAATGAGACACAAGTAAAAGGAGAGCAAGGGAGGTGCTGAAAGAAAGATTGAGAGGGAGACAGAGAGAAGGAGATATACAAACGGATAAAGAGGGAGAGTGGGACGCAGGAAAAGAAACAGAAGGAGGAAGAGAGGGAGACGGAGAGAGAGGGAAGGGGGAAAGCAGGTGGAAGTGACACAGAGTTTCTAGTAGGCTCTGGACTCCAGATGTGGGCCTTGAACTGTGAGTGTACATGTACAGCAAGCATGGCGACTTCCGTGCTGCAGCAGGTGTGTTCCTGGCTTTATCTTTTTAATCTGGTGGCATCTGCATGGAGCGTGCTAGCAAGGGTTGAGGACTCTTTATCAGATTGATTCTGAGGGTGAAGGCGAGTTGCGGTTACATAGCTAAATTTATGCAACAAAAAGTTGGCTTTCACTACATACCTAAACAACAAGATTAGGGACTGAAAGGTCTTGGCTACGTGAGACAGAATAAAAGAAATGATTATAAGGGTAGGTTATTCCCAATTTTCCACTCTACATATCTATGAGGTATATTTTGTGTTGTATCTGTTATTCATATTGATATAACAAGTATTGAAATGTTGCACCCATAAATAAATGGACTAGACTAGGCTGCAAGCCTACAATAAGTTAGTTATACTCGTGAAATTATGTGTAAATTATTAAGAAGTGGCAGTGGTCAGTGAGGCTGAGTCCCTTTTATGATTATATCTGTGGTCCAACATCTACCTGCTCCAACCCATGACATAGAAAATTGTCTGTGCAACAGGGCCATAGTAAATGACCATGCACATATAAATAATTAAGATTGCATCTTTTTTATAATTTTCAGGTATATATGTATAACAATTGGGAAACATATGTACTGTGGGGATTTGATGCCACCCTCTTCCCTCGTCCCAGAAATACATGCCTCTGCTTGTGGAATGAGCATATAATTCAGGGACAGAAGACCCTGGACAAGCATCACTTCGCCTGCAGTAAGTATGTTTCCTTATAATACTCACTATGGCTACATTGACAGGTTTGACGGTGCTGTGACACCCCTCTCATAACTTCTCACAAGCTCCATGCCATTTTATCAGGATTACAACCTGGTTCTAAGCATGATAAAGAGGTGATACCTCGCAGATGCGCAGATTGCACAATACATTGGGGTGTAAGTACAGAATTTGCCACCAGGGACATTATTCTCATGTTCATCTGAGCTATAGTAAGAATTCTCACAGCTCAAACTGGTGAGAAAAAAACCTAAGAGCCAGAGAGAAGATACAAGGGGTGTGCCTGTGAATGTGAAAAGGCGGTGGGCAATATTAGGGCAACATACAGCGTGTGGACATCACATAAAGCATTTGTTACATTTCCAGTCATCTACTGGCATCCCATTACAACCTGAAGCGCTGCCCAGTGGGGTTTAAGGGAACAAGGTAAGATGGTGGCGCCCCCTAGTAGCAGCATCTATAAGCTGACCTCAGAGTGGAGTGTGTTACCTTGTAACGGGTTGGGAGCAGGTTCAACCTGCCTCTAGTTTTGGGGAAGCCAGGGACTGCTTTCACTAGTATCGTTTAGTTCCGTTTTCCCCTGCCAGGACCCAGAGGAAGTGGCTCCCTCTTGTGGGAGTGGTTCCGGTGGTGGGGGCATCTCATCCTCGGAAGCCGACTGCGCATGTGCAGCTGCTGTGGTGTCACCAGCTTCCTTAACTTCGTCACGCTGCTGCAAGCGTTATGTTCATACAGTGTGCCATAAATCTACCACACTATACAGTGTGACATCAATCTACCACACTCTGGTACCCTGCAAACTGCTTTGTATTCTCTGCTTCCCTTGTAGTCATATTGCACAATTCAGAGTGGTGCAGCCTGGTGATTTTTGAATATTGACAACCATAAGTTCAAACTGGTTGCTTTTAACTTATTCTAATGCCAATTGAGTGAAATACAAAGTTTGTCCTTTTTGTCCTAATCTTATTGGTATAATAGGTCAATTTACATTTGCTTGATTGTACTGAAGGATTGGTTTTTGGAACACCAACAAGGTCAGGGCACTATAGTTTCTAGTTATCAAAAAGGTAGTACTTCACATTTTATATATATATATACTGTGAAAGGTTGAATAAAATGGCATGGGTTTTATGTGAAATTATACCTTTTGGATTCTCTATGTATCCTACCATGGTATTCTTCAAACACTAGCAAAGTGATCCTCCTTTTAAGTTGGATATGTGAAGGTTCTGCAATACTTTGAAGAAACATATTAAGTTTCCAGGAAAATAACATGGGTTCAATGTTCAGGGTGAATTGTGCGATATGCCTCAAGTTTAGGTTGGCTTCATTTTGCCTGAAGTTTTATTGGTTTCAAATTAGCCCTGCCTCTAAACTAGCACTGGTCAGGCAACTGCTAGATAGGATAAGGAACTTGTGGGAACTTTACTTGTAGCCAAATAAGGTATATTTGCAACAAAAATAGTTAATGAAACTGAATGAAATTAGAACTACAACCATGAACTATATCATATGTAGAATGCTGTTTAAGAAAGTCCACTGCAAAAAATATCTTCGTCCAATCTTTTGTTAATTTTCATCCCTTCTGCTACAAAGGGAGATGGTATGAAAAGAGTGTTCATTTAGATATTATTGATAGCAAACTTGGTTAATACTTCAAATCTTACATGCTCTCTTTATTCCAGAAAAAAGACAGTGAGATCTTGGGAGGGGGAAGCTCAAACTTGTTTTAGTCTGTGCTCTCTAATAGTATGATAATTTAATGATAAAATCTGGAGATAATATAAAAACTGGCATCTTTTTTATCATTTACAACACCTGCAATATAGAATGCGAAATTTGGTCTGTTACTTTTAGTTTGAATTACATTTTAAAGCAGCTAAGCTTTATTATGATACTTATTCTGTTACTTTTAGTTTGAATTACATTTTAAAGCAGCTAAGCTTTATTATGATATCGCTGATTTTGGTGCAGTGGTACCACTCCCACATATTACTGAAAGGTATTATGAAGCCTACAAGACATCGACATGCTGATTTTCTCAGATCTGATTCCAGCCAGAAGTTTTGTCAGATCAGTGATAAATGGTGACATTCAATTAGATCTATGCACTTCAATAACCAAATTTTACTGACCCATCAGTCATTACTTGCATACGGGATATAACCGGACTCTACTCTGACCTGGCTCAGCCTGCATTGTCAACCAAGGATTAGTCAGGTTGTCATACAAGAATATCATAAATCAGTATTTGTTACTGATTCAGATCGGGAAGAACCAAAGGTCAGTCTCGATGTCTCACAGGCTTTCAGCTGTTCTGAGTGGTCTCCAGAACATGCAATGCCGCCATCCAAACACCCTCACGCCCCCACCACAGCCGCCATCTGGTCTAGTGTTGTTAGCAAAGAAACCTTCATACTTCCCTGGTTAGTCTTCTAGTCCAAGGATAAGTTGGTTAATTGATAAAAACATATCTGCTAGATTAGAAAACTCTGCTCGAAGGAACCCCCTCCTCTGCACCCCAAGGCGTTGTATCAAGTAGCATGCAAATCAAACCGGCACAAAGAGTGAAATGACCAAATCGATCAGGGGAGACTGGAGGGCCTTGAAAGTTTACATTATATATACATGATATGTATATCTTATATATAATACAATTATGCCACATCAATTAAAAAGGAGTGATAATTATCAACAGAGCTTCATTAAGCTAATATCGAATATTTCTTTAGTCCATGAGTCATTAAGGATGTAAGTGTAAGGTTTTTATGAATGACGTATCGTCCTCCCAAGCTGGATACTGGTGGAAGTTAGTAGTAAGCGGTGGGGGATGTACAGAACCAGCATGGTGCGACGATCCAGGCAGAGGACTACCATCTCTTGGAGGAGGATGGTTTGGGCCCAGTCGGTTAAAGTCACAGACCTGTGTAGAGTCTACGTGAGGCCACACAATTTGTAGTTCCAGCCATGTACTAGGATTACAAGCTCTTCTTTAACATATTGGAGGCTACAGTAGGCTCTCAGATGTGCCTATTTCTGGCTTCAATTGGCTGAGAATTATTTGTGCATTTATTTACAGAGTTAATTTAAATGACATGGATGCTCCAGACAGACTTTAACCGAATATACCAGCTCTTGGAGGATTATGGGTGGTAGCCGGCACACACGCATGGGGTGCAGCGGGGAAGGGGCGGGTAATCGGACGAACCTGATCGAGAGGGTCAGTGTCATCGGTGTCATCCTGACTGACTTCCTCCTGCTACAAAGGTTTAATTAAGGCAATTAATTAATTAGCAGTTTTCCTCCTTGACCCCAAAAAATAGCTTCCCTTGTTTGTGGTAGTTGTTATCATGTATATAAGGGGACATGTGGTTAGATAAGTAATTTTATGGGGACCTTAATAGAACCTGTATAGAAATATGAAATGCATATATACGTATAATATATATACTTTTGATATATAAACACAATATTGACTAGTTTCAGAAACGAACGGCCATATGCTACCATAAGTTGACATGTATTAATATCTAAGTCTTTTTTTTTACCTGGAACCAGTCAATATTGTATCTATCATCGACTTTCCTCTTAATATGTACTTTGCCATTCACCAACAAGGTCACGTTTTGGGCACTATTTATCCATATTTTTGCCCTATCACAACCAAGCGCATACAACATATCTGTATGCGTCAGGTATGTCTCTAGAGTACTATAGTAGAATTCAATCTTATAGTTTTGGTGTCTTGTACTGTGCATCTATAAGTGTTTAATTAATTTATAGCTTCTGTCAGACCAAAACCGCCAAATACATATACATATCTTTGGATCAAGCAGTATATTTAGCATATAATTGTTAATATTCAAAGCAGTTACTGCTGATGTATAGTGAGATATGTTCCCATATCCTATTATGATATATCATTACAAGGGAAATTGTTTATATATTAGAAGCATTGCTGCTAAAATGGCAGCAATATGTGCAGCAAATTAAAGGGACGGACAATTTGACAGTATATGTAAACTTAATGCAAAATGCACCATTCCACGACTAGGAGACAATCTGATTCTTAGAAAAATCAGAAATCCTGAATTTGCGAGAAAATACGAGACCACCCATGTGCAGACTTGCAAACACTGCCACCAATGCTGGCTGTACACTTATTCACACACTCAGCATGGCATGTCGTAAAACAGGACATGTTGTAAAAAAAAAATGATATGCCGTAAAAAAATAGAATCACCAGAGTACAAAAGCAAAAAGGGTGACACAGAGAAAGCAAAAAGTCTGAAAAATACATTGGGATGAACTGTAACAAAAGAGTCGTCAAAGTCCAGGCTAGTTGGAGGTCTTGTGTCAGTAGTAGTCGTGTCGACTGATTGAGGAGGTTCTGTGTATCTAAACTGTGTTTTGTTTGTTTGTTTAGGAAAAGAAGGGCATGCATGTATGTAGTTAAGTCCTTTGCACTTGTTAAGCTACAGTAAGAAACTCTAATTTTCCTCAGAATTTCTTTCTCTTTGAAAATATTCTTTCCTTTGAATTTCAGATGTTTTGATGTCTTTATTTGGATTAAGGGGTTGAAGTTTCTTTGATGGATTACATTATTTAGGACTATGTAGAGTTGTGGTGTTTGTTTTTGTGTACATCATAAGTTATTTGACGGTTTCAGGTCTCTATTTTGTGCTACCTGTGGGGGCTTGGGCAGCCTGATGGTCAGTTCCAAGTTGTCCTGGCTCGCATGTGATCGTAGAGTTCCTGCGTCAAACTGTGGAGATACTGCGCGTAAACGAGGAGCGTCAAAACAGTCACCGCCGCCATCTATGTATGTGCATGTGTGTGCGCAAATGTGTTTGTGTACATGCTTTGAGCCTAAAAGACATTGACATGCTAATATCCTT
Organism: Alentia gelatinosa; assembly: GCA_950022655.1. Taxonomy (NCBI): domain Eukaryota; kingdom Metazoa; phylum Annelida; class Polychaeta; order Phyllodocida; family Polynoidae; genus Alentia; species Alentia gelatinosa. The sequence continues at coordinate 5,007,539 of OX465579.1, read as the reverse complement.
CGATTGGATTGATTCATCAGATCAGTTACATTCTTTTTGCTGTATGCATATCATCGACGATATCAAATTGCCTCTTTCGAGTCAAAAATTGTTACTCTCATGTCAAACTGTGCTTGCAGCCCAGGGCCAGGTCTGGCCCACAGCAGCAGCCTTTGTTTGATGTCAGTCAATTCACTGTGTGTGGGTATCTTACTACAGAAAGATTGTTGACGATTATAACCTACCATTTAATGAGTGAGAATCAGCAGTGAAGTGTCAATGTCTTCTAGGCTTTCTTGTGTTCATTACACACAGCATGCAACTTCTCACCAAGTGTGACTGTCACATTCACAAGTAACGTGAGGGTGTCTGTCAGGCTGCTCCAGTGGAAATTTCTCTTTTGATTCCAGACTGTTTCTGCATTGCACATGCGGAGTGAATACTTTGTGGTGAGGCAGTGATCATGAGATATCATGTGTGAAGTGCTGTGTGTTTAAGTGTTTAGATATTTGAATAACGGCATATCTAAGCGTGTTTTAGCATCATGTACTGCACATGCGGTATGTTGTTGCAAGGGAGGAAAGTGTAAAATACTTGATGGAGGGAATGTATGGGGCCCTAGTACAAGTCTGACAGTCAGATGAAGAAGCATGTTCATACCGTATAACTCTGGTAGTGTGGCACCCTGTTCAGGGAACCAACTCTCTGGTGACTAATTTGTCTGGAAAGAATCCTCCTTTTCTTGTTTATTGACCCTATTAAGCAGGGCACCCTACAACTCAGACCAATGGGTCCAATGGGTTTGAATACAAAGCTGTGAGCCGCAACCCAAAAACAGAGTTCAGCTTCATGTTGAAGTGGATTTAGTTTTAACTCCTTATCATCTAATTCATAAAACAAACTGCATGCAGCATGCTGGATAATCTTAGGTAACAAACAGCAAACCCAGCAAGCTTACAATAATGCAAGATACTCATATATGCAGGTATTATGGTACACATCTCATACCACTCTTTCCCTGACCAACCCCCCATCCCTCGACCCTCAGCAGGTACAAAAAAACATAACAAAGAAACATGATGCAAAGGATCACAGTCATGCAGTGCTACTGGCTTCCTCTGATGTCAAGGCAACATGCGTATGTTGCAAATTTGTCACAAGCATATCGCACAGAATCAGAGGGCATCGACTTGCAAGCAGCTCAGATATATCCAACCACAACCATCAGACTCCTGCCACACATCACCCTATAGCAGGGCTTCCATCGGCTGACTTTTGCCACCCATCAATTTGTCAGTAACCACTTTTATGAGACTTTTGATAAGGTTTTGGTCCATGAAAAGTTGGCACAGAGACATGCCAAGTAATTTCAGTACCTATAAATTCAAATTTGGGACCACTGACTGGCAAAAGATGCCACTGATCAAGTCATAGTGGGTTGATTTTGTTATTAAAGAAACGGGTTACGGCTAATGAAATTGGTGGTGAAGAAGTTATCAGGGTCACTGACAAACTTCTTGAGTTTCAGCTTAATCGCTGTTTCAGTTGACTAGAGGTTGAACATTTCTATACTGCTGCTACAAATTCTTATTCATAGGTAAGTTTATATACACCAGATATCTATGAACATTTTGCTTGGGGATCTTTTCAGGAACCACAGATAACATCATTCAGTAGTGAAATGAGGGCGGTGCAAAGTGCAGCATAAATACACACCATCACAATGGAAAAATTGTATTGAATCGCCTGAAATTTTTGGTATGAAATTGAAATCTGGAGTTCAATAAATAAAAAAACATCCTGTTTTTATGGCCTGTGCATATTTCTGAATTTATTCAGATTGAGTGGCAGCGGGTTGCCAGAAGGGTACCACCAGAGTACCATCTGGGTGCCACTAGGGTAAGGCCAGATGCCACCAGGGTCCAGCCTGAATATGGCCGGATGCAACCAGGTAAGGTTAACCAGTCAGGGTATGGCAGGGTGCAGCTGAATTTTTATCATTATTAATAAATTCCATATATAGATAATGAAATAACCAACCTCACAGCCAACAAAACTGGATGTTTTTACGAAACACACCAAAGTAGATACATAAGTGAGCTTTTACTTACTGGCACAGACTGAATTATAATAAGCAAGAGTGAACCTATTGAAATGATAGATACCCATTCACTTCTGGAGACAGGTACTCCGTCCTTTGATTGTGCGATTTTAGAACATAAGCGTCATTCTCAAATACTTACAATACTCTCATTGTAATATATTTCCATATATATATATATTATGAGATGTTATGATGACTCTTCAGTAATAACAATTGACACCTAAAAGCAAATATCACCCTCGAACCACAGAAGTTGAAGCTGAATGTACTGTTTTGTGAATGGTTATCTGCTGATTTATTGGTTCACCTTTGCCCCCTATGAACACGACAACTTTACGGCTCTACAATTCACCACAGACAACATGGTGGGGTGATAATACAAAGGGGTTGCTCACCAGAGAATGGGGAACGGGAGTAGTACTTACTGCTGGTGGGGGTGAGCTGCGGCGGTGCATGGGCACATGTTCACGTGGATTTGTATGGCGGCCACGGGTAAAGCTGAAAGTAAAGGCAATGCCAACGGTTACCTCAACCTACATTGTATAGCACATTGCGTAGTACTAGTCTCATTTACACTTTACATTGACAACAAAAATCTTCAATTCCAAAAGTTGATAAAAAAAAAGTCTCAGTAAAAATTACTTGTGAATACGGATCAGTGCCAGACTCAATACTTACTTGAGTGGGAGCAACATTTGTTATTTTTCTCTCAGTCTGCACATACATTTGATTGTATTCTTTTGTATACATTTAGAAGAGGAAAATGATACTTTTGACATCACAGCATGCAGTCCAATTCCCACAGTTCAAAAAGGCATTTCAAAATCCACTATTCAGAACAATAGACATGGAAGGAAAATAGATTTGATTTCAAAATGGCTCAAAATTGTTGATGTAATCAAAGTTCAATTTTCTTTGAACAATCTCTTCTGTTGGTGTGAGACTTTTAGACATGATAATTGTTGCTATAAGTTTTAATTTTGCATCTCTTTCATATCTACTTTGGAAGATGAGGAAAGCTCATGACTGCATTACGTTGCAGAGCCAAACTGACAAAGACATTTGAAACAGCTATGCTTTGAAATCATAAACAGTGAAATAATATTAATAAACAATAAACAGACTTGTATAATGCACCTTCAAATAGATCAAATGTGCATGCTCCCTAAAGCCTAGTATTGCTGCAAACCTGGTCTATGTTATGTTGTAGCAGCAGAAAGCAAGGTCTATGATTTAGAACTGATGTTTATCTATGTATGGTAATTAACTATCAATAAGTTAATATGTTTTGTGTAAACATTGAGGACTGAATGTTAGACTTGTCACCAACTTACCATTAACTACCAGACAGGTGGACAAACCCTCAAACTCTGTAAACTGGGTTTCATGCAACTGTTGGAGTTACCTAATATATTCACACCAGATCATCCAAAAAGGCAAATACAGATGGATAGACAAAAATGTTTACAATGGCATTTTCTAAAGATTCTCACATGTAATCTCTGAAATCTCTCCAAAGAAGACATTAAGTATATTTCCTTGGAACTATGTATACACTACACATAGCTCAGTGTATTTAACACTGATCCATACATGGGTTTCAGACCTTGAACGTAACTTCCTGTGCGTTCAGGTGTCAATATACTAAATCAACGAAATGATCAGCCCCCCTCTTCCCATGGCTGCTCTGCCCAGGGCGACTAGGCAAAGCTCACTGCTTAACCTTAGAGAATGCCACTGCTCTGAGATGATTTGGACAGTCTAGCAGCAGCAACACATAAGAGTTAAAGTGTGGAGCTTCTACAGAAACTACAGTAGAACCCAGAAATTTTGCTTGGAACAGAATCGTTCTTGTTTATTGAACCTCGTTAAGTGTGGCACCCTACAACTAAGACAACTTGGGCTCAAAAAGGAGTGTTTTAATGCAAATACCCACTTCTGGCTGCTTCCACAGCCAGTCAGTCCATGACACAAGGGCCTGGTGTGGCGTTCTCCACTGCTGTCAACACACTGGGACAGTATTCACTGACAACCCACTACACCAGTGACACCAACTGACTGTTACAACTGACAGCACTGACAGCAGCAAATGCTTGATCCAGACAGTGTGGACATGTGACGACTACATGAAACCATGTGACGACCGCATGACACCATGTGATGACCACAGGATACCACGTGACTACCACATAACACCACACACAGGACGTCCCACCTCTACCACCATGTAGACCACGGACAATGTTGAGTCCTGCTCCCTTTTCTCAACTTGGTACTTCCCAGACATAGGATGGCCTTCAGACACTTTTACTGTTATGGGCCCTTCCTCCTCCAAAATATATGGTCATTTCGAAAAAGCTTCTTCTTTTTATTTCATGCTACACTTTATATATATTTGCATATGTTTTTACTAGAACACAAGGTGATATCTTTCTAAGAGAAAATCTAATATTTTCACAAGAAACATTACAAAATCTTTTGAAACTAAAAAACCTGTTATACCAAAATTTTGAAAATCTGATTGACAGCCTGGGCAAATATACATAGACCTGGATAAACACTTTGACTCATCATCATGAAATAAAATTGTCATAATCAATTATCAAAGAAGCCCTTATTTTGGTTGACCTAAAGGATGATAAAATTAGTTGTCGGATGGTGGGTGTGTTTCTCATGGCAGCAGTAAGTAACCTGGGGACATTCCCTGTGGGTATGACGTCATGTATCTAGGTCAAGTTGATGTCACAGAACATTCAATTTTGGGTTATTAATAGAAGCCCCACGTGGTGCTCCTCCTGTCACCTACAGCGAGGAGGCACAAAGTGAACACGACAAGAAAGAAGGCGGCGGGAGCAGAAACATGTGACATGCTGAGAGGTCACGTGGGCGACACGTACCCGGTGTGCGAGACGTGGTGCACTAGAGCCCTGGCCGCCGCCAGGCCTAGTCAGAGAGTGTGAAATCTAGAAGAACAGGCGGGAGAAACAGGCATACATCACTCTTCTCAGTACTATGAAGAAACGTAGTTACTGAGCCTGAAGTGATGGCCATTGGAGGCCATTTTGCCCATAACTATGGCCCAATGCCATAGGTGAAGCGCCATTACTATGGGTTCAGTAACTATGTTTCCTTATTATCACATACCTGAAAATCCCGAAAATAACACGATTTTCTGTACAGCCTGAGGATGGGTTGAACATTATTTAAATGTCATGCCCAGCAGCAGTCTGTGCACAGGTATATAATAATAAAAGATACAGAGCAATACAGCAGAAAGCCTACCCTGTTCCCCTGGCCATAGGCTAGTGGGACCACGGGTAGTTCTAGTGTCATCCATAAGATGGCACCACATGTTCTGTGTCAGATACTTCTGTGTAGGCTATGTGCTGTATAGGCGTGAAGTGGATTTGTTATGGAAGGTGGCACTGTGATAAATGCGGTCAAAGATTGCAACACTTGTACCTTAACACACTAGAACTAGGATAGTTATAACTGCTTTTATTTAATGTCAGAGAACAAAGAAATATTTGTGGTCTTCGATAACAGATCACAGAGTGTGCCTGCTGAAAAGCAGTTTGACCACCGTATCATTTTTCACCACATGCCAATTTTTCAGAGAAAATGCCATTTAACATTTCAGAGTTTCAATCCATCGTCTAAACTTATAAATCATGTTAATGCTTTTCCTGGACTTAAATGCTGTTGTCCCCCCCCCCCCCACCCACTTAACCTGGGTCGGCTTTTTAGATGATCTGCTGCTGAAATCAATTCAAAGTAGAGAGAAAATGTCTACTAAAATGATTTTCTTTATAAAACTAATAAAAAGCAAGGACTAAAAATTAAGAGTTACTGCTGGTTTAAAAGACAACACCATTCCTTGTGATAATAGCCTTAAAGTATCTAGAACTGAGAGATCGGTCTGTGTGGCTATTGCTGTGTGCAGGGATCTGTAGTTCTCCATCATCGTGATAGAAGTAAAATAAGTAAAGTGGTCGACTACACACTTTATCTTTTTATTGTCTACACTAGGGTTGCATCATAGGTATTCCTTTCTACTGTCACAAATGTATTTGCAGGGATGCAAGTCATAGTAAGAAAAATATCGAAAATAGAATTGGGACTGGTAGCATAACAAGCTCAGAGCTGCAGTATGAGTATAAGATCAGTTGAGGAGGCTTGCTTTCCAAAAATCAATTTGACACAATTCACCAGCCTTTCAATGGTGGTCTGGTACAACCAGAGTCCAGTCAAGACGGCCCGGTGCACCTAACTGTTACCTCAGACTTGTGATAACTACAATTGAAAATCTTGAAATATTGGATAGCCGTGATTTATCAGAATACTTGCATCCCTGTATTTGGACTTAAATGTAAAAAGCATGATTATACTACCTAACAACTTCGGAATTTAGAATAGGGGAAATGTGTTATGTTAGAAAGAATGGATGGTTCAATAAGAATGGAATGAAATTCTAATTTCTTTTTTAATATCTTGCATAGGGAACATCCTTGAAAGGCCTGAAAGTATGACTTTTATGATCATGATATATCAACCAATACTGGACTGCAGATTCCTAACTTAAGTAAAATTGTTCAGAGGGTTTTAAACATATACATACCTTTGAAAGGTAATTTCCACAGTATTGGTTAGTAGAGTTACATATATTTCTTCTAAATTGGGGGATTCTTATACACTAATTTGTATTTTCTGTCTGTTTAATTATTTCCTTTAAATTATTCTTTACTGAATTTAAATTTACTTTCTTTGTTCACTACTTAAAAATTCTTATTCTGGGGTTTTCCATGTGGCAGTCCTCATAGGATCTAAATCAGCCATTCCACCAACTTGTCTAATTCCTTAGGATACAGAAGCCATTAATTGTATGTGAAAATATTTCCCAGTATCAGAAAAAATAATATCATACACATTTGAATTTATTTGCCAAAAAAGGAATAAAGAAGCATTATACCTTGAGCCGAAAATAAACATCCTATGCCCAGTCCCCCTAAAAAAGATTTGAGATATAAATAAAGAGTGGGTAGGAGTGAAAACTAGAGTAAACAGAAGCTGTATTCTGTAGAACTGAGGTATAAGTTGGTGGTTTTAACCAAAGGTGTTGGCGAGCTTGTCAAGTGTGTGAGCAACACAGCGAACAGGTGTGAAATGATGCTGGGAGCACGAACCAACAGCATGCCAAAACCAAAGACCAGCTACATACAAATTGGGGAACTTTTCTAGCATGACACACTGCAATACAACTACGGTAGTTGTGTTGCAATCTCTCTGACACTCTTGGACATACATGTTTGCTGTATGATATTTTAAACAGGTCCATTATTGCCAGCAAGCATGTGACATGCCCATGACACCCTTTATTGTGAGTCCATCGTTAATGTGCCAGGAAACAAACACACCATCATAACACACTGGGAGAACATGTCATGAGTGCTATCATAGAGCATGTCATGCCAGGCAAGTCCACCACTTTATACGTGTAGCTTGTAGCGAGCAGCAGGCTCAACCAAAACCACTCTCCGCAAGCAACTCATGCCGGGCCGGGCCGGGCCGGGCCGGGCCGGGGTTTGGATCAGGGCAGGACAGTGATATGGGGCAAACGGCAAATATGACAACACCCTTCGTGACAGAATGTGATGAAAAATAAATGCCAAACTGGGGGTGTCAAATATGGGACCGAAACAAAAAGAATTTCTGTTCACACCAAAATGAAAGTTTTAAAACATAAGGAGGTATATAATATATATAAAGGTTTAAATGAAAGACAGGAGAGGGCGCAGCAGTCGACCCTCTACGGTCAACCCCCTCCCCTGAGGCCACTAGCCAGTGGAGACTGGACACATCCCCTTTTGCCAAAGACTTATTCAACCTCGTTATGTTTATCATTTGATTACGTAAGGTTTGTCTATAAGTAAAATGACATGCGCGGATCAGGTGACATAACCTTGTTAATTGATCATGTTAAATGCTTCAAGAGCTTACCAGGTTTTATAATTTCATTGAATTAACCAAATCATAACTAGTGACAATTTGTGCAGCGCGCCTTCTCAATGTAATAAACTTTTTCCTCCAATGACATCTCATCATTTAATTTGTGTACATAAAGATATCCTGTGGATCTGGATGTGCATGGAAAGAGCACAGTTATTTCAGTATGAAAAACCTAAAACCCTGTTGAAGTGAACAACTCTGATGGACACCCTATCAAGATAGATAAATCTGTGTGTCTGTATTCAGACACAGATACATTTTGTAATTAAAAATTTGATAACCTCGGATCCAATAGATACATTTAAAAAAGGATTTCAGATATATCATTAACTTTGCCTTTAAATGGTCTAAAAGAGTTCCTTAACCTATGGGGGCTCAGTTAAGAACAATAATTGTCATCATTATTATCTTTTACTGATAATGTTGACAGTTGCAAGTATGGTGTTCGCATTATATCATGAAAGAACACCCTTTTTGGGGCAGTTTGGGCCTTTTAGCTCCATGACTTATGATTCCACAGACACTGTTAGGTTCCAGTACTGATACTGGCAATAAATGGGGATTTGGGCACCATGGACTTGCCAAGCAACATCTGTTACAATTACAATTCTTCCTGTCGATGGATCTGTTACCTTCTTAAATATCCCACTGACTCACGTCCAATTCTTTTCAAGCGGTAAGTAACATAATTAATGAGATACGAGAATGAGATGAGTTATGTGTTAGATAGATAGGTCCTTGACATAAGTCAGGGATACTCAACCAAGCATTTCTGCGACAGCTCTTTTAAAGCATTCAATGGTTACTCATTTTTGCAGGCCAGGGTCCAGGGTATTCCAGAATTTTATACTTCTGTAGAGGGGGAATCTGTCATATCTACTCATGCGATGTCTTCTGGTAGGTCGCAGGGAATCATCACCTTGAGTGCCCCTCACCCATGTTTCCACAAATTTGGTATCTTTGGATCTCTTGAACATAGCCTTAAAGACAAATGCTGGTAGTTGGGTGATTTCTATTGATTTTTGCTAATAACTCTGAATAATATAAGTCTTGTATATCAGCAGATAGAAAATGCAAGAAAAAAGGCATGTCACCATGCTGACTTCTATGGGAAGGCCATCTGAAAAAGGTAAGTGCTAAACTATTGTTCTATTGATATTTTCAAATAATTCTGGGTCATAATTCTGGAACATCTACAAATGTTGGATACTATCCTAACCATGCTAACTTCTAGGGGAAGGCCGTCTGTAGAAGGTAAGTGCTTAATTATTGGAATCTATGGGGAACTGCAATATTTTCAAGAAACCAGATGGCAGTACAAGTGTCAAAATTTAGTTCTGAGTGTGGACACAGATGTCATTGCAACACCTACCCATATTTGTCTTTAAGATGTTGACTGTCTCGTCTTACTTTTAAAGTGGGTATATATCACAGATAGTGTGCAGCCTTTCTACAATATATCCCTCATGTTGTGATTATCTCCAAATACAAAAGTAATGACATTTTAAACTTTTCTTAAGACACTTGACTGGAGAGTGAGGTATATACAGTTTCAGTCCTGAATTCAGTAAATTTGGAATTATTATTGAGATTTATGTAAAAAAGAAAAACAACAAGGTTAGACATGAATTTTTGTAAATCCCATTTATTGTAAATATCAATAGAAAATGGCGATTAGTCCTTCAGCTTGACAAGCGCAGCAATAATTTGACATGATGTCTTAGCTCAACTAGAAGAACCTTCTGACGCGCAACTCGAGGCAGTGGTTTATGGAGGTCATTGTTCATCACCCAAAGGAAGTCCATTGACAACAGTCACCATGGCAACCCGATTCTTATAGCCAATCACAACAGTCCGACGAAGAATATTCCAGCTATACATCTGCATTAAGAAGCTTTGGTTTCTTGTGATGGAAACATTTAAATGTACATGTACATCTCAATCAAAATAAGAAATATTACATTTTCTCTTTTTTCTCGGTTGGGATGCAACACTAGCACCGATGTGTCTGTTGTTATTCATGCTTCTTGCTATTGATTTGTGTTAGTTTGCAGAGTCAAACTGGAATCTTCCTGTTTTCATATTGGTCATTTCAACTAGCAGGGTTGACAGGCACAGACAATCTCCCTCCCTTGGGGAGCTACACCATTTTTGGGGACATTTTTTTCTATGAATGTTTCTCATCATGCAGTTCTTCTGAATCAGTTTCTGTTGGTTTACGGAGGTCACACCACCAGAAGGTTCCTCTAGTTGGTACAACAAAACTTTTGATCATTGACCGGCTACCATCGTTTTGGTTTTACTCTCTACTTTCCATACGCACATATTATTTATGTAGGATGCAATCGGATTGTTGACAATTCAAACACACGCTTTCACCAGCGTTCCGTTGACCTCATTAACTTCAAAACGAGGCTCATTTCCGGTTTGGTTTTCAACTCAGTCAATAGAGAATACAAAGAATTGAAACGACTGCAATAAAAACCGTCTGAGGTAGACATACAAATAGTTCCTCTGTTTCTGAACAAAAATATATGTGATGATCCTTCTAAAAGGATGCAATTGGCTATTGATCTTTGCTTTCCCAATGAAAAAGTGATTTGTTATGTTACTCGTGTGCAGGTTGTAATCAGCAATATATATCCACGCTGCATCGTAAGTGTAAGAAAGGTCGATAAATAAAAATCACCATTGTCAACCGATAGTTTCTGGTAGGGTGCTTTATTACGATTTCAGGGGAAAAAAACTAAAAGAGTTTGAGAATAGTTGCTGACAACCATTGCTTGACAAACACAAAGGCATTATTCTACCATTCAATATTCATGGATTGTCAGCATATTCACAATATTCTATATGTATATACGTAATGCTATAATACTTCTTGATATTAAATAATATCATGAATACACAAATGTAAAGAAGCAAGAATGCACTAACAACTTTATACATCCCTTAAATACATTAAATGACCCTAGGAGATATAGCTACATAACTGTAATTTGTCCACAGAATCAGAATATTTCTTGTTGATGAAGACAATAATCACACATTTGATTCACGTTCAAAATAACATCAGAAATACCAGATAATAGTTTATGGTCCCTAAATAAAGAATACTACAGGGTCGGAATGCAAAATAAAACTAAACTTCCTAGTTCGGGGTAATAAAAAATTTCAGTTTTTTTTAAAGAGAAAAATCAAACCTGCCCATTCGTTCAAAAGCTCTTATTCTTCCACATAATAAACTAGGAGTGGAATGTTAAAATCGGGCATACCATAGGCACCAGCTAAATAAGTGTAAAACTTTCACTCAAAGCATGTATACTGAGTTATATACATCGTAAAATCAGATATGAACTGGAAGTGTCGGGAATATCGTCACATGAAAGTTGCTCATGCTCCATGGGGCATCTCACATTCTCAATGCACATGTACAAAATGTATCTTACAATGACTTTAAACATAGATATATTAGAACAAATTATTCACCCACAACCAGCATCGTTGCACTTGTTATTTTACATATATTTCATTTGTTAAAAGTATGCCTTTTTTATTTCTCCATTGCTGATTGTTAGGCAAACCTAAACTAAGGCTTGTTCTTTTGTCTAACATCAAAACCTTTTTTTATGTTCTCTCTCCAAGCCAATGTGAAAATTCGAGGATTTCCAGTAAAATCTCAAGCATTTCCAGAATTGAAATCTCAATGGAGTTGTACCTTTTAGACTAACCTCAACTTACACCTCTATAATGAAGACAAGAACACATAACTATGAAAGATATATAACCTTGTATTAAAACTTCCAAGAGCCAGTGTGCTGCAATGCAGAATCAAACTAAGTTTCCAATACCATTTCATGCTGCCAACTTTGTAGCACACCAGTTCAAAAAAAAGTTTGCAAAGTAAAACTATGTTCTTTGTGTACTAATCAGAAGTTATAGATCATACTTCTTCTTCTTGCGATGAGTGGTGAACACTATGGTTGTCCTTGAGCACCTCACAGGATTCCGAGAAGTTCAAAACAAAATCCCTGGTCTCTGTTTTTTGTCAATTGAACCTGATGGAAGCAATTTACATAAAATAAAAACACACACATCACGTGCTGCTGACGACGTCACCACCATTATTGTCACTGCACACGGGTCTCAAATCCAACAAATCAGTTTAATAATTACAAATACACTTTCGCTGATTAATAATAGATTAAAAGCTACTGTTACTGTACAAGGCAAACTTGCAGTTATCTTTATTATGAATACGTGTGGGAGGCTGCTGTTTTGACTGTAACCTAGCAACCAGCCTACATCATGATTACGTCATGGTTACGTCATACGCACGTCACTTCTGCTGCAGGCATGCGCACTCAGGTCCCGCACGAGACACAAACAGATTTCTGTTCACAAAATCATTCTATGCACTTCTAAGATTTCTTTTTTCTTTGTAAATGCACAAAGCTGCATCTAAAATGCCAAGCACAAAATGGGTGGGTTACAAATAGGCATCAGTGCCCTTCTTGGTATTTCCGGGCCACTTTCACCTGCACAAACTTGGCTCAGCTAGGTGCCAGGATTATTTAATAAAAAACATAATTATAATAAAATTCTCCTACAAATAATGCAAACCAGAAAAATAAAGGTAAACCACCGCTATGTACTTTCACAAAACACCAGCAACCAAACTATCGAACAGAGTGGTCCACATGGTTTCAGGGGGCGGGTGGGTGGGGGTGTTGGGGTTTGGGGAATTATCCATAGTTTCAAGATGTACAAAATGTATATATATATATATATGTTAGTATATCATACGGATCAGCCATCTTACTGGCCCCGCCACAGTCACAGAGACACACTAGATCTAGTGAAAAGAGAAGATCTTTTAATCTATACACCCTTCCCGCTCAGGGAAATTGCCGCCCGCCAAGATGGCCGCCACCGGCCTCCATGCGCCTCATTCTGGTCCCCGGCGATGACGTCACAGTGGCTGGGGGGGTTTCCCTGGGGAGTCACCATATGGTAGTCTGGCGTCAGGCGTGGGAATCCCCGCTCATGTTATGACGGTTGTCCGTCATCTGATTGGTGTCATTGTACTGCCGGTAGAACTCATTCGTGCTGTACTGAAAGTGGAAGAAAACAAGAACAAAAACATAAAAAGATAATCAATTTTCAGAATCAAGCAGCGTGTATGATATACATAACAGAATCCCCATTTCCCTCAGCAGAAAAAATATCTTACATTTACATGAATCTTAGGTAGACTACTTAGTACAAATACTTACACATGTGCATGCTGAAGCAAACCTATTTGACCTAACTTTCTCCCATCAGTCATACTTATGTTTAGGCTACGGTACAGGAGGATGTATTAGTAGGGGTTTACAATTAGTACTGGAATTATACCACCTTGCCAGAGTACCCCAAAAGCTTGATCTGAGGTCTAAACAAAGTAAAATGTTAAAGGTGGTTTAGAGAACTGGTGCTTGGTACCAAAGTTAAGAAATATCTTCTCCTCAAAGGTTTAAAGGTGTTTTCTGACAAAAAAACTATAGATTCTATCTAGGTTTATCATCACAGTCTTTGGAGTAAGAAGAATGTGAACAGAGGAAAATGCAGAGGATTTGAAAACACCTTCCTACAACAACTATAAGAAGATACTTCTAAACTCTGTACCAAGATTTGGATCCTGTGTTACTCTATCTGAACTTAAAGCTAGGAAGATGTTACAAGGTGAGTTCGATGACTAAACGCCAGGGTCGGTATGGCTGGTTCTCCTAGTGCTGTGGTGTGCATGCTGCTTTTGTGAATGATCAATGGTCTGAAGGTCGTTGAAATCATATACACAAACAACAAGGACCTTTGTACACATACAGGATTACTGCTGGGGTGGTAGTAGTAACTGGGAAGGTACGATCAAATAAAAGGCAACCGAATCACCATAGAGGCATGTGAATTTATCTCATAATCAATGCCAACTTTCACACAACAGAGATTGATACTTATCTATCTCTGAATCACATTGATAACAAACAGCCAGCACATGTGAGACAATGTCAATAATGACTATGTAAAGAATAAATTGCATTGAGAAATTAAGGACATGCTTGAAAATACATTAAAAGAAATACACACATTTCCTCCAAGTTTCTATGAATGGGCAGCTAGGTTTTGTAAGAAAAACGCTGAAAAATCTTGTGATAAATGTCTTCACCCTCAAAGTCATCACCATTTCTTAAGGAGTCTAGTTGATCTAGTTCAAATTTAGGCAGGATTCTTTTAAAATTTTGGACAAAGCCAATCATAAAAAAAGCAAAGCTACATGTATATATACCATATGGCTGCACGTAACAAGGACAATAATAATGTCATGCCAACTGAGGATGCAGTCCATAAGGAAATAATCAGAATGAATTGGTAACACTTTCACACTGCTTGTATATGGATTGATTTAGAATTTAGATGAACAAAACTCCTTCAGATTGATAAATCTAAGTCTACCATGTATTGGGGTGTGAAGCCAAAAGGTCAAGATTGTTCATTGTGTCAGACTGGACAGTATCAGAACTGCAAGGTCAACTAACGTCAAGGTCAACTTAGCTTGCCTTAACGACAACTGCTCCTGGTGGTAAAATGAGGCTTGGCTTTCCCTTGAGAGAAGAAAATTCTCAATTTAGAACCAAATATCAAATAGTCACGGGATAAAAAGGGGTTCTTTTTTTCCATGGGTGCCTTCCGTTGTTGCTCTCATTTCTCTGAGGTTTTGTTTGGGGTTGATTCACGGCAGGGTTTATTGAAAGCCCACATGGCGTAGATTGACAAGTTCAATGGCTTCTTCTGGCACTAGTACGGTGGGAGTAGGTTAATGTGGGGGGAGAGTGGAGGTCACAATTGTGTTTCTAGACTCCTTAAGGGTGAGCGGGAGCGGAGGCTCATACCTACCGGCGGGGGTACGAACTGCTCTGGTGGCTCCACCTGGAACGGGCAATGATGACGTCATATCAACGAACGCGGCTACAGTCATGGCCACCATTACACAGAAAACTTAACCGTCAGCTATCATTTCACGGGACACCCTCCCCAATATAAAAATGAGCCCTCGCTAAGTGGGTATTACAATTCTGATCTGCTAATCCCTTTGGCTTAATATTCCCCTGGTTAATGTCTCATATAAAAGTGGTCAATTTTTTCACTTCGTTCAGAAAAACATACTATTTTAGCAATGTATACATTATTGGCTGGTCAATAAACAATATCACTAGAATGTATGACTTCAGGCAACAATTAGGATATTACATAGTTTTGCATATCATGAATATCCATAGAAATCTGTTAAAAAAACAGCTTCAGGTCATTGGGTGATGTCACCCCTGACTTACCCTATCACATAAAAAATGTACCATCATCAGGATTTTTATTGTCTTTTTTCTGCTCATAATGAAAGCCAAATAGGCATGAGCCTCACTTTGACGGGAATTCAGATTTTAAAATATGCAGGAATGAATATTAATGAACTTTTAAAATATGCAAATGAGGAGAATACAGGCCACCTTGCTGCACAAAAATAGATTTTTAAACCAGAATTTTGGCCATCCACTCATCATAATTGAAAGATATATATATGAATATGAATAGATATCAGTGTTGGGCTACTTGTGCAAACTACCAGTGCAGTCTCCAGAGACTGATATTATTTGTATCCAAAGAAAACCAAATAATGTATGAAGGAAATTATCTTAACGAAATGCATAAACACAACATTCACTATTAGCAGCACAGGTTGAATCTACCGCACACCATCTCACTGAAGTAGACAGCAGAGAAAGGCGAAAACAGAAGAATCCTGCTTAAATCAGACCCAGTTTTACCAATATCTCCATTCATAACTGCAATTCAAAATACAATATTCCAGTGATCCTTAGCATTTAATACTACATCACACAGAGTTTTAATCTACAATCACAAGTCGTTAGAGACACAAACAAGCCATATCCAGGTTTCCTGTTTTTGTAGTGGTTGTTCATAGAGTTTTAACAGAGCTTTGACAGAGCTCAGCTATTGGCTGCAGGTGCAGAGGATTGCATCTACAGATAAACTTAGACTGGGGGAATGTGTGTAGTAATTAATGATCATTTTCCTTGAGAGACAGTTTGGAGAGGGAGGGAAAGGAGAAAATGAAACTGGGAGAGCCAAGGTGAAAGTGTGAGAAGGGGAAAAAGAGGGAACAGAGGGAGGGAGACAGTAGAAGGGAAAAAAGGGAGGGAGCAGTAAGAAGGAAAGGAAATGAACGAGACACAAGTAAAAGGAGAGCAAGAGAGGTGCTGAAAGAAAGATTGAGAGGGAGACAGAGAGAAGGAGATATACAAACGGATAAAGAGGGAGAGTGGGACACAGGAAAAGAAACAGAAGGAGGAAGAGAGGGAGACGGAGAGAGAGGGAAGGGGGAAAGCAGGTGGAAGTGACACAGAGTTTCTAGTAGGTTCTGGACTCCAGATGTGGGCCTTGAACTGTGAGTGTACATGTACAGCAAGCATGGCGACTTCCGTGCTGCAGCAGGTGTGTTCCTGGCTTTATCTTTTTAATCTGGTGGCATCTGCATGGAGCGTGCTAGCAAGGGTTGAGGACTCTTTATCAGATTGATTCTGAGGGTGAAGGCGAGTTGCGGTTACATAGCTAAATTTATGCAACAAAAAGTTGGCTTTCACTACATACCTAAACAACAAGATTAGGGACTGAAAGGTCTTGGCTACGTGAGACAGAATGAAAGAAATGATTATAAGGGTAGGTTTATTCCCAATTTTCCACTCTACATATCTATGAGGTATATTTTGTGTTGTATCTGTTATTCATATTGATATAACAAGTATTGAAATGTTGCTCCCATAAATAAGTGGACTAGACTAGGCTGCAAGCCTACAATAAGTTAGTTATACTTATGAAATTATGTGTAACTTATTAAGAAGTGGCAGTGGTCAGTGAGGCTGAGTCCCTTTTATGATTATATCTGTGGTCCAACATCTACCTGCTCCAAGCCATGACATAGAAAATTGTTTGTGCAACAGGGCCATAGTAAATGACCATGCACATATAAATAATTAAGATTGCATCTTTTTATAATTTTCAGGTATATATGTATAACAATTAGGAAACATATGTACTGTGGGGAATTGATGCCACCCTCTTCCTTCATCTCAGAAATACATGCCTCTGCTTGTGGAATGAGTATATAATTCAGGGACAGAAGACCCTGGACAGGCATCACTTCGCCTGCAGTAAGTATGTTTCCTTATAATACTCACTATGGCTACATTGACAGGTTTGACAGTGCTGTGACACCCCTCTCATAACTTCTCACAAGCTCCATGCCATTTTATCATGATTACAACCTGGTTCTAAGCATGATAAAGAGGTGATACCTTGCAGATGCGCAGATTGCACAATACATTGGGGTGTAAGTACAGAATTTGCCACCAGGGACATTATTCTCATGTTCATCTGAGCTATAGTAAGAATTCTCACAGCTCAAACTGGTGAGAAAAAAATCTAAGAGCCAGAGAGAAGATACAAGGGGTGTGCCTGTGAATGTGAAAAGGCGGTGGGCAATATTAGGGCAACATACAGCGTGTGGACATCACATAAAGCATTTGTTATATTTCCAGTCATCTACTGGCATCCCATTACAACCTGAAGCGCTGCCCAGTGGGGTTTAAGGGAACAAGGTAAGATGGTGGCGCCCCCTAGTAGCAGCATCTATAAGCTGACCTCAGAGTGGAGTGTGTTACCTTGTAACGGGTTGGGAGCAGGTTCAACCTGCCTCTAGTTTTGGGGAAGCCAGGGACTGCTTTCACTAGTATCGTTTAGTTCCGTTTTCCCCTGCCAGGACCCAGAGGAAGTGGCTCCCTCTTGTGGGAGTGGTTCCGGTGGTGGGGGCATCTCATCCTCGGAAGCCGACTGCGCATGTGCAGCTGCTGTGGTGTCACCAGCTTCCTTAACTTCGTCACGCTGCTGCAAGCGTTATGTTCATACAGTGTGCCATAAATCTACCACACTATACAGTGTGACGTCAATCTACCACACTCTGGTACCCTGCAAACTGCTTTGTATTCTCTGCTTCCCTTGAAGTCATATTGCACAATTCAAAGTGGTGCAGCCTGGTGATTTTTGAATATTGACAACCATAAGTTCAAACTGGTAGCTTCTAACTTATTCTAATGCCAATTGAGTGAAATACAAAGTTTGTCCTTTTTGTCCCAATCTTATTGGTATAATAGGTCAATTTACATTTGCTTGATTGTACTGAAGGATTGGTTTTGGAACACCAACAAGGCCAGGGCACTATAGTTTATATATATATACTGTGAAAGGTTGAATAAAATGGCATGGGTTTTATGTGAAATTATACCTTTTGGATTCTCTATGTATCCTATTATGGTATTCTTCAAACACTAGCACAGTGATCCACCTTTTAAGTTGGATATGTGAAGGTTCTACAATACTTTGAAGAAACATATTAAATTTCCAGGAAAATAACATGGTTTCAATGTTCAGGGTGAATTGTGCGATATGCCTCAAGTTTAGGTTGGCTTCATTTTGCCTGAAGTTTTATTGGTTTCAAATTAGCCCTGCCTCTAAACTAGCACTGGTCAGGCAACTGCTAGATAGGATAAGGAACTTGTGGGAACTTTACTTGTAGCCAAATAAGGTATATTTGCAACAAAAATAGTTAATGAAACTGAATGAAATTAGAACTACAACCATGAACTATATCATATGTAGAATGCTGTTTAAGAAAGTCCACTGCAAAAAATATCTTCGTTCAATCTTTTGTTAATTTTCACCCCTTCTACTACAAAGGGAGATGGTATGAAAAGACTGTTCATTTAGATATTATTGATAGCAAACTTGGTTAATACTTCAAATCTTACATGCTCTCTTTATTCCAGAAAAAAGACAGTGATATCTTGGGAGGGGGAAGCTCAAATTTGTTTTAGTCTGTGCTCTCTAATAGTATGATAATTTAATGATAAAATCTGGGGATAATATAAAAACTGGCATCTTTTTTATCATTTACAACACCTGCAATATAGAATGTGAAATTTGGTCTGTTACTTTTAGTTTGAATTACATTTTAAAGCAGCTAAGCTTTATTATGATACTTATTCTGTTACTTTTAGT
Organism: Alentia gelatinosa; assembly: GCA_950022655.1. NCBI lineage: Eukaryota > Metazoa > Annelida > Polychaeta > Phyllodocida > Polynoidae > Alentia > Alentia gelatinosa. The sequence continues at coordinate 4,988,284 of OX465579.1, read as the reverse complement.
TTGAATTAGATTTTACAGCAGCTAAGCTTTATTATGATATCGCTGATTTTGGTGCAGTGGTACCACTCCCACATATTACTGAGGCATTATGAAGCCTACAAGACATCGACATGCTGATTTTCTCAGATCTGATTCCAGCCAGAAGTTTTGTCAGATCAGTGATAAATGGTGACATTCATTTAGATCTATGCACTTCAATAACCAAATTTTACCGACCCATCAGTCATTACTTGCATACGGGATATAACCGGACTCTACTCTGACCTGGCTCAGCCTGCATTGTCAAACAAGGATTAGTCAGGTTGTCATACAAGAATATCATAAATCAGTATTTGTTACTGATTCAGATCAGGAAGAACCAGAGGTCAGTCTCGATGTCTCACAGGCTTTCAGCTGTTCTGAGTGGTCTCCAGAACATGCAATGCCACCATCCAAACACCCTCACGCCCCCACCACAGCCGCCATCCGGTCTAGTGTTGTTAGCAAAGAAACCTTCATACTTCCCTGGTTAGTCTTCTAGTCCAAGGATAAGTTGGTTAATTGATAAAAACCTATCTGCTAGATTAGAAATCTCTGCTCGAAGGAACCCCCTCCTCTGCACCCCAAGGCGTTGTATCAAGTAGCATGCAAATCAAACCGGCACAAAGAGTGAAATGACCAAATCGATCAGGGGAGACTGGAGGGCCTTGAAAGTTTACATTATATATACATGATATGTATATCTTATATATAATACAATTATGCCACATCAATTAAAAAAGGAGTGATAATTATCAACAGAGCTTCATTAAGCTAATATCGAATATTTCTTTAGTCTATGAGTCATTCAGGATGTAAGTGAAAACGCTGACTCAGCAGGTTTTTATGAATGACGTATCGTCCTCCCAAGCTGGATACTGGTGGAAGTTAGTAGTAAGCGGTGGAGGATGTACAGAACCAGCATGGTGCGAGGATCCAGGCAGAGGACTACCATCTCTTGGAGGAGGATGGTTTGGGCCCAGTCGGTTAAAGTCACAGACCTGTGTAGAGTCTACGTGAGGCCACACAATTTGTAGGTCCAGCCATGTACTAGGATTACAAGCTCTTCTTTAACATATTGGAGGCTACAGTAGGCTCTCAGATGTGCCTATTTCTGGCTTCAATTGGCTGAGAATTATTTGTGCATTTATTTACAGAGTTAATTTAAATGACATGGATGCTCCAGACAGACTTTAACCGAATATACCAGTTCTTGGAGGATTATGGGTGGTAGCCGGCACACACGCATGGGGTGCAGCAGGGAAGGGGCGGGTAATCGGACGAACCTGATCGAGAGGGTCAGTGTCATCGGTGTCATCCTGACTGACTTCCTCCTGCTACAAAGGTTTAATTAAGGCAATTAATTAATTAGCAGTTTTCCTCCTTGACACCAAAAAATAGCTTCCCTTGTTTGTGGTAGTTGTTATCATGTATATAAGGGGACATGTGGTTAGATAAGTAATTTTATGGGGACCTTAATAGAACCTGTATAGAAATATGAAATGCATATATACGTATAATATATATACTTTTGATATATAAACACAATATTGACTAGTTTCAGATACGAACGGCCATATGCTACCATAAGTTGACATGTATTAATATTTAAGTGTTTTTTTTTACCTGGAACCAGTCAATATTGTATCTATCATCGACTTTCCTCTTAATATGTACTTTGCCATTCTCCAACAAGGTCACGTTTTGGGCACTATTTATCCATATTTTTGCCCTATCACAACCAAGCGCATACAACATATCTGTATGCGTCAGGTATGTCTCTAGAGTACTATAGTAGAATTCAATCTTATAGTTTTGGTGTCTTGTACTGTGCATCTATAAGTGTTTAATTAATTTATAGCTTCTGTCAGACCAAAATCGCCAAATACATATACATATCTTTGGATCAAGCAGTATATTTAGCATATAATTGTTAATATTCAAAGCAGTTACTGCTGATGTATAGTGAAACATGTTCCCATATCCTATTATGATATATCATTACAAGTGAAATTGTTTATATATTAGAAGCATTGCTGCTAAAATGGCAGCAATATGTGCAGCAAATTAAAGGGACGGACAATTTGACAGTATATGTAAACTTAATGCAAAATGCACCATTCCATGACTAGGAGACAATCTGATACTTAGAAAAATCAGAAATCCTGAATTTGCGAGATAATACGAGACCACCCATGTGCACACTTGCAAACACTGCCACCAATGCTGGCTGTACACTTATTCACACACTCAGCATGGCATGTCGTAAAACAGGACATGTTGTAAAAAAAGAATGATATGCCGTAAAAAAAAATAGAATCACCAGAGTACAAAAGCAAAAAGGGTGACACAGAGAAAGCAAAAAGTCTGAAAAATACATTGGGATGAACTGTAACAAAAGAGTCGTCAAAGTCCAGGCTAGTTGAAGGTCTTGTGTCAGTAGTAGTCGTGTCGACTGATTGAGGAGGTTCTGTGTATCTAAACTGTGTTTTGTTTGTTTGTTTAGGAAAAGAAGGGCATGCATGTATGTAGTTAAGTCCTTTGCACTTGTTAAGCTACAGTAAATAACTCTAATTTTCCTCAGAATTTCTTTCTCTTTGAAAATATTCTTTCCTTTGAATTTCAAATGTTTTGATGTCTTTATATGGATTAAGGGGTTGTAGTTTCTTTGATGGATTACATTATTTAGGACTATGTAGAGTTGTGGTTTTTGTTTTTGGGTACATCATAGGTTATTTGACGGTTTCAGGTCTCTATTTTGTGCTACCTGTGGGGGCTTGGGCAGCCTGATGGTCAGTTCCAAGTTGTCCTGGCTCGCATGTGATCGTAGAGTTCCTGCGTCAAACTGTGGAGATACTGCGCGTAAACGAGGAGCGTCAAAACAGTCACCGCCGCCATCTATGTATGTGCATGTGTGTGCGCAAATGTGTTTGTGTACATGCTTTGAGCCTAAAAGACATTGACATGCTAATATCCTTCGATTGGATTGATTCATCAGATCAGTTACATTCTTTTTGCTGTATGCATATCATCGACGATATCAAATTGCCTCTTCCGAGTCAAAAATGGTTACTCTCATGTCAAACTGTGCTTGCAGCCCAGGGCCAGGTCTGGCCCACAGCAGCAGCCTTTGTTTGATGTCAGTCAATTCACAATTCACAGAAAGATTGTTGCCGATTATAACCTACCATTTAATGAGTGAGAATCAGCAGTGAAGTGTCAATGTCTTCTAGGCTTTCTTGTGTTCATTACACACAGCATGCAACTTCTCACCAAGTGTGACTGTCACATTCACAAGTAACGTGAGGGTGTCCGTCAGGCTGCTCCAGTGGAAATTTCTCTTTTGATTCCAGACTGTTTCTGCATTGCACATGCGGAGTGAATACTTTGTGGTGAGGCAGTGATCATGAGATATCATGTGTGAAGTGCTGTGTGTTTAAGTGTTTAGATATTTGAATAACGGCATATTTAACATGTTTTAGCATCATGTACTGCACATGCGGTATGTTGTTGCAAGGGAGGAAAGTGTAAAATACTTGATGGAGGCAATGTATGGGGCCCTAGTACAAGTCTGACAGTCAGATGAAGAAGCATGTTCATACCGTATAACTCTGGTAGTGTGGCACCCTGTTCAGGGAACCAACTCTCTGGTGACTTATTTGTCTGGAAAGAATCCTCTTTTTCTTGTTTATTGACCCTATTAAGCAGGGCACCCTACAACTCAGATCAATAGGTCCAATGGGTTTGAATACGAAGCTGTGAGCCGCAACCCAAAAACAGAGTTCAGCTTCATGTTGAAGTGGATTTAGTTTTAACTCCTTATCATCTAATTTATAAAACAAACTGCATGCCGCATGCTGGATAATCTTAGGTAACAAACAGCGAACCCAGCAAGCTTACAATAATGCAAGATACTCATATATGCAGTTATTATGGTACACATCTCATACCACTCTTTCCCTGACCAACCCCCCATCCCTCGACCCTCAGCAGGTACAAAAAAACATAACAAAGAAACATGATGCAAAGGATCACAGTCATGCAGTGCTACTGGCTTCCTCTGATGTCAAGGCAACATGCGTATGTTGCAAATTTGTCACAAGCATATCGCACAGAATCAGAGGGCATCGACTTGCAAGCAGCTCAGATATATCCAACCACAACCATCAGATTCCTGCCACACATCACCCTATAGCAGGGCTTCCATCGGCTGACTTTTGCCACCCATCAATTTGTCAGTAACCACTTTTATGAGACTTTTGATAAGGTTTTGGTCCATGAAAAGTAGGCACAGAGACATGCCAAGTAATTTCAGTACCTATAAATTCAAATTTGGGACCACTGACTGGCAAAAGATGCCACTGATCAAGTCATAGTGGGTTGATTTTGTTATTAAAGAAACGGGTTACGGCTAATGAAATTGGTGGTGAAGAAGTTATCAGGGTCACTGACAAACTTCTTGAGTTTCAGCTTAATCGCTGTTTCAGTTGACTAGAGGTTGAACATTTCTATACTGCTGCTACAAATTCTTATTCATAGGTAAGTTTATATACACCAGATATCTATGAACATTTTGCTTGGGGATCTTTTCCCGAACCACAGATAACATCATTCAGTAGTGAAATGAGGGCGGTGCAAAGTGCAGCATAAATACACACCATCACAATGGAAAAATTGTATTGAATCGTCTGAAATTTTTGGTATGAAATTGAAATCTGGAGTTCAATAAATAAAAAAACATCCTGTTTTTATGGCCTGTGCATATTTCTGAATTTATTCAGATTGAGTGGCAGCGGGTTGCCAGAAGGGTACCACCAGAGTACCATCTGGGTGCCACTAGGGTAAGGCCAGATGCCACCAGGGTCCAGCCTGAATATGGCCGGATGCAACCAGGTAAGGTTAACCAGTCAGGGTATGGCAGGGTGCAGCTGAATTTTTATCATTATTAATAAATTCCATATATAGATAATGAAATAACCAACCTCACAGCCAACAAAACTGGATGTTTTTACGAAACACACCAAAGTAGATACATAAGTGAGCTTTTACTTACTGGCACAGACTGAATTATAATAAGCAAGAGTGAACCTATTGAAATGATAGATACCCATTCACTTCTGGAGACAGGTACTCCGTCCTTTGATTGTGCGATTTTAGAACATAAGCGTCATTCTCAAATACTTACAATACTCTCATTGTAATATATTTCCATATATATATATATTATGAGATGTTATGATGACTCTTCAGTAATAACAATTGACACCTAAAAGCAAATATCACCCTCGAACCACAGAAGTTGAAGCTGAATGTACTGTTTTGTGAATGGTTATCTGCTGATTTATTGGTTCACCTTTGCCCCCTATGAACACGACAACTTTACGGCTCTACAATTCACCACAGACAACATGGTGGGGTGATAATACAAAGGGGTTGCTCACCAGAGAATGGGGAACGGGAGTAGTACTTACTGCTGGTGGGGGTGAGCTGCGGCGGTGCATGGGCACATGTTCACGTGGATTTGTATGGCGGCCACGGGTAAAGCTGAAAGTAAAGGCAATGCCAACGGTTACCTCAACCTACATTGTATAGCACATTGCGTAGTACTAGTCTCATTTACACTTTACATTGACAACAAAAATCTTCAATTCCAAAAGTTGATAAAAAAAAAGTCTCAGTAAAAATTACTTGTGAATACGGATCAGTGCCAGACTCAATACTTACTTGAGTGGGAGCAACATTTGTTATTTTTCTCTCAGTCTGCACATACATTTGATTGTATTCTTTTGTATACATTTAGAAGAGGAAAATGGTACTTTTGACATCACAGCATGCAGTCCAATTCCCACAATTCAAAAAAGCATTTCAAAATCCACTATTCAGAACAATAGACATGGAAGGAAAATAGATTTGATTTCAAAATGGCTCAAAATTGTTGATGTAATCAAAGTTCAATTTTCTTTGAACAATCTCTTCTGTTGGTGTGAGACTTTTAGATATGATAATTGTTGCTATAAGTTTTAATTTTGCATCTCTTTCATATCTACTTTGGAAGATGAGGAAAGCTCATGACTGCATTACGTTGCAGAGCCAAACTGACAAAGACATTTGAAACAGCTATGCTTTGAAATCATAAACAGTGAAATAATATTAATAAACAATAAACAGACTTGTATAATGCACCTTCAAATAGATCAAATGTGCATGCTCCCTAAAGCCTAGTATTGCTGCAAACCTGGTCTATGTTATGTTGTAGCAGCAGAAAGCAAGGTCTATGATTTAGAACTGATGTTTATCTATGTATGGTAATTAACTATCAATAAGTTAATATGTTCTGTGTAAACATTGAGGACTGAATGTTAGACTTGTCACCAACTTACCATTAACTACCAGACAGGTGGACAAACCCTCAAACTCTGTAAACTGGGTTTCATGCAACTGTTGGAGTTACCTAATATATTCACACCAGATCATCCAAAAAGGCAAATACAGATGGATAGACAAAAATGTTTACAATGGCATTTTCTAAAGATTCTCACATGTAATCTCTGAAATCTCTCCAAAGAAGACATTAAGTATATTTCCTTGGAACTATGTATACACTACACATAGCTCAGTGTATTTAACACTGATCCATACATGGGTTTCAGACCTTGAACGTAACTTCCTGTGCGTTCAGGTGTCAATGTACTAAATCACCGAAATGATCAGCTCCCCTCTTCCCATGGCTGCTCTGCCCAGGGCGACTAGGCAAAGCTCACTGCTTAACCTTAGAGAATGCCACTGCTCTGAGGAGATTTGGACAGTCTAGCAGCAGCAACACATAAGAGTTAAAGTGTGGAGCTTCTACAGAAACTACTGTAGAACCCCAGAAATTTTGCTTGGAACAGAATCGTTCTTGTTTATTGAACCTCGTTAAGTGTGGCACCCTACAACTAAAACAACTTGGGCTCAAAAAGGAGTGTGCCCCAGCATAACAGGGTTTTAATGTAAATACCCACTTCTGGCTGCTTCCACAGCCAGTCAGTCCATGACACAAGGGCCTGGTGTGGCGTTCTCCACTGCTGTCAACACACTGCGACAGTATTCACTGACAACCCACTACACCAGTGACACCAACTGACTGTTACAACTGACAGCACTGACAGCAGCAAATGCTTGATCCAGACAGTGTGGACATGTGACGACTACATGAAACCATGTGTTGACCGCATGACACCATGTGATGACCACAGGATACCACGTGACTACCACATAACACCACACACAGGACGTCCCACCTCTACCACCATGTAGACCACGGACAATGTTGAGTCCTGCTCCCTTTTCTCAACTTGGTACTTCCCAGACATAGGATGGCCTTCAGACACTTTTACTGTTATGGGCCCTTCCTCCTCCAAAATATATGGTCATTTCGAAAAAGCTTCTTCTTTATATTTCATGCTACACTATATATATATTTGCATATGTTTTTACTAGAACACAAGGTGATATCTTTCTAAGAGAAAATCTAATATTTTCACAAGAAACATTACAAAATCTTTTGAATCGAGATAACTGTTATACCAAAATTTGGATAGATAGCCTGGGCAAATATACATAGACCTTAATAAACACTTTGACTCATCATCATGAAATAAAATTTTCATAATCAATTATCAAAGAAGCCCTTATTTTGGTTGACCTAAAGGATGATAAAATTAGTTGTCGGATGGTGGTTGTGTTTCTCATGGCAGCAGTAAGTAAACTGCGGACATTCCCTGTGGGTATGACGTCATGTATCTAGGTCAAGTTGATGTCACAGAACATTCAATTTTGGGTTATTAATACAAGCCCCACGCGGTGCTGCTCCTGTCACCTACAGCGAGGAGGCACAAAGTGAACACGACAAGAAAGAAGGCGGCGGGAGCAGAAACATGTGACATGCTGAGAGGTCACGTGGGCGACACGTACCCGGTGTGCGAGACGTGGTGCACTAGAGCCCTGGCCGCCGCCAGGCCTAGTCAGAGAGTGTGAAATCTAGAAGAACAGGCGGGAGAAACAGGCATACATCACTCTTCTCAGTACTATGAAGAAACGCAGTTACTGAGCCTGAAGTGATGGCCATTGGAGGCCATTTTGCCCATAACTATGGCCCAATGCCATAGGTGAAGCGCCATTACTATGGGTTCAGTAACTATGTTTCCTTATTATCACATACCTGAAAATCCCGAAAATAACACTATTTTCTGTACAGCCTGAGAATGGGTCGAACATTATTTAAATGTCATGCCCAGCAGCAGTCTGTGCACAGGTATATAATAATAAAAGATACAGAGCAATACAGCAGAAAGCCTACCCTGTTCCCCTGGCCATAGGCTAGTGGGACCACAGGTAGTTCTAGTGTCATCCATAAGATGGCACCACATGTTCTGTGTCAGACACTTCTGTGTAGGCTATGTGCTGTATAGGCATGAAGTGGATTTGTTATGGAAGGTGGCACTGTGATAAATGTGGTCAAAGATTGCAACACTTGTACCTTAAGACACTAGAACTAGGATAGTTATAACTGCTTTTATTTAATGTCAGAGAACAAAGAAATATTTGTGATCTTCGATAACAGATCACAGAGTGTGCCTGCTGAAAAGCAGTTTGACCACCGTATCATTTTTCACCACATGCCAATTTTTCAGAGAAAATGCCATCTAACATTTCAGAGTTTCAATCCATCGTCTAAACTTATATATCATGTTAATGCTTTTCCTGGACTTAAATGTTGTTGTCCCCCCCAACTTAACCTGGGTCGGCTTTTTAGATGATCTGCTGCTGAAATCAATTCAAAGTAGGGAGAAAATGTCTACTAAAATGATTTTCTTTATAAAACTAATAAAAAGCAAGGACTAAAAATTAAGAGTTACTGCTGGTTTAAAAGACAACACCATTCCTTGTGATAATAGCCTTAAAGTATCTAGAACTGAGAGATCGGTCTGTGTGGCTATTGCTGTGTGCAGGGATCTGTAGTTCTCCATCATCGTGATAGAAGTAAAATAAGTAAAGTGGTCGACTACACACTTTATCTTTTTATTGTCTACACTAGGGTTGCATCATAGGTATTCCTTTCTACTGTCACAAATGTATTTGCAGGGATGCAAGTCATAGTAAGAAAAATATCGAAAATAGAATTGGGACTGGTAGCATAACAAGCTCAGAGCTGCAGTATGAGTATAAGATCAGTTGAGGAGGCTTGCTTTCCAAAAAATCAATTTGACACAATTCACCAGCCTTTCAATGGTCGTCTGGTACAACCAGAGTCCAGTCAAGACGGCCTGGTGCACCTAACTCTTACCTCAGACTTGTGATAACTACAATTGAAAATCTTGAAATATTGGATAGCCGTGATTTATCAGAATGCTTGCATCCCTGTATTTGGACTTAAATGTAAAAAGCATGATAATACTACCTAACAACTTCGGAATTTAGAATAGGGAAAATGTGTTATGTTAGAAAGAATGGATAGTTCAATAAGAATGGAATGAAATTCTAATTTTTTTTCAAATATCTTGCATAGGGAATATTCTAAGGGCCTGAAAGTATGACTTTTATGATCATGATTTATCAACCAATACTGGACTGCAGATTCCTAACTTAAGTAAAATTGTTCAGAGGGTTTTAAACATATACATACCTTTGAAAGGTAATTTCTACAGTATTGGTTAGTAAAGTTACATATATTTCTTCTAAATTGGGGGATTCTTATACATTAATTTGTATTTTCTGTCTGTTTAATTATTTCCTTTAAATTATTCTTTACTGAATTTAAATTTACTTTCTTTGTTCACTACTTACAAATTCTTATTCTGGCACCACATGTTCTGTGGCAGTCCTCATAGGATCTAAATCAGCCATTCCACCAACTTGTCTAATTCCTTAGGATACAGAAGCCATTAATTGTATGTGAAAATATTTCCCAGTATCAGAAAAAATAATATCATACACATCAATTGATTTATTTGCCAAAAAAGGAATAAAGAAGCATTATACCTTGAGCCGAAAATAAACATCCTATGCCCAGTCCCCCTAAAAAAGATTTGAGATATAAATAAAGAGTGGGTAGGAGTGAAAACTAGAGTAAACAGAAGCTGTATTCTGTAGAACTGAGGTATAAGTTGGTGGTTTTAACCAAAGGTGTTGGCGAGCTTGTCAAGTGTGTGAGCAACACAGCGGACAGGTGTGAAATGATGCTGGGAGCACGAACCAACAGCATGCCAAAACCAAAGACCAGCTACATACAAATTGGGGAACTTTTCTAGCATGACACACTGCAACACAACTACGACTCAGAATTTCTATGAATATAGTCTGTTTAATAGTTGTGTTGCAATCTCTCTGACACTCTTGGACATATATGTTTGCTGTATGATATTTTAAACAGGTCCATAATTGCCAGCAAGCATGTGACATGCCCATGACACCCTTTATTGTGAGTCCATCGTTAATGTGCCAGGAGACAAACACACCATCATAACACACTGGGAGAACATATCATGAGTGCTATCATAGAGCATGTCATGCCAGGCAAGTCCACCACTTTATACGTGTAGCTTGTAGCGAGCAGCAGGCTCAACCAAAACCACTCTCCGCAAGCAACTCATGCCGGGCCGGGCCGGGGTTTGGATCAGGGCAGGACTGTGATATGGGGCAAACGGCAAATATGACAACACCCTTCGTGACAGAATGTGGTAAAAAATAAATGCCAAACTGGAGGTATCAAATATGGGACCGAAACAAAAAGAATTTCTGTTCACACCAAAATGAAAGTTTTAAAACATAAGGAGGTATATAATATATATAAAGGTTTAAATGAAAGACAGGAGAGGGCGCAGCAGTCGACCCTCTACGGTCAACCCCCTCCCCTGAGGCCACTAGCCAGTGGAGACTGGACACATCCCCTTTTGCCAAAGACTTATTCAACCTCGTTATGTTTATCATTTGATTACGTAAGGTTTGTCTATTAGTAAAATGACATGCGCGGATCAGGTTACATAACCTCGTTAATTGATCATGTTAAATGCTACAAGCGCTTACCAGGTTTTATAATTTCATTGAATTAACCAAGTCATAACTAGTGACAATTTGTGCAGCGCGCCTTTTCAGTGTAATAAACTTTTTCCTCCAATGACATCTCATCATTTAATTTGTGTACATAAAGATATCCTGTGGATCTGGATGTGCATGGAAAGAGCACAGTTATTTCAGTATGAAAAACCTAAAACCCTGTTGAAGTGAACAACTCTGATGGACACCCTATCAAGATAGATAAATCTGTGTGTCTGTATTCAGACACAGATACATTTTGTAATTAAAAATTTGATAACCTCGGATCCAATAGATACATTTAAAAAAGGATTTCAGATATATCATTAACTTTGCCTTTAAATGGTCTAAAAGAGTTCCTTAACCTATGGGGGCTCAGTTAAGAACAATAATTGTCATCATTATTATCTTTTACTGATAATGTTGACAGTTGCAAGTATGGTGTTCGCATTATATCATGAAAGAACACCCTTTTTGGGGCAGTTTGGGCCTTTTAGCTCCATGACTTATGATTCCACAGACACTGCTAGGTTTCAGTACTGATACTGGCAATAAATGGGGATTTGGGCACCATGGACTTGCCAAGCAACATCTGTTACAATTACAATTCTTCCTGTCGATGGATCTGTTACCTTCTTAAATATCCCACTGACTCACGTCCAATTCTTTTCAAGCGGTAAGTAACATAATTAATGAGATACGAGAATGAGATGAGTTATGTGTTAGATAGATAGGTCCTTGACATAAGTCAGGGATACTCAACCAAGCATTTCTGCGACAGCTCTTTTGAAGCATTCAATGGTTACTCATTTTTACAGGCCAGGGTCAAGGGTATTCCAGAATTTTATACTTCTGTAGAGGGGGAATCTGTCATATCTACTCATGCGATGTCTTCTGGTAGGTCGCAGGGAGTCATCACCTTGAGTGCCCCTCACCCATGTTTCCACAAATTTGGTATCTTTGGATCTCTTGAACATAGCCTTAAAGACAAATGCTGGTAGTTGGGTGATTTCTATTGATTTTTGCTAATAACTCTGAATAATATAAGTCTTGTATATCAGCAGATAGAAAATGCAAGAAAAAAGGCATGTCACCATGCTGACTTCTATGGGAAGGCCATCTGAAAAAGGTAAGTGCTAAACTATTGTTCTATTGTTATTTTCAAATAATTCTGGGTCATAATTCTGGAACATCTACAAATGTTGGATACTATCCTAACCATGCTAACTTCTAGGGGAAGGCCGTCTGTAGAAGGTAAGTGCTTAATTATTGGAATCTATGGGGAACTGCAATATTTTCAAGAAACCAGATGGCAGTACAAGTGTCAAAATTTAGTTCTGAGTGTGGACACAGATGTCATTGCAACACCTACCCATATTTGTCTTTAAGATGTTGACTGTCTCGTCTTACTTTTAAAGTGGGTATATATCACAGATAGTGTGGAGCCTTTCTACAATATATCCCTCATGTTGTGATTATCTCCAAATACAAAAGTAATGACATTTTAAACTTTTCTTAAGACACTTGACTGGAGAGTGAGGTATATACAGTTTCAGTCCTGAATTAAGTAAATTTGGAATTATTATTGAGATTTATGTAAAAAAGAAAAACAACAAGGTTAGACATGAATTTTTGTAAATCCCATTTATTGTAAATATCAATAGAAAATGGCGATTAGTCCTTCAGCTTGACAAGCGCAGCAATAATTTGACATGATGTCTTAGCTCAACTAGAAGAACCTTCTGACGCGCAACTCGAGGCAGTGGTTTATGGAGGTCATTGTTCATCACCCAAAGGAAGTCCATTGACAACAGTCACCATGGCAACCCAATTCTTATAGCCAATCACAAAAGTCCGACGAAGAATATTCCAGCTATACATCTGCATTAAGAAGCTTTGGTTTCTTGTGATGGAAACATTTAAATGTACATGTACATCTCAATCAAAATAAGAAATATTACATTTTCTCTTTTTTCTCGGTTGGGATGCAACACTAGCACCGATGTGTCTGTTGTTATTCATGCTTCTTGCTATTGATTTGTGTTAGTTTGCAGAGTCAAACTGGAATCTTCCTGTTTTCATATTGGTCATTTCAACTAGCAGGGTTGACAGGCACAGACAATCTCCCTCCCTTGGGGAGCTACACCATTTTTGGGGACATTTTTTTCTATGAATGTTTCTCATCATGCAGTTCTTCTGAATCAGTTTCTGTTGGTTTACGGAGGTCACACCACCAGAAGGTTCCTCTAGCTGGTACAACAAAACTTTTGATCATTGACCGGCTACCATCGTTTTGGTTTTACTCTCTACTTTCCATACGCACATATTATTTATGTAGGATGCAATCGGATTGTTGACAATTCAAACACACGCTTTCACCAGCGTTCCGTTGACCTCATTAACTTCAAAACGAGGCTCATTTCCGGTTTGGTTTTCAACTCAGTCAATAGAGAATACAAAGAATTGAAACGACTGCAATAAAAACCGTCTGAGGTAGACATACAAATAGTTCCTCTGTTTCTGAACAAAAATATATGTGATGATCCTTCTAAAAGGATGCCATTGGCTATTGATCTTTGCTTTCCCAATGAAAAAGTGATTTGTTATGTTACTCGTGTGCAGGTTGTAATCAGCAATATATATCCACGCTGCATCGTAAGTGTAAGAAAGGTCGATAAATAAAAATCACCATTGTCAACCGATAGTTTCTGGTAGGGTGCTTTATTACGATTTCAGGGGAAAAAAACTAAAAGAGTTTGAGAATAGTTGCTGACAACCATTGCTTGACAAACACAAAGGCATTATTCTACCATTCAATATTCATGGATTGTCAGCATATTCACAATATTCTATATGTATATACGTAATGCTATAATACTTCTTGATATTAAATAATATCATGAATACACAAATGTAAAGAAGCAAGAATGCACTAACAACTTTATACATCCCTTAAATACATTAAATGACCCTAGGAGATATAGCTACATAACTGTAATTTGTCCACAGAATCAGAATATTTCTTGTTGATGAAGACAATAGTCACACATTTGATTCACGTTCAAAATAACATCAGAAATACCAGATAATAGTTTATGGTCCCTAAATAAAGAATACTACAGGGTCGGAATGCAAAATAAAACTAAATTTCCTAGTTCAGGGTAATAAAAAATTTCAGTTTTTTTTAAAGAGAAAAATCAAACCTGCCCATTCGTAGTATGGTCACACATTTGATTCACGTTCAAAATAACATCAGAAATACCAGATAATAGTTTATGGTCCCTAAATGAAAAAGAATACTACAGGGTCGGAATGCAAAATAAAACTAAACTTCCTAGTTCGGGGTAATAAAAAATTTCAGTTTTTTTTAAAGAGAAAAATCAAACCTGCCCATTCGTTCAAAAGCTCTTATTCTTCCACATAATAAACTAGGAGTGGAATGTTAAAATCGGGCATACCATAGGCACCAGCTAAATAAGTGTAAAACTTTCACTCAAAGCATGTATACTGAGTTATATACATCGTAAAATCAGATATGAACTGGAAGTGTCGGGAATATCGTCACATGAAAGTTGCTCATGCTCCATGGGGCATCTCACATTCTCAATGCACATGTACAAAATGTATCTTACAATGACTTTAAACATACATATATTAGAACAAATTATTCACCCACAACCAGCATCGTTGCACTTGTTATTTTACATATATTTCATTTGTTAAAAGTATGCCTTTTTTATTTCTCCATTGCTGATTGTTAGGCAAACCTAAACTAAGGCTTGTTCTTTTGTCTAACATCAAAACCTTTTTTTATGTTCTCTCTCCAAGCCAATGTGAAAATTCGAGGATTTCCAGTAAAATCTCAAGCATTTCCAGAATTGAAATCTCAATGGAGTTGTACCTTTTAGACTAACCTCAACTTACACCTCTATAATGAAGACAAGAACACATAACTATGAAAGATATATAACCTTGTATTAAAACTTCCAAGAGCCAGTGTGCTGCAATGCAGAATCAAACTAAGTTTCCAATACCATTTCATGCTGCCAACTTTGTAGCACACCAGTTCAAAAAAAAGTTTGCAAAGTAAAACTATGTTCTTTGTGTACTAATCAGAAGTTATAGATCATACTTCTTCTTCTTGCGATGAGTGGTGAACACTATGGTTGTCCTTGAGCACCTCACAGGATTCCGAGAAGTTCAAAACAAAATCCCTGGTCTCTGTTTTTTGTCAATTGAACCTGATGGAAGCAATTTACATAAAATAAAAACACACACATCACGTGCTGCTGACGACGTCACCACCATTATTGTCACTGCACACGGGTCTCAAATCCAACAAATCAGTTTAATAATTACAAATACACTTTCGCTGATTAATAATAGATTAAAAGCTACTGTTACTGTACAAGGCAAACTTGCAGTTATCTTTATTATGAATACGTGTGGGAGGCTGCTGTTTTGACTGTAACCTAGCAACCAGCCTACATCATGATTACGTCATGGTTACGTCATACGCACGTCACTTCTGCTGCAGGCATGCGCACTCAGGTCCCGCACGAGACACAAACAGATTTCTGTTCACAAAATCATTCTATGCACTTCTAAGATTTCTTTTTTCTTTGTAAATGCACAAAGCTGCATCTAAAATGCCAAGCACAAAATGGGTGGGTTACAAATAGGCATCAGTGCCCTTCTTGGTATTTCCGGGCCACTTTCACCTGCACAAACTTGGCTCAGCTAGGTGCCAGGATTATTTAATAAAAAACATAATTATAATAAAATTCTCCTACAAATAATGCAAACCAGAAAAATAAAGGTAAACCACCGCTATGTACTTTCACAAAACACCAGCAACCAAACTATCGAACAGAGTGGTCCACATGGTTTCAGGGGGCGGGTGGGTGGGGGTGTTGGGGTTTGGGGAATTATCCATAGTTTCAAGATGTACAAAATGTATATATATATATATATGTTAGTATATCATACGGATCAGCCATCTTACTGGCCCCGCCACAGTCACAGAGACACACTAGATCTAGTGAAAAGAGAAGATCTTTTAATCTATACACCCTTCCCGCTCAGGGAAATTGCCGCCCGCCAAGATGGCCGCCACCGGCCTCCATGCGCCTCATTCTGGTCCCCGGCGATGACGTCACAGTGGCTGGGGGGGTTTCCCTGGGGAGTCACCATATGGTAGTCTGGCGTCAGGCGTGGGAATCCCCGCTCATGTTATGACGGTTGTCCGTCATCTGATTGGTGTCATTGTACTGCCGGTAGAACTCATTCGTGCTGTACTGAAAGTGGAAGAAAACAAGAACAAAAACATAAAAAGATAATCAATTTTCAGAATCAAGCAGCGTGTATGATATACATAACAGAATCCCCATTTCCCTCAGCAGAAAAAATATCTTACATTTACATGAATCTTAGGTAGACTACTTAGTACAAATACTTACACATGTGCATGCTGAAGCAAACCTATTTGACCTAACTTTCTCCCATCAGTCATACTTATGTTTAGGCTACGGTACAGGAGGATGTATTAGTAGGGGTTTACAATTAGTACTGGAATTATACCACCTTGCCAGAGTACCCCAAAAGCTTGATCTGAGGTCTAAACAAAGTAAAATGTTAAAGGTGGTTTAGAGAACTGGTGCTTGGTACCAAAGTTAAGAAATATCTTCTCCTCAAAGGTTTAAAGGTGTTCTCTGACAAAAAAACTATAGATTCTATCTAGGTTTATCATCACAGTCTTTGGAGTAAGAAGAATGTGAACAGAGGAAAATGCAGAGGATTTGAAAACACCTTCCTACAACAACTATGAGAAGATACTTCTAAACTCTGTGCCAAGATTTGGATCCTGTGTTACTCTATCTGAACTTAAAGCTAGGAAGATGTTACAAGGTGAGTTCGATGACTAAACGCCAGGGTCGGTATGGCTGGTTCTCCTAGTGCTGTGGTGTGCATGCTGCTTTTGTGAATGATCAATGGTCTGAAGGTCGTTGAAATCATATACACAAACAACAAGGACCTTTGTACACATACAGGATTACTGCTGGGGTGGTAGTAGTAACTGGGAAGGTACGATCAAATTAAATGCAACCGAATCACCATAGAGGCATGTGAATTTATCTCATAATCAATGCCAACTTTCACACAACAGAGATTGATACTTATCTATCTCTGAATCACATTGATAACAAACAGCCAGCACATGTGAGACAATGTCAATAATGACTATGTAAAGAATAAATTGCATTGAGAAATTAAGGACATGCTTGAAAATACATTAAAAGAAATACACACATTTCCTCCAAGTTTCTATGAATGGGCAGCTAGGTTTTGTAAGAAAAACGCTGAAAAATCTTGTGATAAATGTCTTCACCCTCAAAGTCATCACCATTTCTTAAGGAGTCTAGTTGATCTAGTTCAAATTTAGGCAGGATTCTTTTAAAATTTTGGACAAAGTCAATCATAAAAAAAGCAAAGCTACATGTATATATACCATATGGCTGCACGTAACAAGGACAATAATAATGTCATGCCAACTGAGGATGCAGTCCATAAGGAAATAATCAGAATGAATTGGTAACACTTTCACACTGCTTGTATATGGATTGATTTAGAATTTAGATGAACAAAACTCCTTCAGATTGATAAATCTAAGTCTACCATGTATTGGGGTGTGAAGCCAAAAGGTCAAGATTGTTCATTGTGTCAGACTGGACAGTATCAGAACTGCAAGGTCAACTAACGTCAAGGTCAACTTAGCTTGCCTTAACGACAACTGCTCCTGGTGGTAAAATGAGGCTTGGCTTTCCCTTGAGAGAAGAAAATTCTCAATTTAGAACCAAATATCAAATAGTCACGGGATAAAAAGGGGTTCTTTTTTTCCATGGGTGCCTTCCGTTGTTGCTCTCATTTCTCTGAGGTTTTGTTTGGGGTTGATTCACGGCAGGGTTTATTGAAAGCCCACATGGCGTAGATTGACAAGTTCAATGGCTTCTTCTGGCACTAGTACGGTGGGAGTAGGTTAATGTGGGGGGAGAGTGGAGGTCACAATTGTGTTTCTAGACTCCTTAAGGGTGAGCGGGAGCGGAGGCTCATACCTACCGGCGGGGGTACGAACTGCTCTGGTGGCTCCACCTGGAACGGGCAATGATGACGTCATATCAACGAACGCGGCTACAGTCATGGCCACCATTACACAGAAAACTTAACCGTCAGCTATCATTTCACGGGACACCCTCCCCAATATAAAAATGAGCCCTCGCTAAGTGGGTATTACAATTCTGATCTGCTAATCCCTTTGGCTTAATATTCCCCTGGTTAATGTCTCATATAAAAGTGGTCAATTTTTTCACTTCGTTCAGAAAAACATACTATTTTAGCAATGTATACATTATTGGCTGGTCAATAAACAATATCACTAGAATGTATGACTTCAGGCAACAATTAGGATATTACATAGTTTTGCATATCATGAATATCCATAGAAATCTGTTAAAAAAACAGCTTCAGGTCATTGGGTGATGTCACCCCTGACTTACCCTATCACATAAAAAATGTACCATCATCAGGATTTTTATTGTCTTTTTTCTGCTCATAATGAAAGCCAAATAGGCATGAGCCTCACTTTGACGGGAATTCAGATTTTAAAATATGCAGGAATGAATATTAATGAACTTTTAAAATATGCAAATGAGGAGAATACAGGCCACCTTGCTGCACAAAAATAGATTTTTAAACCAGAATTTTGGCCATCCACTCATCATAATTGAAAGATATATATATGAATATGAATAGATATCAGTGTTGGGCTACTTGTGCAAACTACCAGTGCAGTCTCCAGAGACTGATATTATTTGTATCCAAAGAAAACCAAATAATGTATGAAGGAAATTATCTTAACGAAATGCATAAACACAACATTCACTATTAGCAGCACAGGTTGAATCTACCGCACACCATCTCACTGAAGTAGACAGCAGAGAAAGGCGAAAACAGAAGAATCCTGCTTAAATCAGACCCAGTTTTACCAATATCTCCATTCATAACTGCAATTCAAAATACAATATTCCAGTGATCCTTAGCATTTAATACTACATCACACAGAGTTTTAATCTACAATCACAAGTCGTTAGAGACACAAACAAGCCATATCCAGGTTTCCTGTTTTTGTAGTGGTTGTTCATAGAGTTTTAACAGAGCTTTGACAGAGCTCAGCTATTGGCTGCAGGTGCAGAGGATTGCATCTACAGATAAACTTAGACTGGGGGAATGTGTGTAGTAATTAATGATCATTTTCCTTGAGAGACAGTTTGGAGAGGGAGGGAAAGGAGAAAATGAAACTGGGAGAGCCAAGGTGAAAGTGTGAGAAGGGGAAAAAGAGGGAACAGAGGGAGGGAGACAGTAGAAGGGAAAAAAGGGAGGGAGCAGTAAGAAGGAAAGGAAATGAACGAGACACAAGTAAAAGGAGAGCAAGAGAGGTGCTGAAAGAAAGATTGAGAGGGAGACAGAGAGAAGGAGATATACAAACGGATAAAGAGGGAGAGTGGGACACAGGAAAAGAAACAGAAGGAGGAAGAGAGGGAGACGGAGAGAGAGGGAAGGGGGAAAGCAGGTGGAAGTGACACAGAGTTTCTAGTAGGTTCTGGACTCCAGATGTGGGCCTTGAACTGTGAGGGTACATGTACAGCAAGCATGGCGACTTCCGTGCTGCAGCAGGTGTGTTCCTGGCTTTATCTTTTTAATCTGGTGGCATCTGCATGGAGCGTGCTAGCAAGGGTTGAGGACTCTTTATCAGATTGATTCTGAGGGTGAAGGCGAGTTGCGGTTACGTAGCTAAATTTATGCAACAAAAAGTTGGCTTTCACTACATACCTAAACAACAAGATTAGGGACTGAAAGGTCTTGGCTACGTGAGACAGAATGAAAGAAATGATTATAAGGGTAGGTTTATTCCCAATTTTCCACTCTACATATCTATGAGGTATATTTTGTGTTGTATCTGTTATTCATATTGATATAACAAGTATTGAAATGTTGCTCCCATAAATAAGTGGACTAGACTAGGCTGCAAGCCTACAATAAGTTAGTTATATTTATGAAATTATGTGTAACTTATTAAGAAGTGGCAGTGGTCAGTGAGGCTGAGTCCCTTTTATGATTATATCTGTGGTCCAACATCTACCTGCTCCAAGCCATGACATAGAAAATTGTTTGTGCAACAGGGCCATAGTAAATGACCATGCACATATAAATAATTAAGATTGCATCTTTTTATAATTTTCAGGTATATATGTATAACAATTAGGAAACATATGTACTGTGGGGAATTGATGCCACCCTCTTCCTTCATCTCAGAAATACATGCCTCTGCTTGTGGAATGAGTATATAATTCAGGGACAGAAGACCCTGGACAGGCATCACTTCGCCTGCAGTAAGTATGTTTCCTTATAATACTCACTATGGCTACATTGACAGGTTTGACAGTGCTGTGACACCCCTCTCATAACTTCTCACAAGCTCCATGCCATTTTATCATGATTACAACCTGGTTCTAAGCATGATAAAGAGGTGATACCTTGCAGATGCGCAGATTGCACAATACATTGGGGTGTAAGTACAGAATTTGCCACCAGGGACATTATTCTCATGTTCATCTGAGCTATAGTAAGAATTCTCACAGCTCAAACTGGTGAGAAAAAAATCTAAGAGCCAGAGAGAAGATACAAGGGGTGTGCCTGTGAATGTGAAAAGGCGGTGGGCAATATTAGGGCAACATACAGCGTGTGGACATCACATAAAGCATTTGTTACATTTCCAGTCATCTACTGGCATCCCATTACAACCTGAAGCGCTGCCCAGTGGGGTTTAAGGGAACAAGGTAAGATGGTGGCGCCCCCTAGTAGCAGCATCTATAAGCTGACCTCAGAGTGGAGTGTGTTACCTTGTAACGGGTTGGGAGCAGGTTCAACCTGCCTCTAGTTTTGGGGAAGCCAGGGACTGCTTTCACTAGTATCGTTTAGTTCCGTTTTCCCCTGCCAGGACCCAGAGGAAGTGGCTCCCTCTTGTGGGAGTGGTTCCGGTGGTGGGGGCATCTCATCCTCGGAAGCCGACTGCGCATGTGCAGCTGCTGTGGTGTCACCAGCTTCCTTAACTTCGTCACGCTGCTGCAAGCGTTATGTTCATACAGTGTGCCATAAATCTACCACACTATACAGTGTGACGTCAATCTACCACTCTCTGGTACCCTGCAAACTGCTTTGTATTCTCTGCTTCCCTTGAAGTCATATTGCACAATTCAGAGTGGTGCAGCCTGGTGATTTTTGAATATTGACAACCATAAGTTCAAACTGGTAGCTTCTAACTTATTCTAATGCCAATTGAGTGAAATACAAAGTTTGTCCTTTTTGTCCTAATCTTATTGGTATAATAGGTCAATTTACATTTGCTTGATTGTACTGAAGGATTGGTTTTTGGAACACCAACAAGGCCAGGGCACTATAGTTTCTAGTTATCAAATAGGTAGTACTTCACATTTTATATATATATATCGGAAAGGTTGAATAAAATGGCATGGGTTTTATGTAAAATTATACTTTTTGGATTCTCTATGTATTCTATCATGGTATTCTTCAAACACTAGCACAGTGATCCTCCTTTTAAGTTGGATATGTGAAGGTTCTACAATACTTTGAAGAAACATATTAAGTTTCCAGGAAATAACATGGGTTCAATATTCAGGGTGAATTGTGCGATATGCCTCAAGTTTAGGTTGGCTTCATTTTGCCTGAAGTTTTATTGGTTTCAAATTAGCCCTGCCTCTAAACTAGCACTGGTCAGGCAACTGCTAGATAGGATAAGGAACTTGTGGGAACTTTACTTGTAGCCAAATAAGGTATATTTGCAACAAAAATAGTTAATGAAACTGAATGAAATTAGAACTACAACCATGAACTATCTCATATGTAGGATGCTGTTTAAGAAAGTGCACTGCAAAAGATATCTTCGTTCAATCTTTTGTTAATTTTCACCCCTTCTACTACAAAGGGAGATGGTATGAAAAGAGTGTTCATTTAGATATTTTTGATGGCAAAATTGGTTAATACTTCAAATCTTACATGCTCTCTTTATTCCAGAAAAAAGACAGTGAGATCTTGGGAGGGGGAAGCTCAAATTTGTTTTAGTTTGTGCTCTCTAATAGTATGATAATTTAATGATAAAATCTGGTGATAATATAAAAACTGGCATCTTTTTTATCTTTTACAACACCTGCAATATAGAATGCGAAATTTGGTCTGTTACTTTTAGTTTGAATTACATTTTAAAGCAGCTAAGCTTTATTATGATACTTATTCTGTTACTTTTAGTTTGAATTACATTTTAAAGCAGCTAAGCTTTATTATGATATCGCTGATTTTGGTGCAGTGGTACCACTCCCACATATTACTGAGGCATTATGAAGCCTACAAGACATCGACATGCTGATTTTCTCAGATCTGATTCCAGCCAGAAGTTTTGTCAGATCAGTGATAAATGGTGACATTCGTTTAGATCTCTGCACTTCAATAACCAAATTTTACTGACCCATCAGTCATTACTTGCATACGAGATATAACCAGACTCTACTCTGACCTGGCTCAGCTTGCATTGTCAACCAAGGATTAGTCAGGTTGTCATACAAGAATATCATAAATCAGTATTTGTTACCGATTCAGATCGGGAAGAACCAAAGGTCAGTCTCGATGTCTCACAGGCTTTCAGCTGTTCTGAGTGGTCTCCAGAACATGCAATGCCGCCATCCAAACACCCTCACGCCCCCACCACAGCCGCCATCCGGTCTAGTGTTGTTAGCAAAGAAACCTTCATACTTTCCTGGTTAGTCTTCTAGTCCAAGGATAAGTTGGTTAATTGATAAAAACATATCTGCTAGATTAGAAAACTCTGCTCGAAGGAACCCCCTCCTCTGCACCCCAAGGCGTTGTATCAAGTAGCATGCAAATCAAACCGGCACAAAGAGTGAAATGACCAAATCGATCAGGGGAGACTGGAGGGCCTTGAAAGTTTACATTATATATACATGATATGTATATCTTATATATAATACAATTATGCCACATCAATTAAAAAGGAGTGATAATTATCAACAGAGCTTCATTAAGCTAATATCGAATATTTCTTTAGTCTATAAGTCATTAAGGATGTAAGTGAAAACGCTGACTCAGCAGGTTTTTATGAATGATGTATCGTCCTCCCAAGCTTGATACTGGTGGAAGTTAGTAGTAAGCGGTGGGGGATGTACAGAACCAGCATGGTGCGACGATCCAGGCAGAGGACTACCATCTCTTGGAGGAGGATGGTTTGGGCCCAGTCGGTTAAAGTCACAGACCTGTGTAGAGTCTACGTGAGGCCACACAATTTGTAGTTCCAGCCATGTACTAGGATTACAAGCTCTTCTTTAACATATTGGAGGCTACAGTAGGCTCTCAGATGTGCCTATTTCTGGCTTCAATTGGCTGAGAATTATTTGTGCATCTATTTACAGAGTTAATTTAAATGACATGGATGCTCCAGACAGACTTTAACCGAATATACCAGCTCTTGGAGGATTATGGGTGGTAGCCGGCACACACGCATGGGGTGCAGCGGGGAAGGGGCGGGTAATCGGACGAACCTGATCGAGAGGGTCAGTGTCATCGGTGTCATCCTGACTGACTTCCTCCTGCTACAAAGGTTTAATTAAGGCAATTAATTAATTAGCAGTTTTCCTCCTTGACCCCAAAAAATAGCTTCCCTTGTTTGTGGTAGTTGTTATCATGTATATAAGGGGACATGTGGTTAGATAAGTAATTTTATGGGGACCTTAATAGAACCTGTATATAAATATAAAATGCATATATATGTAAATATATATACATTTGATATATAAACACAATATTGACTAGTTTCAGATACGAACGGCCATATGCTACCATAAGTTGACATGTAGTAATATCTAAGTATTTTTTTTTACCTGGAACCAGTCAATATTGTATCTATCATCGACTTTCCTCTTAATATGTACTTTGCCATTCACCAACAAGGTCACGTTTTGGGCACTATTTATCCATATTTTTGCCCTATCACAACCAAGCGCATACAACATATCTGTATGCGTCAGGTATGTCTCTAGAGTACTATAGTAGAATTCAATCTTATAGTTTTGGTGTCATGTACTGTGCATCTATAAGTGTTTAATTAATTTATAGCTTCTGTCAGACCAAAAACGCCAAATACATATACATATCTTTGGATCAAGCAGTATATTTAGCATATAATTGTTAATATTCAAAGCAGTTACTGCTGATGTATAGTGAGACATGTTCCCATATCCTATTATGATATATCATTACAAGGGAAATTGTTTATATATTAGAAGCATTGCTGCTAAAATGGCAGCAATATGTGCAGCAAATTAAAGTGACGGACAATTTGACAGTATATGTAAACTTAATGCAAAATGCACCATTCCACGACTAGGAGACAATCTGATTCTTAGAAAAATCAGAAATCCTGAATTTGCGAGATAATACGAGACCACCCATGTGCACACTTGCAAACACTGCCACCAATGCTGGCTGTACACTTATTCACACACTCAGCATGGCATGTCGTAAAACAGGACATGTTGTAAAAAAAAAATGATATGCCGTAAAAAAATAGAATCACCAGAGTACAAAAGCAAAAAGGGTGACACAGAGAAAGCAAAAAGTCTGAAAAATATATTGGGATGAACTGTAACAAAAGAGTCGTCAAAGTCCAGGCTAGTTGGAGGTCTTGTGTCAGTAGTAGTCGTGTCGACTGATTGAGGAGGTTCTGTGTATCTAAACTGTGTTTTGTTTGTTTGTTTAGGAAAAGAAGGGCATGCATGTATGTAGTTAAGTCCTTTGCACTTGTTAAGCTACAGTAAGAAACTCTAATTTTCCTCAGAATTTCTTTCTCTTTGAAAATATTCTTTCCTTTGAATTTCAAATGTTTTGATGTCTTTATACGGATTAAGGGGTTGTAGTTTCTTTGATGGATTACATTATTTAGGACTATGTAGAGTTGTGGTTTTTGTTTTTGTGTACATCATAGGTTATTTGACGGTTTCAGGTCTCTATTTAGTGCTACCTGTGGGGGCTTGGGCAGCCTGATGGTCAGTTCCAAGTTGTCCTGGCTCGCATGTGATCGTAGAGTTCCTGCGTCAAACTGTGGAGATACTGCGCGTAAACGAGGAGCGTCAAAACAGTCACCGCCGCCATCTATGTATGTGCATGTGTGTGCGCAAATGTGTTTGTGTACATGCTTTGAGCCTAAAAGACATTGAGATGCTAATATCCTTTGATTGGATTTATTCATCAGATCAGTTACATTCTTTTTGCTGTATGCATATCATCGACGATATCAAATTGCCTCTTTCGAGTCAAAAATGGTTACTCTCATGTCAAACTGTGCTTGCAGCCCAGGGCCAGGTCTGGCCCACAGCAGCAGCCTTTGTTTGATGTCAGTCAATTCACTGTGTGTGGGTATCTTACTACAGAAAGATTGTTGCCGATTATAACCTACCATTTAATGAGTGAGAATCAGCAGTGAAGTGTCAATGTCTTCTAGGCTTTCTTGTGTTCATTACACACAGCATGCAACTTCTCACCAAGTGTGACTGTCACATTCACAAGTAACGTGAGGGTGTCCGTCAGGCTGCTCCAGTGGAAATTTCTCTTTTGATTCCAGACTGTTTCTGCATTGCACATGCAGAGTGAATACTTTGTGGTGAGGCAGTGATCATGAGATATCATGTGTGAAGTGCTGTGTGTTTAAGTGTTTAGATATTTGAATAATGGCATATTTAAGCGTGTTTTAGCATCATGTACTGCACATGCGGTATGTTGTTGCAAAGGAGGAAAGTGTAAAATACTTGATGGAGGGAATGTATGGGGCCCTAGTACAAGTCCGACAGTCAGATGAAGAAGCATGTTCATACCGTATAACTCTGGTAGTGTGGCACCCTGTTCAGGGAACCAACTCTCTGGTGACTAATTTGTCTGGAAAGAATCCTCTTTTTCTTGTTTATTGACCCTACTAAGCAGGGCACCCTACAACTCAGACCAATAGGTCCAATGGGTTTGAATACGAAGCTGTGAGCCGCAACCCAAAAACAGAGTTCAGCTTCATGTTGAAGTGGATTTAGTTTTAACTCCTTATCATCTAATTTATAAAACAAACTGCATGCAGCATGCTGGATAATCTTAGGTAACAAACAGCGAACCCAGCAAGCTTACAATAATGCAAGATACTCATATATGCAGTTATTATGGTACACATCTCATACCACTCTTTCCCTGACCAACCCCCTATCCCTCGACCCTCAGCAGGTACAAAAAAACATAACAAAGAAACATGATGCAAAGGATCACAGTCATGCAGTGCTACTGGCTTCCTCTGATGTCAAGGCGACATGCGTATGTTTCAAATTTGTCACAAGCATATCGCACAGAGTCAGAGGGCATCGACTTACAAGCAGCTCAGATATATCCAACCACAACCATCAGACTCCTGCCACACATCACCCTATAGCAGGGCTTCCATCGGCTGACTTTTGCCACCCATCAATTTGTCAGTAACCACTTTTATGAGACTTTTGATAAGGTTTTGGTCCATGAAAAGTAGGCACAGAGACATGCCAAGTAATTTCAGTACCTATATATTCAAATTTGGGACCACTGACTGGCAAAAGATGCCACTGATCAAGTCATAGTGGGTTGATTTTGTTATTAAAGAAACGGGTTACGGCTAATGAAATTGGTGGTGAAGAAGTTATCAGGGTCACTGACAAACTTCTTGAGTTTCAGCTTAATCGCTGTTTCAGTTGACTAGAGGTTGAACATTTCTATACTGCTGCTACAAATTCTTATTTATAGGTAAGTTTATATACACCAGATATCTATGAATATTTTGCTTGGGGATCTTTTCCCGAACCACAGATAACATTATTCAGTAGTGAAATGAGGGCGGTGCAAAGTGCAGCATAAATACACACCATCACAATGGAAAAATTGTATTGAATCGCCTGAAATTTTTGGTATGAAATTGAAATCTGGAGTTCAATAAATAAAAAAACATCCTGTTTTTATGGCCTGTGCATATTTCTGAATTTATTCAGATTGAGTGGCAGCGGGTTGCCAGAAGGGTGCCACCAGAGTACCATCTGGGTGCCACTAGGGTAAGGCCAGATGCCACCAGGGTCCAGCCTGAATATGGCCGGATGCAACCAGGTAAGGTTAACCAGTCAGGGTATGGCAGGGTGCAGCTGAATTTTTATCATTATTAATAAATTTCATATATAGATAATGAAATAACCAACCTCACAGCCAACAAAACTGGATGTTTTTACGAAACACACCAAAGTAGATACATAAGTGAGCTTTTACTTACTGGCACAGACTGAATTATAATGAGCAAGAGTGAACCTATTGAAATGATAGATACCCATTCACTTCTGGAGACAGGTACTCCGTCCTTTGATTGTGCGATTTTAGAACATAAGCGTCATTCTCAAATACTTACAATACTCTCATTGTAATATATTTCCATATATATATGTTAAGCGATGTTATGATGACTCTTCAGTAATAACAATTGACACCTAAAAGCAAATATCACCCTCGAACCTCAGAAGTTGAAGCTGAATGTACTGTTTTGTAAATGGGTATCTGCTAATTTATTGGTTCACCTTTGCCCCCTATGAACACGACAACTTTACGGCTCTACAATTCACCACAGACAACATGGTGGGGTGATAATACAAAGGGGTTGCTCACAAGAGAATGGGGAACGGGAGTAGTACTTACTGCTGGTGGGGGTGAGCTGCGGCGGTGCATGGGCACGTGTTCACGTGGATTTGTATGGTGGCCACGGGTAAAGCTGAAAGTAAAGGCAATGCCACCGGTTACCTCAACCTACATTGTATAGCACATTGCGTAGTACTAGTCTCATTTACACTTTACATTGACAACAAAAATTCCAAAAGTTTATAAAAAAAAAGTCTCAGTAAAAATTACTTGTGAATACGGATCAGTGCCAGACTCAATACTTACTTGAGTGGGAGCAACATTTGTTATTTTTCTCTCAGTCTGCACATACATTTGATTGTATTCTTTTGTATACAATTAGAAGAGGAAAATGGTACTTTTGACATCACAGCATGCAGTCCAATTCCCACAATTCAAAAAAGCATTTCAAAATCCACTATTCAGAACAATAGACATGGAAGGAAAATTGATTTCAAAATGGCTAAAAATTGTTGATGTAATCAAAGTTCAATTTTCTTTGCACAATCTCTTCTGTTGGTGTGAGACTTTTAGATATGATAATTGTTGCTATAAGTTTTAATTTTGCATCTCTTTCATATCTACTTTGAAAGATGAGGAAAGCTCATGACTGCATTACGTTGCAGAGCCAAACTGACAAAGACATTTGAAACAGCTATGCTTTGAAATCATAAACAGTGAAATAATATTAATAAACAATAAACAGACTTGTATAATGCACCTTCAAATAGATCAAATGTGCATGCTCCCTAAAGCCTAGTATTGCTGCAAACCTGGTCTATGTTATGTTGTAGCAGCAGAAAGCAAGGTCTATGATTTAGAACTGATGTTTATCTATGTATGGTAATTAACTATCAATAAGTTAATATGTTTTGTGTAAACATTGAGGACTGAATGTTAGACTTGTCACCAACTTACCATTAACTACCAGACAGGTGGACAAACCCTCAAACTCTGTAAACTGGGTTTCATGCAACTGTTGGAGTTACCTAATATATTCACACCAGATCATCCAAAAAGGCAAATACAGATGGATAGACAAAAATGTTTACAAAGATTCTCACATGTAATCTCTGAAATCTCTCCAAAGAAGACATTAAGTATATTTCCTTGGAACTATGTATACACTACACATAGCTAAGTGTATTTAACACTGATCCATACATGGGTTTCAGACCTTGAACGTAACTTCCTGTGCGTTCAGGTGTCAATATACTAAATCACCGAAATGATCAGCCCCCCTCTTCCCATGGCTGCTCTGCCCAGGGCGACTAGGCAAAGCTCACTGCTTAACCTTAGAGAATGCCACTGCTCTGAGGAGATTTGGACAGTCTAGCAGCAGCAACACATAAGAGTTAAAGTGTGGAGCTTCTACAGAAACTACAGTAGAACCCAGAAATTTTGCTTGGAACAGAATCGTTCTTGTTTATTGAACCTCGTTAAGTGTGGCACCCTACAACTAAGACAACTTGGGCTCAAAAAGGAGTGTGCCCCAGCATAACAGGGTTTTAATGCAAATACCCACTTCTGGCTGCTTCCACAGCCAGTCAGTCCATGACACAAGGGCCTGGTGTGGCGTTCTCCACTGCTGTCAACACACTGCGACAGTATTCACTGACAACCCACTACACCAGTGACACCAACTGACTGTTACAACTGACAGCACTGACAGCAGCAAATGCTTGATCCAGACAGTGTGGACATGTGACGACTACATGAAACCATGTGACGACCGCATGACACCATGTGATGACCACAGGATACCACGTGACTACCACATAACACCACACACAGGACGTCCCACCTCTACCACCATGTAGACCACGGACAATGTTGAGTCCTGCTCCCTTTTCTCAACTTGGTACTTCCCAGACATAGGATGGGCTTCAGACACTTTTACTGTTATGGGCCCTTCCTCCTCCAAAATATATGGTCATTTCGAAAAAGCTTCTTCTTTTTATTTCATGCTACACTTTATATATATTTGCATATGTTTTTACTAGAACACAAGGTGATATCTTTCTAAGAGAAAATCTAATATTTTCACAAGAAACATTACAAAATCTTTTGAAACTAAAAAACCTGTTATACCAAAATTTTGAAAATCTGATTGACAGCCTGGGCAAATATACATAGACCTGGATAAACACTTTGACTCATCATCATGAAATAAAATTGTCATAATCAATTATCAAAGAAGCCCTTATTTTGGTTGACCTAAAGGATGATAAAATTAGTTGTCGGATGGTGGGTGTGTTTCTCATGGCAGCAGTAAGTAAACTGCGGACATTCCCTGTGGGTATGACGTCATGTATCTAGGTCAAGTTGATGTCACAGAACATTCAATTTTGGGTTATTAATACAAGCCCCACGCGGTGCTGCTCCTGTCACCTACAGCGAGGAGGCACAAAGTGAACACGACAAGAAAGAAGGCGGCGGGAGCAGAAACATGTGACATGCTGAGAGGTCACGTGGGCGACACGTACCTGGTGTGCGAGACGTGGTGCACTAGAGCCCTGGCCGCCGCCAGGCCTAGTCAGAGAGTGTGGAATCTAGAAGAACAGGCGGGAGAAACAGGCATACATCACTCTTCTCAGTACTATGAAGAAATGTAGTTACTGAGCCTGAAGTGATGGCCATTGGAGGCCATTTCGCCCATAACTATGGCCCAATGCCATAGGTGAAGCGCCATTACTATGGGTTCAGTAACTATGTTTCCTTATTATCACATACCTGAAAATCCGGAAAATAACACTATTTTCTGTACAGCCTGAGAATGGGTCGAACATTATTTAAATGTCATGCCCAGCAGCAGTCTGTGCACAGGTATATAATAATAAAAGATACAGAGCAATACAGCAGAAAGCCTACCCTGTTCCCCTGGCCATAGGCTAGTGGGACCACGGGTAGTTCTAGTGTCATCCATAAGATGGCACCACATGTTCTGTGTCAGACACTTCTGTGTAGGCTATGTGCTGTATAGGCGTGAAGTGGATTTGTTATGGAAGGTGGCACTGTGATAAATGCGGTCAAAGATTGCAACACTTGTACCTTAAGACACTAGAACTAGGATAGTTATAACTGCTTTTATTTAATGTCAGAGAACAAAGAAATATTTGTGGTCTTCGATAACAGATCACAGAGTGTGCCTGCTGAAAAGCAGTTTGACCACCGTATCATTTTTCACCACATGCCAATTTTTCAGAGAAAATGCCATTTAACATTTCAGAGTTTCAATCCATCGTCTAAACTTATATATCATGTTAATGCTTTTCCTGGACTTAAATGCTGTTGTCCCTCCCCCCCCCCCACTTAACCTGGGTCGGCTTTTTAGATGATCTGCTGCTGAAATCAATTCAAAGTAGAGAGAAAATGTCTACTAAAATGATTTTCTTTATAAAACAAATAAAAAGCAAGGACTAAAAATTAAGAGTTACTGCTGGTTTAAAAGACAACACCATTCCTTGTGATAATAGCCTTAAAGTATCTAGAACTGAGAGATCGGTCTGTGTGGCTATTGCTGTGTGCAGGGATCTGTAGTTCTCCATCATCGTGATAGAAGTAAAATAAGTAAAGTGGTCGACTACACACTTTATCTTTTTATTGTCTACACTAGGGTTGCATCATAGGTATTCCTTTCTACTGTCACAAATGTATTTGCAGGGATGCAAGTCATAGTAAGAAAAATATCGAAAATAGAATTGGGACTGGTAGCATAACAAGCTCAGAGCTGCAGTATGTGTGTAAGAGGGTCAGTTAAGGAGGCTTGCTTTCCAAAAATCAATTTGACACAATTCACCAGCTTTTCAATGGTGGTCTGGTACAACCAGAGTCCAGTCAAGATGGCCCGGTGCACCTAACTCTTACCTCAGACTTGTGATAACTACAATTGAAAATCTTGAAATATTGGATAGCCGTGATTTATAAGAATACTTGCATCCCTGTATTTGGACTTAAATGTAAAAAGCATGATAATACTACCTAACAACTTCGGAATTTAGAATAGGGAAAATGTGTTATGTTAGAAAGAATGGATAGTTCAATAAGAATGGAATGAAATTCTAATTTATTTTTAAATATCTTGCATAGGGAATATTCTAAGGGCCTGAAAGTATGACTTTTTTGATCATGATATATCAACCAATACTGGACTGCAGATTCCTAACTTAAGTAAAATTGTTCAGAGGGTTTTAAACATATACATACCTTTGAAAGGTAATTTCCACAGTATTGGTTAGTAAAGTTACATATATTTCTTCTAAATTGGGGGATTCTTATAAATTAATTTGTTTTTTCTGTCTGTTTAATTATTTCCTTTAAATTATTCTTTACTGAATCTAAATTTACTTTCTTTGTTCACTACTTACAAATTCTCATTCTGGCACCACATGTTCTGTGGCAGTCCTCATAGGATCTAAATCAGCCATTCCACCAACTTGTCTAATTCCTTAGGATACAGAAGCAATTAGTTGTACGTGAAAATATTTCCCAGTATCAGAAAAAATAATATCATACACATCAATTGATTTATTTGCCAAAAAAGGAATAAAGAAGCATTATACCTTGAGCCGAAAATAAACATCCTATGCCCAGTCCCCCTAAAAAAGATTTGAGATATAAATAAAGAGTGGGTAGGAGTGAAAACTAGAGTAAACAGAAGCTGTATTCTGTAGAACTGAGGTATAAGTTGGTGGTTTTAACCAAAGGTGTTGGCGAGCTTGTCAAGTGTGTGAGCAACACAGCGAACAGGTGTGAAATGATGCTGGGAGCACGAACCAACAGCATGCCAAAACCAAAGACCAGCTACATACAAATTGGGGAACTTTTCTAGCATGACACACTGCAACACAACTACGACTCAGAATTTCTATGAATATAGTCTGTTTAATAGTTGTGTTGCAATCTCTCTGACACTCTTGGACATACATGTTTGCTGTATGATATTTTAAACAGGTCCATTATTGCCAGCAAGCATGTGACATGCCCATGACACCCTTTATTGTGAGTCCATCGTTAATGTGCCAGGAAACAAACACACCATCATAACACACTGGGAGAACATGTCATGAGTGCTATCATAGAGCATGTCATGCCAGGGAAGTCCACCACTTTATACGTGTAGCTTGTAGCGAGCAGCAGGTTCAACCAAAACCACTCTCCGCAAGCAACTCATGCCGGGCCGGGCCGGGGTTTGGATCAGGGCAGGACGGTGATATGGGGCAAACGCCAAATATGACAACACCCTTCGTGACAGAATGTGGTGAAAAATAAATGCCAAACAGGGGGTGTCAAATATGGGACCGAAAGAAAGATTGAGAGGGAGACAGAGAGAAGGAGATTTTTAAAAGAGAAGGAGGTATATAAAATATATAAAGGTTTAAATGAAAGACGGGAGAGGGTGCAGCAGTTGACCCTTTACAGTCAACCCCCTCCTCTCACGCCACTAGCCAGGGGAGACTGGACACATCCCCTTTTGCCAAGGACTTAAAGACAAATGCTGGTAGTTGGGTAATTTCTATTGATTTTTGCTAATAACTCTGAATAATATAAGTCTAAAGATACTAAAAAAATACTATGTCACCATGCTAACTTCTAGGGGAAGGCCGTCTGAAGAAGGTCAGTGCTTATCTTTTGGAATCTATGGGAAACCGCAATATTTTCATGAAACCAGATGGCAGCACAAGTGTCAAGATTTAGTTCTGAGTGTGGACACAGATGTCATTGCAACACCTACCAACATTTGTCTTTAAGCAGTTGACTGTCTCGTCTTACTTTTAAAGTGTGTATATATCACAGATAGTGTGCAGCCTTTCTACAGAGGTCTGTTGTGTTAACATAAATATATCACTCTTGTGGTGATTATCTCTAAATACAAAATTAACGATATCTTAAACTATTCTTAGAGACTTGACTGGGGAGTCAGGTATATACAGTTTCAGTCCTGAATTAGGTAAATTTGGATTTATTATTGAGATTTATGTAAAAAAGAAAAACAACAAGGTTAGACATGAATTTTTGTAAATCCCATTTATTGTAAATATCAATAGAAAATGGCGATTAGTCCTTCAGCTTGACAAGCGCAGCAATAATTTGACATGATGTCTTAGCTCAACTAGAAGAACCTTCTGACGCGCAACTCGAGGCAGTGGTTTATGGAGGTCATTGTTCATCACCCAAAGGAAGTCCATTGACAACAGTCACCATGGCAACCCAATTCTTATAGCCAATCACAACAGTCCGACGAAGAATATTCCACCTATACATCTGCATTAAGAAGCTTTGGTTTCTTGTGATGGAAACATTTAAATGTACATGTACATCTCAATCAAAATAAGAAATATTACATTTTCTCTTTTTTCTCGGTTGGGATGCAACACTAGCACCGATGTGTCTGTTGTTATTCATGCTTCTTGCTATTGATTTGTTAGTTTGCAGTCAAACTGGAATCTTCCTGTTTTCATATTGGTCATTTCAACTAGCAGGGTTGACAGGCACAGACAATCTCCCTCCCTTGGGGAGCTACACCATTTTTGGGGACATTTTTTTCTATGAATGTTTCTCATCATGCAGTTCTTCTGAATCAGTTTCTGTTGGTTTACGGAGGTCGCACCACCAGAAGGTTCCTCTAGTTGGTACAACAAAACTTTTGATCATTGACCGGCTACCATCGTTTTGGTTTTACTCTCTACTTTCCATACGCACATATTATTTATGTAGGATGCAATCGGATTGTTGACAATTCAAACACACGCTTTCACCAGCGTTCCGTTGACCTCATTAACTTCAAAACGAGGCTCATTTCCGGTTTGGTTTTCAACTCAGTCAATAGAGAATACAAAGAATTGAAACGACTGCAATAAAAACCGTCTGAGGTAGACATACAAATAGTTCCTCTGTTTCTGAACAAAAATATATGTGATGATCCTTCTAAAAGGATGCCATTGGCTATTGATCTTTGCTTTCCCAATGAAAAAGTGATTTGTTATGTTACTCGTGTGCAGGTTGTAATCAGCAATATATATCCACGCTGCATCGTAAGTGTAAGAAAGGTCGATAAATAAAAATCACCATTGTCAACCGATAGTTTCTGGTAGGGTGCTTTATTACGATTTCAGGGGAAAAAAACTAAAAGAGTTTGAGAATAGTTGCTGACAACCATTGCTTGACAAACACAAAGGCATTATTCTACCATTCAATATTCATGGATTGTCAGCATATTCACAATATTCTATATGTATATACGTAATGCTATAATACTTCTTGATATTAAATAATATCATGAATACACAAATGTAAAGAAGCAAGAATGCACTAACAACTTTATACATCCCTTAAATACATTAAATGACCCTAGGAGATATAGCTACATAACTGTAATTTGTCCACAGAATCAGAATATTTCTTGTTGATGAAGACAATAGTCACACATTTGATTCACGTTCAAAATAACATCAGAAATACCAGATAATAGTTTATGGTCCCTAAATAAAGAATACTACAGGGTCGGAATGCAAAATAAAACTAAATTTCCTAGTTCGGGGTAATAAAAAATTTCAGTTTTTTTTAAAGAGAAAAATCAAACCTGCCCATTCGTAGTATGGTCACACATTTGATTCACGTTCAAAATAACATCAGAAATACCAGATAATAGTTTATGGTCCCTAAATGAAAAAGAATACTACAGGGTCGGAATGCAAAATAAAACTAAACTTCCTAGTTCGGGGTAATAAAAAATTTCAGTTTTTTTTAAAGAGAAAAATCAAACCTGCCCATTCGTTCAAAAGCTCTTATTCTTCCACATAATAAACTAGGAGTGGAATGTTAAAATCGGGCATACCATAGGCACCAGCTAAATAAGTGTAAAACTTTCACTCAAAGCATGTATACTGAGTTATATACATCGTAAAATCAGATATGAACTGGAAGTGTCGGGAATATCGTCACATGAAAGTTGCTCATGCTCCATGGGGCATCTCACATTCTCAATGCACATGTACAAAATGTATCTTACAATGACTTTAAACATACATATATTAGAACAAATTATTCACCCACAACCAGCATCGTTGCACTTGTTATTTTACATATATTTCATTTGTTAAAAGTATGCCTTTTTTATTTCTCCATTGCTGATTGTTAGGCAAACCTAAACTAAGGCTTGTTCTTTTGTCTAACATCAAAACCTTTTTTTATGTTCTCTCTCCAAGCCAATGTGAAAATTCGAGGATTTCCAGTAAAATCTCAAGCATTTCCAGAATTGAAATCTCAATGGAGTTGTACCTTTTAGACTAACCTCAACTTACACCTCTATAATGAAGACAAGAACACATAACTATGAAAGATATATAACCTTGTATTAAAACTTCCAAGAGCCAGTGTGCTGCAATGCAGAATCAAACTAAGTTTCCAATACCATTTCATGCTGCCAACTTTGTAGCACACCAGTTCAAAAAAAAGTTTGCAAAGTAAAACTATGTTCTTTGTGTACTAATCAGAAGTTATAGATCATACTTCTTCTTCTTGCGATGAGTGGTGAACACTATGGTTGTCCTTGAGCACCTCACAGGATTCCGAGAAGTTCAAAACAAAATCCCTGGTCTCTGTTTTTTGTCAATTGAACCTGATGGAAGCAATTTACATAAAATAAAAACACACACATCACGTGCTGCTGACGACGTCACCACCATTATTGTCACTGCACACGGGTCTCAAATCCAACAAATCAGTTTAATAATTACAAATACACTTTCGCTGATTAATAATAGATTAAAAGCTACTGTTACTGTACAAGGCAAACTTGCAGTTATCTTTATTATGAATACGTGTGGGAGGCTGCTGTTTTGACTGTAACCTAGCAACCAGCCTACATCATGATTACGTCATGGTTACGTCATACGCACGTCACTTCTGCTGCAGGCATGCGCACTCAGGTCCCGCACGAGACACAAACAGATTTCTGTTCACAAAATCATTCTATGCACTTCTAAGATTTCTTTTTTCTTTGTAAATGCACAAAGCTGCATCTAAAATGCCAAGCACAAAATGGGTGGGTTACAAATAGGCATCAGTGCCCTTCTTGGTATTTCCGGGCCACTTTCACCTGCACAAACTTGGCTCAGCTAGGTGCCAGGATTATTTAATAAAAAACATAATTATAATAAAATTCTCCTACAAATAATGCAAACCAGAAAAATAAAGGTAAACCACCGCTATGTACTTTCACAAAACACCAGCAACCAAACTATCGAACAGAGTGGTCCACATGGTTTCAGGGGGCGGGTGGGTGGGGGTGTTGGGGTTTGGGGAATTATCCATAGTTTCAAGATGTACAAAATGTATATATATATATATATGTTAGTATATCATACGGATCAGCCATCTTACTGGCCCCGCCACAGTCACAGAGACACACTAGATCTAGTGAAAAGAGAAGATCTTTTAATCTATACACCCTTCCCGCTCAGGGAAATTGCCGCCCGCCAAGATGGCCGCCACCGGCCTCCATGCGCCTCATTCTGGTCCCCGGCGATGACGTCACAGTGGCTGGGGGGGTTTCCCTGGGGAGTCACCATATGGTAGTCTGGCGTCAGGCGTGGGAATCCCCGCTCATGTTATGACGGTTGTCCGTCATCTGATTGGTGTCATTGTACTGCCGGTAGAACTCATTCGTGCTGTACTGAAAGTGGAAGAAAACAAGAACAAAAACATAAAAAGATAATCAATTTTCAGAATCAAGCAGCGTGTATGATATACATAACAGAATCCCCATTTCCCTCAGCAGAAAAAATATCTTACATTTACATGAATCTTAGGTAGACTACTTAGTACAAATACTTACACATGTGCATGCTGAAGCAAACCTATTTCACCTAACTTTCTCCCATCAGTCATACTTATGTTTAGGCTACGGTACAGGAGGATGTATTAGTAGGGGTTTACAATTAGTACTGGAATTATACCACCTTGCCAGAGTACCCCAAAAGCTTGATCTGAGGTCTAAACAAAGTAAAATGTTAAAGGTGGTTTAGAGAACTGGTGCTTGGTACCAAAGTTAAGAAATATCTTCTCCTCAAAGGTTTAAAGGTGTTCTCTGACAAAAAAACTATAGATTCTATCTAGGTTTATCATCACAGTCTTTGGAGTAAGAAGAATGTGAACAGAGGAAAATGCAGAGGATTTGAAAACACCTTCCTACAACAACTATGAGAAGATACTTCTAAACTCTGTGCCAAGATTTGGATCCTGTGTTACTCTATCTGAACTTAAAGCTAGGAAGATGTTACAAGGTGAGTTCGATGACTAAACGCCAGGGTCGGTATGGCTGGTTCTCCTAGTGCTGTGGTGTGCATGCTGCTTTTGTGAATGATCAATGGTCTGAAGGTCGTTGAAATCATATACACAAACAACAAGGACCTTTGTACACATACAGGATTACTGCTGGGGTGGTAGTAGTAACTGGGAAGGTACGATCAAATTAAATGCAACCGAATCACCATAGAGGCATGTGAATTTATCTCATAATCAATGCCAACTTTCACACAACAGAGATTGATACTTATCTATCTCTGAATCACATTGATAACAAACAGCCAGCACATGTGAGACAATGTCAATAATGACTATGTAAAGAATAAATTGCATTGAGAAATTAAGG
Source organism: Alentia gelatinosa (assembly GCA_950022655.1). Classification (NCBI taxonomy): domain Eukaryota; kingdom Metazoa; phylum Annelida; class Polychaeta; order Phyllodocida; family Polynoidae; genus Alentia; species Alentia gelatinosa. The sequence continues at coordinate 4,949,682 of OX465579.1, read as the reverse complement.
ACATGCTTGAAAATACATTAAAAGAAATACACACATTTCCTCCAAGTTTCTATGAATGGGCAGCTAGGTTTTGTAAGAAAAACGCTGAAAAATCTTGTGATAAATGTCTTCACCCTCAAAGTCATCACCATTTCTTAAGGAGTCTAGTTGATCTAGTTCAAATTTAGGCAGGATTCTTTTAAAATTTTGGACAAAGTCAATCATAAAAAAAGCAAAGCTACATGTATATATACCATATGGCTGCACGTAACAAGGACAATAATAATGTCATGCCAACTGAGGATGCAGTCCATAAGGAAATAATCAGAATGAATTGGTAACACTTTCACACTGCTTGTATATGGATTGATTTAGAATTTAGATGAACAAAACTCCTTCAGATTGATAAATCTAAGTCTACCATGTATTGGGGTGTGAAGCCAAAAGGTCAAGATTGTTCATTGTGTCAGACTGGACAGTATCAGAACTGCAAGGTCAACTAACGTCAAGGTCAACTTAGCTTGCCTTAACGACAACTGCTCCTGGTGGTAAAATGAGGCTTGGCTTTCCCTTGAGAGAAGAAAATTCTCAATTTAGAACCAAATATCAAATAGTCACGGGATAAAAAGGGGTTCTTTTTTTCCATGGGTGCCTTCCGTTGTTGCTCTCATTTCTCTGAGGTTTTGTTTGGGGTTGATTCACGGCAGGGTTTATTGAAAGCCCACATGGCGTAGATTGACAAGTTCAATGGCTTCTTCTGGCACTAGTACGGTGGGAGTAGGTTAATGTGGGGGGAGAGTGGAGGTCACAATTGTGTTTCTAGACTCCTTAAGGGTGAGCGGGAGCGGAGGCTCATACCTACCGGCGGGGGTACGAACTGCTCTGGTGGCTCCACCTGGAACGGGCAATGATGACGTCATATCAACGAACGCGGCTACAGTCATGGCCACCATTACACAGAAAACTTAACCGTCAGCTATCATTTCACGGGACACCCTCCCCAATATAAAAATGAGCCCTCGCTAAGTGGGTATTACAATTCTGATCTGCTAATCCCTTTGGCTTAATATTCCCCTGGTTAATGTCTCATATAAAAGTGGTCAATTTTTTCACTTCGTTCAGAAAAACATACTATTTTAGCAATGTATACATTATTGGCTGGTCAATAAACAATATCACTAGAATGTATGACTTCAGGCAACAATTAGGATATTACATAGTTTTGCATATCATGAATATCCATAGAAATCTGTTAAAAAAACAGCTTCAGGTCATTGGGTGATGTCACCCCTGACTTACCCTATCACATAAAAAATGTACCATCATCAGGATTTTTATTGTCTTTTTTCTGCTCATAATGAAAGCCAAATAGGCATGAGCCTCACTTTGACGGGAATTCAGATTTTAAAATATGCAGGAATGAATATTAATGAACTTTTAAAATATGCAAATGAGGAGAATACAGGCCACCTTGCTGCACAAAAATAGATTTTTAAACCAGAATTTTGGCCATCCACTCATCATAATTGAAAGATATATATATGAATATGAATAGATATCAGTGTTGGGCTACTTGTGCAAACTACCAGTGCAGTCTCCAGAGACTGATATTATTTGTATCCAAAGAAAACCAAATAATGTATGAAGGAAATTATCTTAACGAAATGCATAAACACAACATTCACTATTAGCAGCACAGGTTGAATCTACCGCACACCATCTCACTGAAGTAGACAGCAGAGAAAGGCGAAAACAGAAGAATCCTGCTTAAATCAGACCCAGTTTTACCAATATCTCCATTCATAACTGCAATTCAAAATACAATATTCCAGTGATCCTTAGCATTTAATACTACATCACACAGAGTTTTAATCTACAATCACAAGTCGTTAGAGACACAAACAAGCCATATCCAGGTTTCCTGTTTTTGTAGTGGTTGTTCATAGAGTTTTAACAGAGCTTTGACAGAGCTCAGCTATTGGCTGCAGGTGCAGAGGATTGCATCTACAGATAAACTTAGACTGGGGGAATGTGTGTAGTAATTAATGATCATTTTCCTTGAGAGACAGTTTGGAGAGGGAGGGAAAGGAGAAAATGAAACTGGGAGAGCCAAGGTGAAAGTGTGAGAAGGGGAAAAAGAGGGAACAGAGGGAGGGAGACAGTAGAAGGGAAAAAAGGGAGGGAGCAGTAAGAAGGAAAGGAAATGAACGAGACACAAGTAAAAGGAGAGCAAGAGAGGTGCTGAAAGAAAGATTGAGAGGGAGACAGAGAGAAGGAGATATACAAACGGATAAAGAGGGAGAGTGGGACACAGGAAAAGAAACAGAAGGAGGAAGAGAGGGAGACGGAGAGAGAGGGAAGGGGGAAAGCAGGTGGAAGTGACACAGAGTTTCTAGTAGGTTCTGGACTCCAGATGTGGGCCTTGAACTGTGAGGGTACATGTACAGCAAGCATGGCGACTTCCGTGCTGCAGCAGGTGTGTTCCTGGCTTTATCTTTTTAAACTGGTGGCATCTGCATGGAGCGTGCTAGCAAGGGTTGAGGACTCTTTATCAGATTGATTCTGAGGGTGAAGGCGAGTTGCGGTTACGTAGCTAAATTTATGCAACAAAAAGTTGGCTTTCACTACATACCTAAACAACAAGATTAGGGACTGAAAGGTCTTGGCTACGTGAGACAGAATGAAAGAAATGATTATAAGGGTAGGTTTATTCCCAATTTTCCACTCTACATATCTATGAGGTATATTTTGTGTTGTATCTGTTATTCATATTGATATAACAAGTATTGAAATGTTGCTCCCATAAATAAGTGGACTAGACTAGGCTGCAAGCCTACAATAAGTTAGTTATATTTATGAAATTATGTGTAACTTATTAAGAAGTGGCAGTGGTCAGTGAGGCTGAGTCCCTTTTATGATTATATCTGTGGTCCAACATCTACCTGCTCCAAGCCATGACATAGAAAATTGTTTGTGCAACAGGGCCATAGTAAATGACCATGCACATATAAATAATTAAGATTGCATCTTTTTATAATTTTCAGGTATATATGTATAACAATTAGGAAACATATGTACTGTGGGGAATTGATGCCACCCTCTTCCTTCATCTCAGAAATACATGCCTCTGCTTGTGGAATGAGTATATAATTCAGGGACAGAAGACCCTGGACAGGCATCACTTCGCCTGCAGTAAGTATGCTTCCTTATAATACTCACTATGGCTACATTGACAGGTTTGACAGTGCTGTGACACCCCTCTCATAACTTCTCACAAGCTCCATGCCATTTTATCATGATTACAACCTGGTTCTAAGCATGATAAAGAGGTGATACCTTGCAGATGCGCAGATTGCACAATACATTGGGGTGTAAGTACAGAATTTGCCACCAGGGACATTATTCTCATGTTCATCTGAGCTATAGTAAGAATTCTCACAGCTCAAACTGGTGAGAAAAAAATCTAAGAGCCAGAGAGAAGATACAAGGGGTGTGCCTGTGAATGTGAAAAGGCGGTGGGCAATATTAGGGCAACATACAGCGTGTGGACATCACATAAAGCATTTGTTACATTTCCAGTCATCTTCTGGCATCCCATTACAACCTGAAGCGCTGCCCAGTGGGGTTTAAGGGAACAAGGTAAGATGGTGGCGCCCCCTAGTAGCAGCATCTATAAGCTGACCTCAGAGTGGAGTGTGTTACCTTGTAACGGGTTGGGAGCAGGTTCAACCTGCCTCTAGTTTTGGGGAAGCCAGGGACTGCTTTCACTAGTATCGTTTAGTTCCGTTTTCCCCTGCCAGGACCCAGAGGAAGTGGCTCCCTCTTGTGGGAGTGGTTCCGGTGGTGGGGGCATCTCATCCTCGGAAGCCGACTGCGCATGTGCAGCTGCTGTGGTGTCACCAGCTTCCTTAACTTCGTCACGCTGCTGCAAGCGTTATGTTCATACAGTGTGCCATAAATCTACCACACTATACAGTGTGACGTCAATCTACCACTCTCTGGTACCCTGCAAACTGCTTTGTATTCTCTGCTTCCCTTGAAGTCATATTGCACAATTCAGAGTGGTGCAGCCTGGTGATTTTTGAATATTGACAACCATAAGTTCAAACTGGTAGCTTCTAACTTATTCTAATGCCAATTGAGTGAAATACAAAGTTTGTCCTTTTTGTCCTAATCTTATTGGTATAATAGGTCAATTTACATTTGCTTGATTGTACTGAAGGATTGGTTTTTGGAACACCAACAAGGCCAGGGCACTATAGTTTCTAGTTATCAAATAGGTAGTACTTCACATTTTATATATATATACTGTGAAAGGTTGAATAAAATGGCATGGGTTTTATGTAAAATTATACCTTTTGGATTCTCTATGTATTCTATCATGGTATTCTTCAAACACTAGCACAGTGATCCTCCTTTTAAGTTGGATATGTGAAGGTTCTACAATACTTTGAAGAAACATATTAAGTTTCCAGGAAAATAACATGGGTTCAATATTCAGGGTGAATTGTGCGATATGCCTCAAGTTTAGGTTGGCTTCATTTTGCCTGAAGTTTTATTGGTTTCAAATTAGCCCTGCCTCTAAACTAGCACTGGTCAGGCAACTGCTAGATAGGATAAGGAACTTGTGGGAACTTTACTTGTAGCCAAATAAGGTATATTTGCAACAAAAATAGTTAATGAAACTGAATGAAATTAGAACCATGAACTATATCATATGTAGGATGCTGTTTAAGAAAGTGCACTGCAAAAAATATCTTCGTTCAATCTTTTGTTAATTTTCATCCCTTCTACTACAAAGGGAGATGATTTGAAAAGAGTGTTCATTTAGATATTATTGATAGCAAACTTGGTTAATACTTCAAATCTTACATGCTCTCTTTATTCCAGAAAAAGGACAGTGATATCTTGGGAGGGGGAAGCTCAAATTTATTTCAGTCTGTGCTCTCTAATAGTATGATAATTTAATGATAAAATCTGGTGATAATATAAAAACTGGCATCTTTTTTATCTTTTACAACACCTGCAATATAGAATGTGAAATTTGGTCTGTTACTTTTAGTTTGAATTACATTTTAAAGCAGCTAAGCTTTATTATGATACTTATTCTGTTACTTTTAGTTTGAATTACATTTTAAAGCAGCTAAGCTTTATTATGATATCGCTGATTTTGGTGCAGTGGTACCACTCCCACATATTACTGAGGCATTATGAAGCCTACAAGACATCGACATGCTGATTTTCTCAGATCTGATTCCAGCCAGAAGTTTTGTCAGATCAGTGATAAATGGTGACATTCATTTAGATCTATGCACTTCAATAACAAAATTTTTCTGACCCATCAGTCATTACTTGCATACGGGATATAACCAGACTCTGACCTGGCTCAGCCTGCATTGTCAACCAAGGATTAGTCAGGTTGTCATACAAGAATATCATAAATCAGTATTCGTTACCGATTCAGATCGGGAAGAACCAAAGGTCAGTCTCGATGTCTCACAGGCTTTCAGCTGTTCTGAGTGGTCTCCAGAACATGCAATGCCGCCATCCAAACACCCTCACGCCCCCACCACAGCCGCCAGCCGGTCTAGTGTTGTTAGCAAAGAAACCTTCATACTTCCCTGGTTAGTCTTCTAGTCCAAGGATAAGTTGGTTAATTGATAAAAACATATCTGCTAGATTAGAAAACTCTGCTCGAAGGAACCCCCTCCTCTGCACCCCAAGGCGTTGTATCAAGTAGCATGCAAATCAAACCGGCACAAAGAGTGAAATGACCAAATCGATCAGGGGAGACTGGAGGGCCTTGAAAGTTTACATTATATATACATGATATGTATATCTTATATATAATACAATTATGCCACATCAATTAAAAAGGAGTGATAATTATCAACAGAGCTTCATTAAGCTAATATCGAATATTTCTTTAGTCTATGAGTCATTCAGGATGTAAGTGAAAATGCTGACTCAGCAGGTTTTTATGAAAGACGTATCGTCCTCCCAAGCTGGATACTGGTGGAAGTTAGTAGTAAGCGGTGGGGGATGTACAGAACCAGCATGGTGCGACGATCCAGGCAGAGGACTACCATCTCTTGGAAGAGGATGGTTTGGGCCCAGTCGGTTAAAGTCACAGACCTGTGTAGAGTCTACGTGAGGCCACACAATTTGTAGTTCCAGCCATGTACTAGGATTACAAGCTCTTCTTTAACATATTGGAGGCTACAGTAGGCTCTCAGATGTGCCTATTTCTGGCTTCAATTGGCTGAGAATTATTTATGCATCTATTTACAGAGTTAATTTAAATGACATGGATGCTCCAGACAGACTTTAACCGAATATACCAGCTCTTGGAGGATTATGGGTGGTAGCCGGCACACACGCATGGGGTGCAGCGGGGAAGGGGCGGGTAATCGGACGAACCTGATCGAGAGGGTCAGTGTCATCGGTGTCATCCTGACTGACTTCCTCCTGCTACAAAGGTTTAATTAAGGCAATTAATTAATTAGCAGTTTTCCTCCTTGACCCCAAAAAATAGCTTCCCTTGTTTGTGGTAGTTGTTATCATGTATATAAGGGGACATGTGGTTAGATAAGTAATTTTATGGGGACCTTAATAGAACCTGTATAGAAATATGAAATGCATATATACGTATAATATATATACTTTTGATATATAAACACAATATTGACTAGTTTCAGATACGAACGGCCATATTCTACCATAAGTTGACATGTATTAATATCTAAGTTTTTTTTTTACCTGGAACCAGTCAATATTGTATCTATCATCGACTTTCCTCTTAATATGTACTTTGCCATTCACCAACAAGGTCACGTTTTGGGCACTATTTATCCATATTTTTGCCCTATCACAACCAAGCACATACAACATATCTGTATGCGTCAGGTATGTCTCTAGAGTACTATAGTAGAATTCAATCTTATAGTTTTGGTGTCTTTTACTGTGCATCTATAAGTGTTTAATTAATTTATAGCTTCTGTCAGACCAAAAACGCCAAATACATATACATATCTTTGGATCAAGCAGTATATTTAGCATATAATTGTTAATATTCAAAGCAGTTACTGCTGATGTATAGTGAGACATGTTCCCATATCCTATTATGATATATCATTACAAGGGAAATTGTTTATATATTAGAAGCATTGCTGCTAAAATGGCAGCAATATGTGCAGCAAATTAAAGGGACGGACAATTTGACAGTATATGTAAACTTAATGCAAAATGCACCATTCCACGACTAGGAGACAACCTGATTCATAGAAAAATCAGAAATCCTGAATTTGCGAGATAATACGAGACCACCCATGTGCACACTTGCAAACACTGCCACCAATGCTGGCTGTACACTTATTCACATACTCAGCATGGCATGTCGTAAAACAGGACATGTTGTAAAAAAAAAAATGATATGCCGTAAGAAAATAGAATCACCAGAGTACAAAAGCAAAAAGGGTGACACAGAGAAAGCAAAAAGTCTGAAAAATACATTGGGATGAACTGTAACAAAAGAGTCATCAAAGTCCAGGCTAGTTGGAGGTCTTGTGTCAGTAGTAGTCGTGTCGACTGATTGAGGAGGTTCTGTGTATCTAAACTGTGTTTTGTTTGTTTGTTTAGGAAAAGAAGGGCATGCATGTATGTAGTCAAGTCCTTTGCACTTGTTAAGCTACAATAAGAAACTCTAATTTTCCTCAGAATTTCTTTCTCTTTGAAAATATTCTTTCCTTTGAATTTCAAATGTTTTGATGTCTTTATATGGATTAAGGGGTTGTAGTTTCTTTGATGGATTACATTATTTAGGACTATGTAGAGTTGTGGTTTTTGTTTTTGGGTACATCATAGGTTATTTGACGGTTTCGGGTCTCTATTTTGTGCTACCTGTGGGGGCTTGGGCAGCCTGATGGTCAGTTCCAAGTTGTCCTGGCTCGCATGTGATCGTAGAGTTCCTGCGTCAAACTGTGGAGATACTGCGCGTAAACGAGGAGCGTCAAAACAGTCACCACCGCCATCTATGTATGTGCATGTGTGTGCGCAAATGTGTTTGTGTACATGCTTTGAGCCTAAAAGACATTGACATGCTAATATCCTTCGATTGGATTGATTCATCAGATCAGTTACATTCTTTTTGCTGTATGCATATCATTGACAATATCAAATTGCCTCTTTCGAGTCAAAAATTGTTACTCTCATGTCAAACTTTGCTTGCAGCCCAGGGCTAGGTCTGGCCCACAGCAGCAGCCTGTGTTTGATGTCAGTCAATTCACTGTGTGCGAGAATCGTACTACAGAAAGATTGCTGCCGATTATAACCTACCATTTAATGAGTGAGAATCAGCAGTGAAGTGTCAATGTCTTCTAGGCTTTCTTGTGTTCATTACACACAGCATGCAACTTCTCACCAAGTGTGACTGTCACATTCACAAGTAACGTGAGGGTGTCCGTCAGGCTGCTCCAGTGGAAATTTCTCTTTTGATTCCAGACTGTTTCTGCATTGCACATGCGGAGTGAATACTTTGTGTTGAGGCAGTGATCATGAGATATCATGTGTGAAGTGTTGTGTGTTTAAGTGTTTAGATATTTGAATAACGGCATATTTAAGCGTGTTTTAGCATCATGTACTGCACATGCGGTATGTTGTTGCAAGGGAGGAAAGTGTAAAATACTTGATAGAGGGAATGTATGGGGCCCTAGTACAAGTCCGACAGTCAGATGAAGAAGCATGTTCATACAGTATAACTCTGGTAGTGTGGCACCCTGTTCAGGGAACCAACTCTCTGGTGACTAATTTGTCTGGAAAGAATCCTCTTTTTCTTGTTTATTGACCCTATTAAGCAGGGCACCCTACAACTCAGACCAATAGGTCCAATGGGTTTGAATACGAAGCTGTCAGCCGCAACCCAAAAACAGAGTTCAGCTTCATGTTGAAGTGGATTTAGTTTTAACTCCTTATCATCTAATTTATAAAACAAACTGCATGCAGCATGCTGGATAATCTTAGGTAACAAACAGCGAACCCAGCAAGCTTACAATAATGCAAGATACTCATATATGCAGTTATTATGGTACACATCTCATACCACTCTTTCCCTGACCAACCCCCCATCCCTCGACCCTCAGCAGGTACAAAAAAACATAACAAAGAAACATGATGCAAAGGATCACAGTCATGCAGTGCTACTGGCTTCCTCTGATGTCAAGGCAACATGCGTATGTTGCAAATTTTTCACAAGCATATCGCACAGAGTCAGAGGGCATCGACTTGCAAGCAGCTCAGATATATCCAACCACAACCATCAGACTCCTGCCACACATCACCCTATAGCAGGGCTTCCATCGGCTGACTTTTGCCACCCATCAATTTGTCAGTAACTACTTTTATGAGACTTTTGATAAGGTTTTGGTCCATGAAAAGTAGGCACAGAGACATGCCAAGTAATTTCAGTACCTATAAAATCAAATTTGGCACCACTGACTGGCAAAAGATGCCACTGATCAAGTCATAGTGGGTTGATTTTGTTATTAAAGAAACGGGTTACGGCTAATGAAATTGGTGGTAAAGAAGTTATCAGGGTCACTGACAAACTTCTTGAGTTTCAGCTTAATCGCTGTTTCAGTTGACTAGAGGTTGAACATTTCTATACTGCTGCTACAAATTCTTATTCATAGGTAAGTTTATATACACCAGATATCTATGAACATTTTGCTTGGAGATCTCTTCCCGAACCACAGATAACATCATTCAGTAGTGAAATGAGGGCGGTGCAAAGTGCAGCATAAATAAACACCATCACAATGGAAAAATTGAATTGAATCGCCTGAAATTTTTGGTATGAAATTGAAATCTGGAGTTCAATAAATTAAAAAAAACATCCTGTTTTTATGGCCTGTGCATATTTCTGAATTTATTCAGATTGAGTGGCAGCGGGTTGCCAGAAGGGTACCACCAGAGTACCATCTGGGTGCCACTGGGGTAAGGCCAGATGCCACCAGGGTCCAGCCTGAATATGGCCGGATGCAACCAGGTAAGGTTAACCAGTCAGGATATGGCAGGGTGCAGCTGAATTTTTATCATTATTAATAAATTTCATATATAGATAATGAAATAACCAACCTCACAGCCAACAAAACTGGATGTTTTTACGAAACACACCAAAGTAGATACATAAGTGAGCTTTTACTTACTGGCACAGACTGAATTATAATGAGGAAGAGTGAACCTATTGAAATGATAGATACCCATTCACTTCTGGAGACAGGTACTCCGTCCTTTGATTGTGCGATTTTAGAACATAAGCATCATTCTCAAATACTTACAATACTCTCATTGTAATATATTTCCATAAATATATGTTAAGAGATGTTATGATGACTCTTCAGTAATAACAATTGACACCTAAAAGCAAATATCACCCTCGAACCTCAGAAGTTGAAGCTGAATGTACTGTTTTGTGAATGGTTATCTGCTGATTTATTGGTTCACCTTTGCCCCCTATGAACACAACAACTTTACGGCTCTACAATTCACCACAGACAACATGGTGGGGTGATAATACAAAGGGGTTGCTCACCAGAGAATGGGGAACGGGAGTAGTACTTACTGCTGGTGGGGGTGAGCTGCGGCGGTGCATGGGCACATGTTCACGTGGATTTGTATGGCGGCCACGGGTAAAGCTGAAAGTAAAGGCAATGCCACCGGTTACCTCAACCTACATTGTATAGCACATTGCGTAGTACTAGTCTCATTTACACTTTACATTGACAACAAAAATCTTCAATTCCAAAAGTTGATAAAAAAAAAGTTTCAGTAAAAATTACTTGTGAATACGGATCAGTGCCAGACTCAATACTTACTTGAGTGGGAGCAACATTTGTTATTTTTCTCTCAGTCTGCACATACATTTGATTGTATTCTTTTGTATACATTTAGAAGAGGAAAATGGTACTTTTGACATCACAGCATGCAGTCCAATTCCCACAGTTCAAAAAGGCATTTCAAAATCCACTATTCAGAACAATAGACATGGAAGGAAAATAGATTTGATTTCAAAATGGCTCAAAATTGTTGATGTAATCAAAGTTAAAGTTTCTTTGCACAATCTCTTCTGTTGGTGTGAGACTTTTAGACATGATAATTGTTGCTATAAGTTTTAATTTTGCATCTCTTTCATATCTACTTTGGAAGATGAGGAAAGCTCATGACTGCATTACGTTGCAGAGCCAAACTGACAAAGACATTTGAAACAGCTATGCTTTGAAATCATAAACAGTGAAATAATATTAATAAAAAATAAACAGACTTGTATAATGCACCTTCAAATAGATCAAATGTGCATGCTCCCTAAAGCCTAGTATTGCTGCAAACCTGGTCTATGTTATGTTGTAGCAGCAGAAAGCAAGGTCTATGATTTAGAACTGATGTTTATCTATGTATGGTAATTAACTATCAATAAGTTAATATGTTTTGTGTAAACATTGAGGACTGAATGTTAGACTTGTCACCAACTTACCATTAACTACCAGACAGGTGGACAAACCCTCAAACTCTGTAAACTGGGTTTCATGCAACTGTTGGAGTTACCTAATATATTCACACCAGATCATCCAAAAAGGCAAATACAGATGGATAGACAAAAATGTTTACAATGGCATTTTCTAAAGATTCTCACATGTAATCTCTGAAATCTCTCCAAAGAAGACATTAAGTATATTTCCTTGGAACTATGTATACACTACACATAGCTCAGTGTATTTAACACTGATCCATACATGGGTTTCAGACCTTGAACGTAACTTCCTGTGTGTTCAGGTGTCAATATACTAAATCACCGAAATGATCAGCCCCCCTCTTCCCATGGCTGCTCTGCCCAGGGCGACTAGGCAAAGCTCACTGCTTAACCTTAGAGAATGCCACTGCTCTGAGGAGATTTGGACAGTCTAGCAGCAGCAACACATAAGAGTTAAAGTGTGGAGCTTCTACAGAAACTACAGTAGAACCCAGAAATTTTGCTTGGAACAGAATCGTTCTTGTTTATTGAACCTCGTTAAGTGTGGCACCCTACAACTAAGACAACTCGGGCTCTAAAAGGAGTGTGCCCCAGCATAACAGGGTTTTAATGCAAATACCCACTTCTGGCTGCTTCCACAGCCAGTCAGTCCATGACACAAGGGCCTGGTGTGGCGTTCTCCACTGCTGTCAACACACTGCGACAGTATTCACTGACAACCCACTACACCAGTGACACCAACTGACTGTTACAACTGACAGCACTGACAGCAGCAAATGCTTGATCCAGACAGTGTGGACATGTGACGACTACATGAAACCATGTGACGACCGCATGACACCATGTGATGACCACAGGATACCACGTGACTACCACATAACACCACACACAGGACGTCCCACCTCTACCCCCATGTAGACCACTGACAATGTTAAGTCCTGCTCCCTTTTCTCAACTCGGTACTTCCCAGACATAGGATGGCCTTCAGACACTTTTACTGTTATGGGCCCTTCCGCCTCCAAAATATACGGTCATTTCGAAAAAGCTTCTTCTTGATATTTCATGCTACACTTTATATATATTTGCATGTTTTTACTAGAACACAAGGTGATATCTTTCTAAGAGAAAATCTAATATTTTCACAAGAAACATTACAAAATCTTTTGAAACTAAAAAACCTGTTATACCAAAATTTTGAAAATCTGATTGACAGCCTGGGCAAATATACATAGACCTGGATAAACACTTTGACTCATCATCATGAAATAAAATTGTCATAATCAATTATCAAAGAAGCCCTTATTTTGGTTGACCTAAAGGATGATAAAATTAGTTGTCGGATGGTGGGTGTGTTTCTCATGGCAGCAGTAAGTAACCTGGGGACATTCCCTGTGGGTATGACGTCATGTATCTAGGTCAAGTTGATGTCACAGAACATTCAATTTTGGGTTATTAATAGAAGCCCCACGTGGTGCTGCTCCTGTCACCTACAGCGAGGAGGCACAAAGTGAACACGACAAGAAAGAAGGCGGCGGGAGCAGAAACATGTGACATGCTGAGAGGTCACATGGGCGACACGTACCCGGTGTGCGAGACGTGGTGCACTAGAGCCCTGGCCGCCGCCAGGCCTAGTCAGAGAGTGTGAAATCTAGAAGAACAGGCGGGAGAAACAGGCATACATCACTCTTCTCAGTACTATGAAGAAATGTAGTTACTGAGCCTGAAGTGATGGCCATTGGAGGCCATTTTGCCCATAACTATGGCCCAATGCCATAGGTGAAGCGCCATTACTATGGGTTCAGTAACTATGTTTCCTTATTATCACATACCTGAAAATCCCGAAAATAACACGATTTTCTGTACAGCCTGAGGATGGGTCGAACATTATTTAAATGTCATGCCCAGCAGCAGTCTGTGCACAGGTATATAATAATAAAAGATACAGAGCAATACAGCAGAAAGCCTACCCTGTTCCCCTGGCCATAGGCTAGTGGGACCACTGGTAGTTCTAGTGTCATCCATAAGATGGCACCACATGTTCTGTGTCAGATACTTCTGTGTAGGCTATGTGCTGTATAGGCGTGAAGTGGATTTGTTATGGAAGGTGGCACTGTGATAAATGCGGTCAAAGATTGCAACACTTGTACCTTAACACACTAGAACTAGGATAGTTATAACTGCTTTTATTTAATGTCAGAGAACAAAGAAATATTTGTGGTCTTCGATAACAGATCACAGAGTGTGCCTGCTGAAAAGCAGTTTGACCACCGTATCATTTTTCACCACATGCCAATTTTTCAGAGAAAATGCCATTTAACATTTCAGAGTTTCAATCCATCGTCTAAACTTATATATCATGTTAATGCTTTTCCTGGACTTAAATGCTGTTGTCCCCCCCCCCCCCCCACTTAACCTGGGTCGGCTTTTTAGATGATCTGCTGCTGAAATCAATTCAAAGTAGAGAGAAAATGTCTACTAAAATGATTTTCTTTATAAAACTAATAAAAAGCAAGGACTAAAAATTAAGAGTTACTGCTGGTTTAAAAGACAACACCATTCCTTGTGATAATAGCCTTAAAGTATCTAGAACTGAGAGATTGGTCTGTGTGGCTATTGCTGTGTGCAGGGATCTGTAGTTCTCCATCATCGTGATAGAAGTAAAATAAGTAAAGTGGTCGACTACACACTTTATCTTTTTATTGTCTACACTAGGGTTGCATCATAGGTATTCCTTTCTACTGTCACAAATGTATTTGCAGGGATGCAAGTCATAGTAAGAAAAATATCGAAAATAGAATCGGGACTGGTAGCATAACAAGCTCAGAGCTGCAGTATGAGTATAAGATCAGTTGAGGAGGCTTGCTTTCCAAAAATCAATTTGACACAATTCACCAGCCTTTCAACGGTCGTCTGGTACAACCAGAGTCCAGTCAAGACGGCCCGGTGCACCTAACTCTTACCTCAGACTTGTGATAACTACAATTGAAAATCTTGAAATATTGGATAGCCGTGATTTATCAGAATACTTGCATCCCTGTATTTGGACTTAAATGTAAAAAGCATGATAATACTACCTAACAACTTCGGAATTTAGAATAGGGAAAATGTGTTATGTTAGAAAGAATGGATAGTTCAATAAGAATGGAATGAAATTCTAATTTATTTTTAAATATCTTGCATAGGGAATATCCTTAGGGCCTGAAAGTATGACTTTTATGATCATGATATATCAACCAATACTGGACTACAGATTCCTAACTTAAGTAAAATTGTTCAGAGGGTTTTAAACATATACATACCTTTGAAAGGTAATTTCCACAGTATTGGTTAGTAAAGTTACATATATTTCTTCTAAATTGGGGGATTCTTATACATTAATTCGTATTTTCTGTCTGTTTAATTATTTCCTTTAAATTATTCTTTACTGAATTTAAATTTACTTTCTTTGTTCACTACTTACAAATTCTCATTCTGGGGTTTTCCATGTGGCAGTCCTCATAGGATCTAAATCAGCCATTCCACCAACTTGTCTAATTCCTTAGGATACAGAAGCCATTAATTGTATGTGAAAATATTTCCCAGTATCAGAAAAAATAATATCATACACATCAATTGATTTATTTGCCAAAAAAGGAATAAAGAAGCATTATACCTTGAGCCGAAAATAAACATCCTATGCCCAGTCCCACTAAAAAAGATTTGAGATATAAATAAAGAGCGGGTAGGAGTGAAAACTAGAGTAAACAGAAGCTGTATTCTGTAGAACTGAGGTATAAGTTGGTGGTTTTAACCAAAGGTGTTGGCGAGCTTGTCAAGTGTGTGAGCAACACAGCGAACAGGTGTGAAATGATGCTGGGAGCACGAACCAACAGCATGCCAAAACCAAAGACCAGCTACATACAAATTGGGGAACTTTTCTAACATGACACACTGCAACACAACTACGATAGTTGTGTTGCAATCTCTCTGACACTCTTGGACATACATGTTTGCTGTATGATATTTTAAACAGGTCCATTATTGCCAGCAAGCATGTGACATGCCCATGACACCCTTTATTGTGAGTCCATCGTTAATGTGCCAGGAAACAAACACACCATCATAACACACTGGGAGAACATGTCATGAGTGCTATCATAGAGCATGTCATGCCAGGCAAGTCCACCACTTTATACGTGTAGCTTGTAGCGAGCAGCAGGCTCAACCAAAACCACTCTCCGCAAGCAACTCATGCCGGGCCGGGCCGGGGTTTGGATCAGGGCAGGACGGTGATATGGGGCAAACGGCAAATATGACAACACCCTTCGTGACAGAATGTGGTGAAAAATAAATGCCAAACTGGGGGTGTCAAATATGGGACCGAAACAAAAAGAATTTCTGTTCACACCAAAATGAGAGTTAAAAAAATCACAGCAGCGTTCCATCACTTACAGGTTTTTTGTCTTTTTTTCAGCGACTTAACGTAGTAAGGAGTTAGTAGGTCAACGTGTTAATAATGTGGCGATTAGGTAAGTCATGAGTATGGAAGTAATGAAAAAAAGGCAGGTGTTGTGTAAGGTGACAAAATTGAAGTGTTTACCTTGAACTAGCTGGTAAACTGGTGATTATAAACTTTAGGTCTCCCCGCTCGAACGAGAGGCCCTGACCTTGAGCTGACCCATTGTTTGTAATCTGGAGGCTTTGGTAAGTTTCATGTCATTACAAAATAGTTTTGAACACTTCTCCAGTAAGGTGTTCATGTCTTACAACATCCTCTGTGTGCTTATTTTAGGCCGCAATGAAAATCTGGATCTGCTTCATAATGCTTCCAGACATTGAAGTTCTGGCCCTGAGAATTCACACTGTATCCTTGGGCATGGAAAGTAGTACCACGGACCTCTACTGGGAATTCTCATTAAGAAGTTTGGGAACATCTCAAAAGTGGCTTTAAACCATATCAAAGGAATGTAATTACGATGTGAAATCAAGGAACGCTCAATTACTAACGAAATAAGAAACAAAAATCTAGGGATTCTAAAAAGGATGTTGAGCATTCATAAAATGGACAATAAAATAACAAAAAATACTCTGTAGGATCACAATAAAGGTGGCTATGGAGGGCAGGAGGCTAAAAGATTGCTAGATTCAAATCGGCCTGAGCCGAGATAGTGGTTATCAAAATTAGCAAAAACTCGGATTTTCTACCAAAACTCATACAAAGTGTGTATCTAGTAAAATTATTGGAAAAATTAGTTAAATTCAGGTTAAAAGAAACTAGCCTGCACTCAGACTCTGAACTCCCACTTCTTTGAAATGATAAAAAAATGGAAATTGCAAAAAAAGAATGAAGAAAGTTGGTTATTTTTCATTCCATTTTTCTTTTTTTAAAGTTCAAAGATATTGGTAACAACAAAATGGGATATTTGGCAAGTATAAGCAATGGCAAAATGCAAGGTGCATATTTTGAAAAATATTCAATGCTGTTTTGTATATATTATATATATACATATCTAGATCGGGACTTTGGAGTGTGATTTTTTCCTGCATCAAATTGGCATCAAAATGTAATATAAACTAGAGATATATTCATGTGGCAATGACTGTGTTCTAATTGTCAAACCGAACTTGATCATGCTGTCTGGCAGTACATTGTTACAGTTTGTAAGACAAGTCATGTTGTTTGCCGTGCATGAAAACTTTGCCAACACATGAGCAGTATCAAGGGTAGGAACAAATATAAATCTGGGCAAATGTAACTTTAAGGCTTAATTCCATTAACCCGAATTATGTCCCGATCCTGCTCAGGCCATGTTCTTTCCCTATTCAGATCAGGGCTAAAGCAGCCGCCGATTACAACCTGAGTGGTGATCGGCACCTAATTCAGCCAAATGGAATCAAGCCTTTAGAATGATAATAATAAACTGGATAAAGAAAAACCTGTGCATTGCATTTGAAGTTGTTGCGACAGTGATCAACAGCTAGAAGGACAGGAGGTTGTGAAACATGGAACAACAAACTGGGAAGGTATACAGTTCATCATATTCAAATTGGTTTGTGTTCGCTCAGTTTCGAGAAAAAAAAAAAAAAATAGACGAAAAGATTGCGAAAGGAATATATTCGATGCCTCCAAATTATCAGAACAAAGCGGTAACTCACGGCGGTTCCTCATGGCTGGAGCGGGGCCTGCTAGGCAGTGATCCGTACCTGTAATAGGAGGGGGAGGTGTTGTCTGCCCGGGGAAGGAATGGATCATCCTCGTCTATCTCATAGTACCCCTTCCTGAAACACCAGAGACGAATGCCGGTCAGGCAAACACGGGCAACATGCAAATCACAGCCAACACCCGCTTAGCGAGCGCTGTGTTTAATTACCTCCTAAAATGCCGCGGGCAACACCGAAGAGTAGCTACCTAGCCGGGCGTGTTCAAACTTTACGTTTGTTTTGCTGTACAGTAAGACAGTGTTGCTGGGTTTGGCAAGGTGACAATGGCATTATATTTGTTTGATTTGACATGATGTGATGCTGTGTTTGGCAAGATACTGTTTCAAGTGACATAGAGTTTTGGGCGGGGTGTTTGATTTGATATACCATGTGGAAAAATATAGTCTGATTTGATATAAAGTGAGGATGTGTTATCAAATATTCTATCATATCAGTACTGTCTGCCATGTCTAATTAGTCAGACAGTTGTTGTTTATTGGTGTAGTTTTACGTCTCGGTAGGCTAGTGACGTCCTTTTGAGACTGACTCATTGGTTCACCTATCTGGTTCTTGAAAGGTATATTAACTTTGGTCTGCTTGTAGCAGTGGGACCCTATGCCCATTTATAGCGCTGCCTCACTGAAGGGCTGTGCTGCAGACCATTGACACAACACTCCGCCGGTCACATTATACTGACAACGGCAAACAAGTCACGTGTGAGGTTGCATACAGCTGGATATTGGTTGATTTTACATACAATGTAGAAAATATTTAATTTGACGTAGAGAGTGCAACTGTGTTTGGAATGATAATTTTTGATTTGACCGAGCTTGGATGTCACATTTCTTTCCTTTTACACAGAACCAGGCAGTGTTTTGCAGCTTCATAATTTAGACTGTCGTTTGGAAATGTGGAGCAATGTTGTTGCAAATAATCGACTAAAAATCAGTTTGGATTGTATGATGGACAATGTATGTAGTGTACCACATAAAATTTATGTTACGGTGCTTTTCAGAGTGACAGTAGATATTTTGACACACCATGACACTGATGTTTGTTTTGACGGACCGTGAAATTGTCTTGCCAAAGAAAGCAGCTCGCGTATGAATGTTTGACGCAGAGTGATGCCATGTTGCTGAGATGTTGACAGCTTGATGAGCGATGGTGACAGAGTGACGGTGTTACTGTTGCTGTTATTTGGACTGAGGGGAGGCGGGAATGCAACACCTCCTGCCCAGAACTATTCATCTCGCAAAACCTACACATGCATGGTCATATCAGCAAACACACCAAATCTCAACACAACTTGACCAACATAAGCTGCAGAACATTTATTTAACTAAAAACATTTATCATGACAATATGTGAACAGTACACGGTCAGCCGTTTCATGCTCCACAATCTTCAAAGAGGATAAGGGGAGAGAATTGGAACTTAAAGAATGTCTGATTTATTAATAAATTCATGAATAAAGAATAGAAAATTCTGCTTATTTCTCAATGCACTTTACCACTTTTTTTTTTTACCACTTTCAGAAATAATTTCTTTTTACTTACAACACGTGCTGTCCAATGTTTTTTTTGTATAAGACATCTCTACTGAATGCAGAATTAATTAGTTAGCTGTTTGAAATTTGGTGTCTTTTTTTTCTTTGTATTTTTTTTCATACATGTTGTTAACTACGTCAGCAAAATGCAAGATGCACTAAAACGCATGGGTACGATGAAAACATCCAATACTTCTTTGTAACATTAATCATTTACCCATATCAATCCTGAAGTGGATATTTTCACATCGTGTCCATACTTTTCAGCAGTTGTATCATCACTTATTTACCAAAAGTTATAACTACTCCAAAGCCAACCTGTCTTGGAGTAGCAAACAAACAAACCACCTTGTAGCTCTGTGAAAACCTGTCCACTGTCTGGATTTCTGATCTAAAATTTTGTTTCAACTCCCTTCACCAGTTTCTCATAATAAAAAACTAGATGTATGCCAAATTTTCTGGATAGGAAACAGGATGTTTAAGTGGATAGCTTGCCACCAGGGCCAGGCACAGACAAAACAATCCCGCCATGCAGTTCCCGCCCAGTTTGACCTTGACCTGGTTGAAGGTCATCTTGGTCGGTGAGGTCACCTTGCTAGCGTTATGGAGTAATTTTGGCCTGCGACGCCGTCTTTCTTTAGCCTTCTTGCGTCTCCTATCCCTAGAGAAAAATATCCCCTCAAATGTTTGAGACAATTTCTGGCCAAAAATTGTTTGGAAAAAATCTATTTTTTGGGAGAGAAACATGAATTAATACCAGCCATAAAAATCGAAAAAGATGGCTGAATATGAAGCAAGCATCAAGACAAACTGCACTGCAATCAAAACATGGACCTGCAAGAATAAAACCGTATCAGATTCAACATGAACCCAGTCAACACATCATTCTCAAATAAACATATCCACTAACTACTGCCAAGTCTCAATTCTGAAAATGAACACACACAGAAATCCATTCCATATTGTATTTCATTGCTACATTTAATTAAAGATGAAAATACTGATATAGAAAACGAAGTTTCACATTTGTTGAGTTTGTGGAAATACAAACATCATGCTGTGAATGTACAATCGTAGAGTAAAGGCAATACAAAATCTCCGATAGACAGAGAAATGACAAACTGTGACATGACAAATATTTCTGTACCTCAATTTCCTGACACCAGAAACTATGGGAATACTTTGGGAGGCAGTCAATGACATTTGAGATTTCTCACAACTCTCTGCGTATGTTTGTACTTTTCTGCGAGGGGCACAATAAACACACCCAATTAAATCAGACAGGATTGATCTTTCTGGTCATGTTCGACCTTGATGGTCATTTTGTCATGGTTGATGATGTTTAACCTTATTGGTCCTGTTTAACCTAGCTGGTTCTGTTTGACCTCGATAGATCTGTTTGACCTCGTTGGTCTTATTTGACTTTCTGCTCCTGTTTGACCTTGCTGCTTCCATTTGACCTTGCTGCTTCTGTTTGACCTTGCTGGTCCTGTTTGACCTTGATGGTCCTGTTTGACCTTGTTGGTCCTGTTTGACCTTGTTGGTTCTGTTTAACCTTGCTGGTCCTGTTTGACCTTGATGGTCCTGTTTGACCTTGTTGGTTCTGTTTGACATGCTGGTTCTGTTTAACCTTGCTGGTAAGGCTTGACCTTGATCGTAAGGTTTGAGGCCAGTGTATTTCAGTATAAATTTTCAAAAAGGAAAAAAAAGAGGGAATTTTTCAGGTGTATTGCAGCGCCAATGAAACCCCAGCATTTGTCTTGTAAATAAAGTAGGATTTAGGTACATAAACAAATATACTCAAGACTGTTTCCTAACCTTGTACTACAACAAATACCAGCATGAAGTATGTGCTTGGACCAACCATCCACGTAGTTTTACAAGTGTAAAACATGATATTTTTACACCAGCTATTTTTATATAATGTTGTTGGGGCCCACCTCCTTTTTCTGCCTCTCATCTCTAAGATATAAGTGCACGAACTGAAGCCTGGCGGTGCACCGAGGACTAAATCAACAAACAACCATTATCCGTGTTTCATAAAGAGACTCATTCTGGATAGAATTGACTGAATAACATTTAAAAGTGAATAAAATATCAAAATGTAAATGCATGCAAACGTAAGCACAACTTCAAGAGGTCAGGCAAACTGAGGATGACTACAATCTATAAATCACCAAGACAGTCAGATAAATGGGGAAATATTGATTATCTGTCATTAAACAAAAAGGGTGAATGGAGATTAAACTCTACACATTAACAAAGATATTAATGTATAGAGTAATCATTGATTTGTAATACATAATAATGACTATCGTGGAGATAATTATTCCTAGGTCCTTAAGATGATATTTCTTTTTTTTTTATCCATGTTAAATTTCCCTCAATATAAAGCCAGACATATTTTTCTTTGTTTTAAAGAAATGTAGAATTCCAGTTAGGCCACTCAAAAGAAACCTGAACTTGTTTCTCATCACCAAGCCATGAAAAATATGACGAGGGCGCTTTTTTTTTTTTGCTAGATCAAAGATGGCTTTAGAAGTGTCATAAAATGGGCTTTAGACATACATTAAAACCCCACATAAGCGGACACCCTCCGATCCCGGCCAGTGTCCGCTTACGCAGGGTTTCCAGATTTTTACTGGCTATACGTTTAATGCATCCCTGACATCAGGATGTTTAATTTGATACTATATACACATAATTTCTATCAAGGTTCATCTTATTCATTAAAAAAAACCCAAAAAAATTCAAAAATCGTTTTTTTCTGATGCGCACGTAGTGATGAGAAACAAGTTTTTTTTGAGTGCCCTTACTTCAGTGCCAAGACAAATTATGGAATTTAATAGCAAGCCAGAGCTATGCTAAGTTTTGGGATCACTATCAAAAGATACATGTTTATAGCGAAGGTTTTACATAGATATCACGTTCAAAAATACTTTAACTGGGCACCCATTGGGTAAACCACACAACTGAGGCCAATTCGCTAAGAATGGAATCCTCTTTTTCTTGGGTTTTGTACCCCTTTAAGTGTTGCAGCCTAAAATTAATACCACTTGGGCTCAGAACAGAGAGTGCCCTCAGTAAAGGGTCGTAAACTGCCCTCAGTAAAGGGTCGTAAAGGAGTTGGACATTCATACTGTACTGTGGACCTTATGAAAAGGGGCCACATGGTTTTACTACCACAACATGTTTGTATAAGAAGGAGGCTTGTGAAACATCTCACTAAATGTACCTAAAAGATATCACTGAGCTAACATGAGGGGTCAGGGATGTGAATACATCGTCATATGCAAGGCTAGGGTAACACAAAGTGGATGTGAGAGCTTCTCAAAGGCTCTAAGCCGTTTTAAGTAGGATTCTCTCCTGCTTTAAGCCGTGAGAAAATCAGTGACAAATAGTGGGTAAACTGCAACATGGTGCAAGTACACAATTCAACTTTGAGCCATTAATAGTATATCTCACTTCTTAGAGGCAGGTGAGAAAACTTAGAGCATATGAGAAGTTACGAGAGGAATGAGAGCGAAAGGTCACATCAAACCGAAACGAACACAACACGTAAACTGACAATGTGCATCCCCAGAAAAAAAAAACACGAAAAATATGAAGACTACTGTCAGCACTAGGCATGGGCGAGTGACGTCATCGTGGAAATAAAACGTCAAACTAAGAGGGAAGAAACCCCTAGGAACAACATTATTATTGACCATCTACTTACACTTCAGTATTTTCCTTTCTTTCCACTTGCGCACTGAGCAGAAAATTAAAAGGGAACATTTGATTGGCCAGTTACCCATGGTATCCCATTGCTGATTGGCTAAGAAGGCAATCATCCCAACGGAAAACGATGCGTTCTAAACACAAACAAAAACTAAAATGATAATTGGAATAATATGGAAACAAAAAATGGATCGTCCCACCATGCAGAAAATTTTGACAGGTGCCAGAATGAATGCTGAACTAAAGATTTGACGTGGGGCCAGGAGTGAGGGTGACTAACTTCTGGGAGGTGAGGGCTACCGATAAGAAGCAGTCATCAGGGCGCTTACCTGAGTCAACCGTTACATAATAACAAAACGCAAGGGCAAAATACTAGGTCAAAAACTGCACCTCTCTCAGGTTCGTGCTTACTTCTTCCTTTCTTTTTTTGTATCTAAAGAAGCAACTTTAATCAAAATTTCTCAAAATTCCTTATGATGTACTATGCAGTCTACTTCTGAAGCTAACTGATAAGCTGAAAGTTTGCCTGTATTACAAAGATCAACAGAAGAATCTTAACGGATTAACAGGATCAATAATTCTCTAGTGCCCAGTTTTCCGGGTGGATTAAACTCTCTTTCCTCCAGTTAATCTTTTACAAGGATCCATTATTATAAATCAGGAAACTCTCAATGAAAAGATCCATGCGTTATTCTTAATCAAATGGAATTAATGCTGTTACATTTTTCCTTCAGTTACAGAAATTAAGGTCATTCTCTAAATAACTATCCCAGACCATTACCACAATGCCCACGAGTTTCTAGTCAATCGGGGATTCCTACTGTTAACGTTAATCAACTATTTTAAATGAAATTTGGGAGAAAATCCAGTGACACTCCACTCAAAAAGAAAAATTCCATCAGGCTGAAATAACTGGAGTAGATCAAAAGAGATTCCCAGGTATTTGTAAACATAAGTGAGATTTTATAAAGTTCAAACTGGATTTGTGCTTTTAAAAAAAAGGCAGAATTATGGAGGGGGGGAGTGAAGGGGAGGTTGGTTGTCATGGTAACTCACCTACGACCGAAGTGCCTCCAGGCGCACGAAGCTAGAAGGACGAGGATGGTCAGCAGAAGTCCGGTCACTGCTGCCGAGAGCAGCAGAAACACGATTCCTGGTCTGTGAAAAACATAAACATACGATACGTCAATTAAGTGTTACGATCCAGAATATCAGTATGTGAAACATTCAGATTCTATCCCTTGGCCTAACTAACCAAGCTGGCTCTACGTAACACGCCGCTGGAGGCGACCCCTTGGTTACGATCAACAGAGTCGCCCCCACACGGTAAACACGGAGCCGGCATATAATCCTGATCTCCATGTATTCTCATCAGTCAGACCAATGTAGCGCGTTGCAGTAACACCAGCACTAACGCTTGAAACGGGACGAAGCCTTGGAGTCATTCATACATCACCCGAGATACATCAATGAATATACATTATCAAAGACACATTGTCCAAGAAACTGGTTCAGCAGAAGTCCAGTCAGGAAGAAGATTCCTGGTCTAAATTTTTTTTTTTTTTTTTTTTTTTTTGAGAACTCTCGCCAAAGTGAGTTTTTCAGTTCCAACATAGTACAACATCATCATAACAAACTCGGAACAAATAATTTTCAGTGGATATCAAAGATGTAATATAATAAATCAACAAACATAAGATACATAAACACTGACTTAGCCTTAAGCATCGGTTGGGATTAGAAGTGTATTTTGCCTCGTATATTAAATCTAAACCTAGACTTCTAAACAAACACTGCCATAGAAACTGGGCCCAGCAGAATTTGAGTGACAGCAAGATCACAATTCTTAATTGAGTCTAAGCATAAATTTAAAGTACACCACACAAAATATGGCAACAGCTATAACTACAATAACCCTCTGTATCCCAGATACTAGGAGCAGGCAGCAACCGTCAACAAAGTGATGTTAAGTGTGTTTACTCAAGAGGCCATTTGTCTAACAAGAGGATTCTTGTTCGTGGGATGTGTACAAGGTTTCAGCTCATTTAAAAAAAAAAATTTAAAAAATGATCTCAACAGAAGCAATAAGAGGTTTACTTACAAAGCTAGGGAGCAGACCCCATTGACGGCTTGTTTGTAGTCTTTATGCAGGTTGGTACACTCGACAAGTGCCGTCAGTTGTTGTAGGTTGCTAACTGTCGAGTCGAGTGCCGCGGACACGCCAGCGATGAGCAGGTTCATCTGTAACGAGAACGTCACTACCCCATGAAACCTCCACCATACTCACTCCACCGTCATCAACAACCAGCCACCGTCATCGAGTAACCAGCCACCATCATCGAGCAACCAGCCACCGTCATCGAGCAACCAGCCACCGTCATCGAGCAACCAGCCACCGTCATCGAGCAACCAGCCACCGTCATCGAGCAACCAGCCACTGTCATCGAGCAACCAGCCACCGTCATCGACAACCAGCCACCATCATCGAGCAACCAGCCACCGTCATCGAGCAACCAGCCACCATCATCGACAACCAGCCACCGTCATCGAGCAACCAGCCACCGTCATCGAGCAACCAGCCACCGTCATCGAGCAACCAGCCACCGTCATCGAGCAACCAGCCACCGTCATCGAGTAACCAGCCACCGTCATCGAGCAACCAGCCACCGTCATCGAGCAACCAGCCACCGTCATCGAGCAACCAGCCACCGTCATTGACAACCAGCCACCGTCATCGAGCAACCAGCCACCGTCATCGAGCAACCAGCCACCGTCATCGAGCAACCAGCCACCGTCATCGAGCAACCAGCCACCGTCATCGAGCAACCAGCCACCGTCATCGAGCAACCAGCCACCGTCATCGAACAACCAGCCACCGTCATCGAGCAACCAGCCACCGTCATCGACAACCAGCCACCGTCATCGAGCAACCAGCCACCGTCATCGACAACCAGCCACCGTCATCGAGCAACCAGCCACAGTCATCGAGCAACCAGCCACTGTCATCGAGCAACCAGCCACCGTCATCGACAACCAGCCACTGCCTCGCAGCAACCAGCCAACGTCATCAACAACCAGCCACCGTCATCGACAACCAGCCACCGTCATCGAGCAACCAGCCACCGTCATCGACAACCAGCCACCGTCATCGAGCAACCAGCCACCGTCATCGAGCAACCAGCCACTGTCATCGAGCAACCAGCCACCGTCATCGAGCAACCAGCCACCGTCATCGAGCAACCAGCCACCGTCATCGAGCAACCAGCCACCGTCATCAACAACCAGCCACCGTCATCGACAACCAGCCACCGTCATCGACAACCAGCCACCGTCATTGAGCAACCAGCCACCGTCATCGAGCAACCAGCCACCGTCATCGAGCAACCAGCCACCGTCATCGAGCAACCAGCCACCGTCATCGAGCAACCAGCCACCGTCATCGAGCAACCAGCCACCGTCATCGAGCAACCAGCCACCGTCATCGAGCAACCAGCCACTGCCTCGCAGCACTTGGCTAGCTCATATCTTTTCAGTTTTCCAGTGAACTAATTCTTCTTGTTTTGTTTTTGGTTGGATGTACTGTTCATATAAACTGGGAGGTGTTTTTAAAACTAAGAATGATAAAAGAATTTATCTTATCGTGTGACATTCTCGTTACCCAACAGGATCTGTCTTTATGGAGGACAGTCTTACACGACGATCAGTAAAATATCTTTATTTTGAGTATTTTTAAATGTCACAAGTTTGACCTTATTTCAGGTCCGTTGCTAAGTGGGTTCGAATCTTCGTAACATAAAATATTCTCCCTTGGGAGGGGAAATGGTAAAGATAAAAACTGCAATTTAAGGTTTCCTTGATTTCTGAGGGCCAAATTTAAAACACGGACTGCCACTCCTATCGTGGTTACTATCGCCTCAGGTTTGTCCTAATCGTAATCGTTCAGCCAGTATCGTTCTTAGTTTAAAAAACACCTCCCTGATCGGAGATTCAGATTTGGTAATCAAGTGATCATGTTGATTATTTATATATAGATTTTTTTTTGTATATAGTGCGAGAAATCGTGATCACTCGCATTTTCAGTGTATCCCAGGTTATCTGTAGTTTGATGATGTTTAATTTCATAAATCACTATACTTCTATACTTGTGTAAATCTAGTTCATATGTTTTTTGTGTATATAGTACGAGAAATCGTGATCACTCGCATTTTCAGTGTATCCCAGGTTATCTGTAGTTTGATGATGTTTAATTTCATAAATCACTATACTTCTATACTTGTGTAAATCTAGTTCATATGTTTTTTGTGTATATAGTACGAGAAATCGTGATCACTCGCATTTTCAGTGTATCCCAGGTTATCTGTTGTTTGATGCTGTTTAATTTCATAAATCACTATACTTCTATACGTGTGTAAATCTAGTTCATATGTTTTTTGTGTATATAGTACGAGAAATCGTGATCACTCGCATTTTCAGTGTATCCCAGGTTATCTGTTGTTTGATGATGTTTAATTTCATAAATCACTATACTTCTATACTTGTGTAAATCTAGTTCATATGTTTTTTGTGTATATAGTACGAGAAATCGTGATCACTCGCATTTTCAGTGTATCCCAGGTTATCTGTTGTTTGATGCTGTTTAATTTCATAAATCACTATACTTCTATACTTGTGTAAATCTAGTTCATATGTAGAACTGATGCGCAGTGACAAGTTCTTGTCTGTTTGCATTTTTTCTAAATTCATGTTATGTCTGGTGTTAGGTATCAGTTATCGATTACCCTACTTGTCCTCTCTCAACGAATGGTCCGTGGAGAAAGCACGTACAGAGCACGGCATCTTCACAGTCTCTATTTACTCCTTAATCTCTGAGAGATTAATTCCACCAATTTTCATTACAGGCTGCAAGTCATGGTTGGAAAAAAAATCAGAAATCAAATCTAGACCCCGAACTGGGCGCACATTGAAACCAGCCGCCGAGCTGAGTGCATACCCCAGTATAAATAAATGTTTCAAAAAAAAAAAAAGAAAAAAAAAAAAAAAGAGGGAAAACCAACTGGACGTAGTAAAACATGCTCAGAGCTGTATCTATAGATCGGTTAAAGAAAGTGTCATACTTTCCAAAATCTGAATGCTGACAAATATTTGCCAGCGTGACTGCACCCATCCACAGCCACCAGTACCAGTAGAATTTGATGGCATACAATCAGAGTAAGGTTTGGTGTGGCAGACTTGTAGATATTGCAGAATTTTTGTTCATTATATAAATGAAAATCTTGAAATTTGAAGTAATGTTAGTTTATCAAAACACTTGCATCCCAAATATCTTATTTTATCAAAGGAGGATTTTCCTTCATGAATACAACATTCAGTAACATGTAATGAATGGAATTACTTAAGCTTATAATAAATTTCTCTTATTCACAGGATAAAGAGGATAACTAATATCAAGAGACGTCACGAGTTTATTTATGTCACGTATTTTGTTGGCTGTGTAATCTCACGAGTCGAAGACGCATGAGATTATAAAGACAACAAAATAAACATAAATAAACTCAAACGAGTGGCGTCTAGATTTTATCCTACCCCGTTTCCACGATTTTTGAATATTAGAAAGTAGTGACATAAACAACACTTTATGTGACACCCGTGACATAAACAAATCCCATGTTAAGCCTATGGCGTTTTTTTATTAGGGGAAGGATAAAATGATTATTGAGTTGGTGTGGTGTTGCTGTGTGGCTTATTGGTGGTTGAGTGTAGTTGGTAATCTAAATGCTTGTATCGCTTGTAAGACTACAACTTATCAGGAGTTCACAAAACATGCGTTTGTATGCGTGGTGTTAATTGGTGTGCTAGGTAAAGAAATAGTCTTAATTAAAGAAAATCACAGTACTAGTCACAGAATTAAGTTTATCAGAAAAAAAATGGTGATTTTCCACTTCACTTAACTTAAGTCATTACACTACTGCTTCTAGTAATTGTTAACCAAAATCTAGGGCTCCCCAGGCAAAGTAAAGGCAAAACTCGGGAGAATAGACGTGGGCAAAATGCACAAAAATAACAAAAAAAATCTCGTCGCACAAGTTAGTCCAATCAGACGAAACGGTGAAGGTAAAAAAAGGGGCAATCATCGTTAGGAGTTGAACATGCAGGGATTATCATGACATGGTTCTTTTGTTCACAAGATTCCACTGAACGACCGATCTATGCCGAAACCTGCCAGAATGGAGATTGGGCGGGATCGGAAAAAAATCTTATATGTATAGCTGGCGGTGGAAGTTCCCAATTCTTTTCTGATAGTTTTGGGTACAAATGGCATTTATCGTGCGACTACATTCACCATGTAAAGATATTACACGATATTCTTCGATATATTCCGAAGCGACAAGGAACTTTCCATTGAAATCTTAGTCTGGTGGAATCTGCACTTAACAAGAGCAGCTCAGTGGCCGCTAACACACACAGGAATACCAGTTGTGATCCACTACTCAAAAGCACCAGCCAGTTTTCAGAAGTGGGACCCAAACACCGGGCCCATTTCTGTGGTCCAACTCACGACAAGTTAATACTCCAAACTGGAAGGAGAGAGAAAGGAGGAGGAGCAAAAAGGAGGAGGAGGAGTGGTGAGGGAGGGAGGCGCTGGAGGGCGCTGTGCCTGGGAACGCCCCAGACGGGAAATAAAAGAAGCAAGCAGGGGGTTGACGACTCACGTGACTTACGTCTTGCGGACGGTCCACGATCCGGCTGGCGATACGCCCAGCCTGGTTCAGCGTGTTGTTGGCGGATGATACACTCTCCAGGGCCTGCCGCAGAGACTGAAACACAAACACTCTGTTCGGTGAGTCACGTTAGTCGATGCATAAAAACCCATGGTTAATCGGGCGTGTCTATCTGTATATGTTGATGCGTCGTGATATGCCTGACTTGATTAAGTCGATGCATAAAAACACATGGTTAATCAGGCGTGTCTATCTATAGAATGCATTCTATGGGGCCTGCCGCAGAGACTGAAACACAAACACTCTGTTTGGTGAGTTACGTTAGTCTATGCATAAAAACCCAGGGTTGATCGGGAATTTCTATCTTTATATGTTGATAGGTTATGATATGCCAGCTTGATTAAGTCTATGCATAAAAATACATGGTTATTCGGCCATGTCTATCTTTATATGCTGATGGGTCTGAATATGCTTGACTTGATTAAGTCGATGCATAAAAACACATGGTAATCAGGCATGTCTATTTTTATATGCTGAGGGTTGTGATATGCCTGACTTGATTAAGTCAATACTTCAAAACACATGGTTAATCGAGCATGTCTATCTCTATGTGCTGATGGGTCGTAATATGTCTAACTGAAACACAAAGACTCTGTTCGGTGAATCACGTTAGTCGATGCATAAAAACTCATGGTGAATCGGGCATGTCTATCTTTATATGTTGATGGGTCGTGATATGCCAGATTTAATTAAGCTTGTTGTAGGATATGCATTTAAGGGACCATTCGTGGGACAAACCATACATTTATAAAATGTCTAGTTCTAGTCTTGAAGAAGGCCTTCTCTGGACAATACCTTCACAAAACAGGATCAATGAAAAAATAATTGAATGTTAGAAAGTGTAGTCAACAATTCAATTATTTGTAAAATATCTATCCAGGGTCATCTTAAAATTCACCTTTCGTTAACATATATCCTATACCTGTGCACCTACTTTTAACAGTTACTTACCGCTTCTCCCTGTACCATACATATTGTGTACGGCACAGTGTGCCATACACTCTTATACGGAACATCTTGAGACATCGGCAGAGTGTAAAATGATCGTACATGCTACAACTTATAGCCACGCCACCGAACTATGCTGAAACCTGCCATAATAGAGATTGGGCGGGATCGGAATAAATCTTATAAGTATAGCTGGCGGTGGAAGTGCCAATTATTTTCTGACAGTTTCGGATACTAATATGATTTATCGTACCAGTATCATGTAAAGATATTTGATATATTCTGATGAGACCAGAAACTTTCCGATAAAACCTTAGTCTGGTGGAGTCAGCACTTTAACGTTAAACCCCATCTCGTATTGTAGCATGCACAGCATGGTCTAATAACTACTTAAGATTACAGGTTATTTTCTATATTTGAAATTCTTTACACACCATTAAATAATAAAAGTCTTACCGGCCCGAATGGGTTGGTCACTTGTTTATTGCACTGAACATAATATCGTACGATGTCTGCAAAAAAACCAAAGAAAGAATATTAGAATATGGATACATCTTCACATAACAAAGACAGGGCAATGAATAGTATAAGAAACATTTAACATTTAACTACGGACTCAGAGAGACTAAGAAAACATGGAAAACACATCGTTATTAGCTATGGAAAGTGTCGATGTTTGGACCACTGTTTTATCGGTGTGAATGAGGCTCAATTTACCTTCTCTTTGATTTACACAGGTAAAAAATATTTCATAAACTAAAAATGAAAACAAGGACTTCCATGGGGAAATAGGAAAACTGCCATTTATGCAAAAATAGAAATACATGTATCCAGTTTGTAAACGGATGAACATGACTTCTTGTTTGAGCTACAGCTGGAAATTCTTTTTCTGTTTTTATTGATCCTTAACTATTGGGGTATTTAAAGGACTACATTTCCTTCGTTCAGGTTATGTTGAGCACACATCTTCTATCAGAAAATCATTATTATAATATCAATTCAATCATTTTTATCGGAGTACTTATTACAGCAAAAAATACAAATAGCACTGGGATGTCAGTTGGGGTCAGAAAAAGAAAATTGGCCGCATCTTTCATGTGGAATTTACTGCCTCAGAGAGACCGGAAAATGTTGTGAACATGTCAGTGTCGACCATGATGTGGTGCTGTGGGGCTGAGGGTCTGTGGGAAGGTTCAAACCACTGTTTTACTGATTAGATTAAGCTCAATAATGTTATATATTTGTTTTACACAATAAAATAAAAAAGAAGTGGAAATCTGCCATCTGTGAAGCACATGACAGCGGATGTGGGGGGAGAGCTGAGATAACGGCTGTGGGGGGAGAGTGGAGATAACAGCTTTGTTCACAGTTTATGGCGAAGTTTCTCAAAGCGGTGTGAATGGCTTTCAGCTGGGCTTTATAAAGGCCCGGCACATATAAGTCATCCTTTAATGAGACAAGACTCCCCCGCGCACAATAGAAAACCCATCCATATCCACAACAGCTTCTGTGAGCAAGGTCGCCGAGGTATATACGCCAAGGACATGGCCGCTTACATCACGGAGAAAACAGTCTCAGGCCGCTTATATCACTGAGGAAACACCCAGTTTCAGGCCGCTTACATCACGGAGAAAACCGTCTCAGGCCGCTTACATCACTGAAAAGCACTCTGTTTCAGGCCGCTTACATCACTGAGAAAACACCCAGTCTCAGGCCGCTTACATCACTAAGAAAACACCTAGTCTCACGGCACTTATATCACTGAAACAACATACAGTCTCAGGCCGCTTACATCACGGAGAAAACACTGTCTCAGGCCGCTTACATCACTGAGAAAACACCCAGTCTCACGCCGCTTACATCACTGAGAAAACACCCAGTCTCAGGCCGCTTATATCACTCAAAAAACACCCAGTCTCAGGCCGCTTACATCACTGAGAAAACACCCAGTCTCAGGCCGCTTACATCACTGAGAAAACACCCAGTCTCAGGCCGCTTATATCACTGAGAAAACACCCAGTCTCAGGCCGCTCTTATCACTGTAAAAAACACCCAGTCTCAGGCCGCTTATATCACTGAGAAAACACCCAGTCTCAGGCCGCTTATATCACTGAGAAAACACCCAGTCTCAGGCCGCTTACATCACTGAGAAAACACCCAGTCTCAGGCCGCTTATATCACTGAGAAAACACCCAGTCTCAGGCCGCTCTTATCACTGAAAAAACACCCAGTCTCAGGCCGCTTACATCACTGAGAAAACACCCAGTCTCAGGCCGCTTATATCACTGAGAAAACACCCAGTCTCAGGCCGCTTACATCACTGAGAAAACACCCAGTCTCAGGCCGCTTATATCACTGAAAAACCACCCAGTCTCAGGCCGCTTATATCACTGAGAAAATATTCTCACGCACAGCAACTTTTATATCACTGAGAAAATATTCTCACGCACAACAACTTGTTAAGTCCACATCGATACTTCCTTATCGAGGCCAAGTAATATTGGTTTCTATGGGAAGAAAATAACCATCAGAATTACTCTTGTTTATTAAGTGAACAAAATGACGGAATTGGTCACCATATTGGATTATTCTGTTGCTTCCCTGGTGTTTACAGTTCGGCTGCCATGCTTCGAATGGCATATTTACCCCCATTATCGCTCGCTCACGTTCCTAACCTGCCCACATGGTGGCAGGGTGCTAAAACAATAAAACTCTTGAGTCGTTAGTATTACGAGCGCCCTTATAAGCATGTGCGACAGACAGGAATGAGACTAGTCATCTTCTATTGGTTGTTGGTTCAACAGCCAATCAGAGCACAGAGCTTGCAACCCAAGCCTACGGTGTCAACCCCCTGTATTTAAGTCCTCCTTTTTTGTCAGTAAAATCTCCCTCCACCCAGAGTTGAACCCTGTACTTCTGTGTTCGAGTTCTGACTCCTTCCTCTAAAGGTCTACACCTAGCTAGTCTGGGTCTCTAGACTTTACACTCTTTAAGGTTTACTGATTGTCACCTTACAAAAACACCTCTCAAAATAATAATAATTTTTTTTTTTTTTTTTTTCTTTTTTTTTTCCGGCTGTGTGAGGAAGTGTTCCTGCCACGTATTCTAAACTCAAAATAATAAAATGTGTCTATACCATTGCGGTACATCACACATGTAGACTGTTTTAACTATATAGGAGCTGTCTGTCTCACCTTTGTCCATGGTCTCGTAGCCAACCTTTTCCACGTACATGTCCGGGGCACTACAAAAGTCTCCAAGACCCTGAGAAAAAAAATACAAGCACTCATTTTAGATAAACCCCTATTATATAAGGTGTAGTGAAAGGGGGAACAAAGAAATTCATACTTAATTATTCATACAAGAGCACCATATAAAAGTCACCAAGACACTGACAAAAAAAATACAAGCACTCATTTTAGATAAACCCCTACTATATAACGTGTAGTGAAAGGGGGAACTAAAAAATTCATACTTAATTATTCATACAAGAGCACCATATAAAAGTCACCAAGACACTGACAAAAAAAAACCAAACACACGTATAAGACAAACTCCTAGCATGGAATGTGTAATGAAAGGGTGAACTAGGAGATTCATACTTTATTATTCATACAGGGGCACTATACAAAGCTCTGCAAGACCCTGACAAAAAACCAAACACGTCACATGTTTTAGATAAACTTCTATTATATAACGTGTAATGAAAGGGTGAACTAGGAGATTCATACTTAATTATTCATACAAGGGCACTATACAAAAGTCACCAAGACCCTGACAAAAAAAAACCAAACACATGTTTTAGATAAACTTCTACTATATAACGTGTAATGAAAGGGTGAACTAGGAGATTCATACTTAATTATTCATACAAGGGCACTATACAAAAGTCACCAAGACCCTGACAAAAAAAACCCAAACACACGTATAAGACAAACTCCTAACATGGAATGTGTAGTCATAGGGTGAACTAGAATAGTCATACTTTATTATTCATACATATATTGAAGAACGCCCAAGTGGCGATTATGATATTTCCATTGTATTGATGTAAGTGATACTGAATAAAAAAAAATACAGGGGCACTATACAAAAGTCTCCAAGATCCTGACAAAAAAATACAAGCACTCATTTTAGATAAACCCTATTATATAACGTGTAATGAAAGGGGATCTAGGAGATTCATACTTAATTATCCATACAAGAGCACCATATAAAAGTCACCAAGACACTGACAAAAAAATACAGACACACGTTTTAGATAAATTTCTACTATATGGCGATCGCGATACATTGCAAGGGTAACGCGGTCTACCACTTTCCCATTTTACATAACATGTGGAACATGTGATAGTCAAAGGTAGGACTAAGAAATTAAGACGCTTTGCAGAAAACGAGACAAACGAGCAAAGGTAGCAGAGAGGAAAACTTTGCGCAATTGTTAATAATTTTCAAAAAACATTTTTTTATTCATAAATAATCTTTTTTTTTTGGAAAATTTTCTATTCCAACCAAATTACTTTCCAATCATCATATACTACAATGTCTTTAATACCATGCTAATAGAATTATTTTTATAACATATATTCTCATCGGGATAATAGGTGATTGATATATACTTTTTAAATTTAGAATACGTGGCGAATAGCACTTCTGTCTCAAAAAAAGAATAGAAAAATACTTTTTAAATTTAGAATATGTAGCGAATAGCACTTCTGTCTCCAAAAAAAAAGAAGAAAAATACTTTTTAAATTTAGAATATGTGGCGAATAGCACTTCTGTCTCAAAAAAAAAGAAGAAAAATACTTTTTAAATTTAGAATACGTGGCGAATAGCACTTCTGTCTCAAAAAAAGAAAAAGGAACAAAATTAAAGCATGGTGTGTGAAGTGTACTCACCACACTGGCTCCGAGGTGAAGTCCAGCCGCCACCCAACACAAAACCAAGGTGAAGATTCCAAACGCACAAAACCTGCAACAAATCAACACAAAATCTCATCAGTATTTCGTTTGTTCAGGTGGTTTAACATCCAATATATTTACAATGACTGTGCGAAAACCACCAGTTTATTCATATATACGCCATCGACTAAGTGCATGTATCGGCTGTATATTGACACGTTTCCTCTTCTATATGTCAGCGTAATGGCTGTATTTGCCGCAAAGCGTATATGAAGAGAAATATCGTGTGCGGGACATGTATACACGGATTGTATACATTTTACACGTCTATAGATGAGGCGTATACACAACGGAAACTAGGACTACCTTGTATATGCAAAATCTTTCCTATATACGCAGAGTGTATACATATATAAACTGGTGGTTTTCGCGCAGTGAATTATTTATTTTTCTGGGAGTAGGACGTTCCCACATCTTCTTTCATGTTATATTAACAATCATCTGCAAGTCCGATAACCTTGGGGTTACAAATGTATAATGCATTAACCACTGAGCTAACTCCCCACCCCAGAGGCTTAATAAGCATGCGCGAACCACAGGACATGAAATAAATATTCCCACGCCACTAGCTCAACTTAAATTATTTTTTTATCATTAAAAAATAATAATAAAAAATGCCATAAAATCGCCCCAATCTTGTTTCTTTTGTGATGGCTACTTGCAAAATAAAATAGTTTCTCTTTTAATTGCGCCATTATTTGGAACAAATGAATGGGTGAAAGCAAAGCCGAGTGTTGGAATTGTGAATGTCTGAGTCAATTTCCATCCGCGAAGTCCATCACAGCCTTCGGTAAAACTGCAGATCCATGGACCCCACGGTCCCCAGTACCCGTATGTCAATAGTGTAGCTACGTTCAAAACATTGCACGAAACTCGACAGATTTGATAGCTTCTATGTATGTATTTTAGAGCGGAAGAACCAATATCACTTCCATGAGTTCATAGTAAAAGAGGTGAAATATGATTCAGAATGTACGATTAGTGTGGATGGGCCGGTGAAAACATGTATCTACGGTAAATAAACAAGGCAGGTTGACTGACATTTCCTGTGTTATAAGATAGGGACCATGGATCTGCAGTTTTACTCAGCCTTCTGAAGCTGTTTATGTCAAAGGAGAACCCTCACAAAAAAAACACGGAATTTCCTTTTTCTTTTAAATCAAATTTCTTTTTCACGCCAAATAATTGTATCTAATCATAAGTAACTTGAATAAATCTTAATCCATTGAATTAAAATTTCTGGTGTTTGTTGGTTGTGTGATATTTCTACCTAGATTTTTTTTTTTAATATCAGAGAGTTTATTGATTGCGTTGCATATAACCTTCGTACCATATATGTACATAGCCTTCGGTCTCTTTTGGACAGTTATACAAAGCCCAAATCATGCTTCACCAATTGTGGTCTATTTTTTGTACTCCTGATTAAGATACATTAATTTTACCCAAATGTTGAGCTTTTAAACGACCAACATACCATTTATCAATTTGCATGTACCTCATTTACTGAATTGTAACGAGTCTGGTTTTGTGTGGTCTCATCTCTGAACCTAATTTTTTTTTTTTTAAATTTAGAAATTTTTATTTCAGCACAGTAACTAATAACAACCATTGTGTAATTTTGGATGTCCTATTAGGCCCAGTGGTATGAATTTTCATTAGGAGATGTTATCTAGATGACAATATTGTGATACTTGATTCCATAGAGTTTCCGAATCCTTGTAAGTCGGCATCATTCAAAGATTTTATTTTTTTCAATAAACATTTAAGTAATTAGGAGAATCGCCCTAGCCTAACCTAGTGTGTACAGGTATAGGAATCACAATTCATTGAGTTTTCGCAGGTAATCATAGATTCAACCTTACTCAAGAATGATGTAATTAACTTACACAAGTAGCGTACACTTCGATGACCGGCCGATCCCAAATAGAAGAAGCAGACACAGCAATATCTCCCAGCAGAGTAGGAGAATGGTACCGAACCATCTGTAAAATAAAGATACACGGTTAGAATGTATTCAATATACGCCAACTAATCTCTAAACTGACATATACAATCTCCCAGCAGAGAAGGAGAATGGAACCAAACCATCTGTGAAATAAAGATACACGGTTAGAATGTATTCAATATACGCCAACTAATCTCTAAACTGACATATACAATCTCCCAGCATAGGAGGAGAATGGAACCAAAGCATCTGCAAAAAAAAGACATGTGGTTAAAACATATTCAATATATGCCAAATCGTCTCTAAACTGACATGTACAATCTCCCAGCAGAGGAGGAAAATGGTACCGAACTATCTGTAAAATAAAGATATGCAGTTAGAATGTATTCAAAATGCACCAACTCAACTATAAAC
Source organism: Alentia gelatinosa (assembly GCA_950022655.1). Classification (NCBI taxonomy): domain Eukaryota; kingdom Metazoa; phylum Annelida; class Polychaeta; order Phyllodocida; family Polynoidae; genus Alentia; species Alentia gelatinosa. The sequence goes on along the minus strand of OX465579.1, from coordinate 4,911,686 downwards.
TGACACATACAATCTCCCAGCAGAGAAGGAGAATAGTACCGAACCATCTGTAAAATAAAGATATGCGGTTAGAATTATTCAATATACGCCAACTAATCTCTAAACTTGCATATACGATCACCCAGCAGAGGAGGATAATAGTACCGAATAATCTGTAAAATATAGATACGGGGTTAAAACATATTCAGTATACGCCAACTTGACTCTAAACTGACATATACAATCTCCCAGCAGAGGAGGAGAATAGTACCGAACCATCTGTAAAATAAAGACACATGGTTTTAACATATTCAGTATATGCCAGTTGGTCTCTAAACTGACACATATTCAATCTCCCAGCAGAGAATAGTACCGAACAATCTGTAAAATAAAGACACACATTTTTGTTGTTTTTCAATTGAAAAACTTTAAAGACTCACAATACTCGCCACACAGTGGGCGCTCTTCTGTTAAAACATATTCAATATTCACGAACTCATCTCACTCATTCAATCTCCCAACAGTTGAGGAGAATAATCCCGACCCATCTGTAAAATAAAGACACACGGTTTTAAAACATATTCAATATGCACCAACTGAATTGTAAACTGACACATACAATCTCCCAGCAGAGGATGAGAAAAGTACTGAACCATCTGGAAAATAGAGGCAAGCAATTAAAACATATCCAATGTTCATCAACTCAACTCTAAACTGACATATGAAATCTCCCAGCAGAGGAGGAAAATGGTACCGAATCATCTGTAAAATAAAGATATGTGGTTAAAATGTATTCAATATGTACGCCACAATACACCATTCATGTAAAATATACGTAAGAAGTGACAATTTTTCTATTGTTAATAAATCAAGAACGATGGCTTTTCATATTTACAACTTCATGTAATCTGTAAATAGGACTTTGTGAACATTATGTGCACTTTGCGAGTCAACATAAAATAATTGTCGTATCATATCAAGTTTCCCAGTAAAACCAATTACTTGTGTAAAACGAAATTGGTATGAGAATTTAGACGTACTCATGGGTACATCGAGATAATGTCAATTTAACCACAAAAACACAAAAAGGAAAAGAAATACTGCCTCAACGTTGAACGAAGATTGGATCATAATAACATTTTCTGAGCTCTTTATTAGATTTGGAGGTTTTTTTGTTCATTCAAAGCTCAGGAGGGACATTTAAAATGCAATTGGATTGTGATGACGTTGATTCTTGTGAATTTCCTTTTGACAATAATAAAATGTGACTTGAGTTGGATGCGACAAGAGAGATGTATTCATGAAGTAAAACAAGATTTATGTATGACGTATTATTATATACCTGTGGCTGTATGGACTACGTATACTGCCCGCTCCTACCCATGGCGTATTTATACCTGTACGCCACACTGTGACATACAGGGTATGTGATCACATGACTAGGTACATTTTCGCCATTTTTAGGTATATGATAATACGAAAACAGGCTGACTGTCTTCGTACGTCAAAATACTAGGTAAAATTGTTGATCACATACATCCCTCTGCCTACGGCATCGGGATGTATGTGATCAACAATTTCACCGCATATTTTTGACGTACGAAGACAGTAAGCCAGTTTCCGTATAATATTGACACAGTAATCAATTATGTCTATTGCATCACCTCAACAAATATTGATTATCACTCCTACTATGATATATAACGCAAAAAGAAGAAGGATTGAATGTAACCCGATGGTACGAATACAATTTTTTGGGAGGGGGGGGGAAGGGGAAAAAAATTAGAAAAAAACTAGAAAAAACTATTGCAAGTATTGTTGGATGTTACTATCCTGAAAAAATTAGCATAACAGCTTTTCACTCTCTAGGTACAGGTTCTGACCTTCATAAACAAGGGATTGTTAAATCTGTATGGAGAGTGTATTTTCCTCTAATAAATAGGTTTAAGGCTCATTATAGGGATGTGTGATTTCTTCGATAGGTTGTAGACAATAATCAATGGTTTTGTGGACAGGCAGCTGTAAACTACGAGTGGTTGACGCGTCGTAATACACGACCGTCAGCAATAGTATTACAAAGTCAACCTTGTTTGGTTTACAGTGTCACCTGTCCAAAAAATCCATCGTTTGTTGTACCTATCTTCTCAAGTAAATTGAAACCAGGGATTGCCATATTATAGAGTAAATCATCAATCTATGGGTAGCTTTCTGTAACCCACCCAGTGAACTTGCCATTTCTGCACCTGCTTGCATCTAGGATACAAACATATCAAGCACCAGAAGGTCAATGAGTAATTTCAGTCTTGAGTGATTGGTCAAGGTCAGCTGGGCACGCCTCTAAGACTGGAGACACTGGCCCTCTGCTCCTTTCTCAATATCACAGTGAATAGCACATAGATAGTGAAGGGATAGTATTTTTGCAGTACACTGGAAGTCTATATATGACCTATCTAGGCAATGTATATAGATTGCTAGCATGCTCTAATAAGTTATAGGCACCTCCAGTGGTCCCAGATGCATTTTGTTTGTTTGTTTGTGTAGTTTAACGTCCAATATGTTCAATTAGACTTACTTTGGGTTTGACCGAA